>VZTX01006003.1:868781-930051 GCA_013400915.1 Pardalotus punctatus | reverse complement strand
GGCACCTCCCCACGGGCTGTGGGTGGATCTCTGCACCCCCTGGACTCCATGGGCTGCAGAGGGACCACCTGCTCCCCCATGGTCTTCACCACGGCCAGCAGAGGGTTTTCAGCTCTGGCGCCTGGAGCACCTCCTCCCCCACCTTCTCCACTGACTTTGGTGTCTCCATGTTGTTTTCCCTCACATATTTTCACCTCCTCCTCCTCCTCTGGCTAAAAAGAAGTGTGTGTACCCATTGTTTTGATTTCTTCTTAACTATGTTTTCACAGAGGCGTAACTAACATCTCTACTTGGCCCAGGTTTGGCCAGCAGCATGTCCATCATCTTCAGAGCCATTAGAGAGTGGCTCTGCTGGACAGGGTGAAAAACGTCCAGAACCTTCACACAGGACACACAGGAGCCATCTTGTGCCCCTCCCTACCCACTAGCAAAAACTGGGCCAAGTAAAACTACCACAAGAGCCTAATTTGGAGATGACCCAACTCAGGCTTTTTTGTCAGACAAATACGTGTTTTGAACACAGTGAATCAATCATGTGCAGATCCTTTCAATGCCAGCTATTCAGGGCAGAACAGAGGATGCTCCCAGACTCTTTGCAGAATCAAAAGCACTTCTGAAATTTATATAATTTCTTTTTCCTTGGAAGCATTTGTTTGGAAGAGTGGCTAGTAACAGGCCAGATCTTCTCTCTCCAGAATTACTAAAACTTATGCTTATGGTGAATATAAGGGTTCTTTGGACCTGGGATTTGGAGCATTGAAATGGACTCTTAAAAATAACTTGTCTGGCATTTTTAGAGAGAATAGTCACTCAGGAAAGAGAGAAGGGTCAAATCATGATCAGCTGCCTGCAGAATTAATTCCCAGCCATGGAGCCCTTTTCTCTGTCATTTTTCACTCTCTTTCAGTTCACAGATTCATGTCCCCTCTGTGCTTGTCTAAAAAGTTTATGAAAGCAGCTGGAGCCTAGCAACATGTGCAGGTCAAAAGAAGAAAGCAAATATATTTGCTATGAACTTTCTCCACATTCTGAGAGCTGTGTTCTGACGAGGTTCACAAGTCAGTGGCTGATCAGTAAGACAATACCTGCTCAAACTGCACTAGAGGAATGAGAAGAAAAGAGCAGGTAGTCAAAGAAAGATGACAGCATGGGCAGCAGATTTGTGCAGCTTGGGAATATTTTGAATCCCAATACATGCCCTTTCAGTTTGAGGATTTTGTAACTATGTGTTCTCGCACTGCAGCTGCCAGAAATTTAACAGTGGTTCAGAAAAGTGGTGGTGGCCAGAACAAACTTTATGATTGCTGAAATAAAAATATGAGAAGCATAGAAGTGTGATGCAACAGGTTATAAAACTGTGGGTAGGTGTGAGTAGTAGATATAAAGGACAATGGGACAAGCAAGGTTGTCTGAGGAGTCACATTGAGGCTGACACCATTTTTTATTTGGGTTAATTGTCCCAGACTTGATTTTTAGCAGCACCATTAGAGCACAGACTCTAATGATGAAGGAAGGGGGATAAAATATCTGAAAGGTAATGTGACAGTGGAGGATGATGCAGAAAAAGGGTCCAGCCCTTTCAGTCACAACAGTCCACACAGATGATTCTTAATTGGCCATCATAGGGAGGACTCGGATCCTGAGAATGAGAGCCTAGCCTGTGATTTCTTTGTCTTTCCATGTAATCCAAGTAAAACTGTAGCAATACAGTAGCATAACAGATGCAGACTTTTATGACAGCAATTATATATATGCATATAGATATATATCTCATACAACTCTTGTTTGTCTTGCTAGCAACTGTTCCAAGCTACTTTGTCTCAGACTTCCCTTTAAGTTTTCTCAGTCTCAGATTGTGCCTTGGTGCTAAAGTTTGCTGTAATTTTGGGGAGAGGGTACCAGCACTGTCACACAGAACTTTCTCCTGTAACCTTGTTTCTTGTCATAGAATTGTCCAGCTCTGCTGCTCTTCTCTGATGGAGGTGTTGTGTCCTTTGTCAGGATGAGATACCCCTTCAGAAGTGGTCCAGCTTCTGATCTTGGTTGTTTCAGAGATTTCTGGAGTTTCTCAGGAGACACCATCCTATAACAATGGAATGCAGGGATGCAGACACTCTTTTTGGCAAACTTTACCCTGTGTGGGTCATCAAAGCCTTTGGAGTGGACCAGCCCAGTGTGGTTACATAGCTTGTTTCATCTGAAGTCCTTTAACTGGGCCCAGTCTCCAGGTTTCAGGTGATAGTACCACACACCATTTGATACAGTATTCAACTCTTGAACCTGTAAAGACACTGCAGAGTGTAACCCACCTTTTGCACAAGTGGCCGAGTGCCCTACACATGTAGGACTAGGGATCAAAGAGAGGGGAGCTATGGGTCTGCCATCAGGAGATCTCCATATATGATTTAAGTGTAACACACAGTCAGAGTGAAAACTTTAGCTCTTTCCTTCTGAAGCTGGTTCTTGTAATTTGGTCAGATACTCAATAGAAATGTAGAGGTCAGGGTTAAGAGCTGCAATATATAAAAATGTTGTTGGAGAACCCTCAAAAGCAACTCACATGGCAGCAGCATCAACATATGCATTGCCAAGACTTCATCTAATGCACCTATGTGAGAAGAACAATGCATTACAGAGTTAGTAACAGCAAGCATAATTGCATATAGTAACTCCAAGATGAGGGGTCCAGGAGAAAAGCAAGGTCCAGAGGAGGTAATAAATCCTCATTGCTGTTATAATTTGATTATAAAAGATGCCTCTGCCCAAATTAAGGTGCAAACGAGATCCTATGCCAAAGTAAGTAGTACGGATTTTATTTAACAGTAAATGTGAAATGAAGAGACAGAAAGAAAGAGAAAGAGAGAAGGGAAGGGAGGGAGGGCAGAGAAAGAGAGAGAGAGAATAATTAAAAGATATCACCACAATGTGCATTCCTGTGGCATCCTGATGGTCCTTCACCCTGGTCTTCAGTGGTGTGGGTCCCTCTTCTGGAGGTACCACTTTTATACAGTCCAGTCCCAAGTATTCACAGGGTGTAGTTGCCACTCCCATAACTTGAAATGGCATGTACATAAGCACTTGCTTCCTTTCACACAGTTTTCAAGGTGGCAATTCTTCTCTGGATGCTAACCAAACCTTTACTTCCGTTAGGCCTGGAATTAGCTTTTTCCCATTGTGCCATCTGCACTTATCTCAAGTTCCATTGTGGTGGCTTATCTTATGGGCACAGTGGTTTGAGACATGTAACTGCATTCTATAATTCCTCACAAGTGTCCCCTGATCTGACCTGTAGAATGAGAAGCATTAAATGCATACCATGAATCAGCATAGACTGATTTACACTTTTTCCTGATGTGCAGGTTCACACTTAAGTGAGTGCAACAAATTCAGTGGGTTGTGTGCTTGAAACTGTAGGGAAGGAAAATATTTTGACAATTTTGAACGGAAAGCAACAGCACACCCTGCAACTAGCTTGACGCAGCTGTCTGTAAAGAGGGAGAAATTTGTGTTGAATTAGTAAAACTGCAGAGATTCGGGAGTCAGTTGGCATTTTCATTAGGAAATTATATGACTTGGATACTTGATCTTTTGCTTGCAGAATTGCAGATTCTTTTGGGATGCTTTTTGTCCTTTATTGGTCAAAGCACACAGTAGATAGAGTGTGTACTCCTGGAAAGTCTCCAAAGAGAAAAAAAATAGCAGCAGATTGTCCATAGTCTTGTACCAAGACAGGCATGTAACAGAATCTAGGTTTCATTTTAAGCACTGAAAGAAACGAGTAAGGAACTCACAATATCTTTGAGGAAGTCTGGTCCAGGTGTATTGTTGTCTTGGTAAATGAAGATAAACAAAAAATGTAAATTGAGGTATATGTGGATTGAGAGACAAAAAGGCAGAACCTAGGTCAATAACAGCAAAATTAAGGATGCAGGGATGGAAGTTGGAATAGTCACATGGTTAAGAACTGGGTAATTCATGATAACAAAAGGATTGACTTTTCACAAATCTTGGATGAATATCCAGATTATTCTTTCTTGTTCATCAAATTTCCCCTCTTTCTTTGGTGGTGAAATATGCGTGTGTGTGTTTGTGTGTGTGCGCGCATGTGCGTGTGTGTTACAGGGTGACTGTGTCCGTATTAAGAGACCTTACTCCTCTAAGGAGAGGATGACACAGCAGATGTCATCCTCAGCTTCTCAAGCAGTTTCATATTTGGAAACTTTTGGAAATGCCTGATTAGTTCTGCATTTAATTTTTACTGGTTAGCTGCTAAGAGCCTTCTCACGTTACTAGAGTCGGAAGCCCACTGCTTACAAGGAACCTGGAAGCAGAGCTTCCATGCAATGGATTTCGGACTGTAGCACTTCAACAGCCATCAGTGTGGTTGAATTTCTGGTCTGATGATCTAAAATGTCCAAATACACACCATTTAGACTCATTCTCAGCAGGTTCACATGGGAAGTTGGACTGAGGAGGAAGGAATGCTCCTTTCTCAGTGGGAGAGGACCATGTGAATGAGTTCAGAAACAGCACGGGGGATAACATTTCAGCCAATAGCTGCAGCATTACCTTATCAGTTGGTTTCAAACCTGGGCCTTCTGAATATTGGAGAAAGAAACTCCAGTATCAATCTGGACTTTAAGATGGGTATTGTTGACAGGCAGGGTGACATTAGAATTAATTTGAAAGACATTACAATACTCCAAATCTGCACCTCCTTGTAACTCTGTACCTGCATGGATATAAGGTACAGTGCCTGGCCTCACCAGAGTAATTACCAGGATATCTGTCTCAGCTGCATTTTGAACTAGAACTGCCAGCTGGACTGAAGGTGAAAGAAGTGCAGTGGGGGCTCCCAAGTGTACAAGAGTTCATCTAAGAGATCAAGAGCAGGACAGGATTAAGACTGTTGCAGAAGCACTGGATTTTAAATTTGGGCACAGAAATTTATGTGCTACAGCTGAAATATTAGAAGGACCATAACTTTAATTTTCACCTGATTTAATCTTTTCAATTTATTCTTCCATTGTTGTATAATTATCCTGTAAACTAGCTATCTTGGACTACTGCCAATGATTGTTCATCAACTTGTCCCACAAAAAACAAGTGTCAGTTTGCATCGGTTTATTGTCTTCTAGGCAATGGTGAAGGTTAACTCGTTGAGGTCAAAGGTTTTCTCAGCTGGAAACTGCAATTCTTGTTTGGCACAGCTACAGCTATGCCAGTGTTGGCCAGGTTGGAACATACATGGCCACGCACCATAATTGTGACTCATGGAACCTAACAGGTCCTTCATATCTGCACAGGAGGAACTTTGAGACACTTTGCAGACTTGGTCTCAGTGAGGAAATACAAAGCTAAGGTCTATTAATGACAAAGGAATACAAGTAGTTCAGGCATCTTCAAGAAAACAAATCTTAAAATTTATCTTCTCAAAGCAAAGTGTTTTCAGAGCCTAGGCTCATTTGGCTAAACAAAAGCAATCCCCCTACTAGTCTGGGCTCACAAAGGATCCTTCATAACCCACAGAAATTACTCTGTAAATTGGTCAGAACTTTCAGCAGTTTCCAACATCTTCAGAGCACAAAACTTACGGGTATTAATTTAACCAAATATCAAATATTCATTAATATCCCCCTGATGTCTACATTATAATCAGAAATTAAAGGCACATATAGTTTGTTTATTGGTGACATGATGGCCACACAGACACAGTGGGGCAGAAGGCCATATGCAAATGAGATTTTTAAACAAGGATCTCTGGCTTCTTGTGGTGGCATTGTGCTGGGTGTCAACTCTGGTTCCAGTCTGGTCACCAGTGTGCTACAATGCCACTTCTGACACTGAAGTGTCAGAAAGAAATATTGTAACATACCTTGAGGTAACACAGAATGCATTGACCAGAGTTCCACCACCTTGCATTCTACAGGCAGGCTGCAAAGATGCAGCATGAGACAATTCCTTAGGCACAACTGCAACAGCATCAGCCACGTCATTACAAGACAGCACTGTGGCATTTCCCACTTTACCTACAAGAGAATTTTTCCTCCCTTTTACAGAGCTGTTCCCCATTCAGCATTCCCCCTTCCAGTCAGTTTAACTTCATTCAGCAGTCACTTGGCTCCTACCTGCTAAACCAGGTAATTCTGGTAATTCTTCAGTCCCAAGCTACTATTGCTGAGCAGTTACCATCTGAATTTCCTTTTCTAGGAATGCCTAGAAGCTCCAGTCACAGATGAGAGACTCCCTATGCTGAAGCAAATGAAGAGGTGGTCAGCCTGTACTGAAATGTCTGCAGCATAGCTTCCTGTGCATTAACAGGAGAAAATATACCTCTTTGCATCTGTTTAAACTATGAAAATATAATATCTCTAGCTAAAAAAAGAATAGATAACACAAGAAAAAAATAGCAGTACTCTATTTAGCGTGTATTTGTCAATAGAATGAAAACTTACAGGTGCTAAGGTATGTATTTCAATTACAACAGTAACTGAACCTGCACATAACATTGTATTTTTCCCTGTTGTTTGTCAGGTGTGCACTTAGATCTATAAAAGTAGATGAAGGAAGAATGCAAAATAAATATGAACTTGGTTTTGTTACTAATTCATTTCTTCCAGTCTTATGATTTTGGTTTTTTTTTTCTTTTTTCTTTTTTTTTTTTTGTTAACTTAATTCAATAGATTGTTCTTCCACAAATATCCAGAAAAAAAATTCAAAAATTATGCAAGATATTTGGAATAAAGATTTGCATGCCTAGTTAATCAAGATACTATAATGCCATGTTTGAGCAATGGTGGAGTGGAATAGGTCCCTGTGTCTTCTGGGTGGGTCTCTGGTATTGGACCACTTTGGCCAGTACAGTCTGGTACTGTGCAAGAAGGCCTTTTTTCTCACCCATGCTGTTGGAAAGCACAAACACACACACCCGAGAGCCAGATAGCTCACGTATCCTCAGGATAACGATTCACAGAGGGCTCAATCACATAGAATTCCTATGGGTTTATTCTCGAACCAAGTCCAGAGGCGAAAGAGGAAGAGGGAAGGCTGAGGGCACAGGGATATAGCCTTTTGGGCCAATATGGCAGAAGGGAAGTCAGGAAGATACAACCATCCCATGGGAAGAAGGGAGGGGAGGAGCGAGGGATCATGTTGAAACCAACCAGCCTACAGGGATTAACATACAAAGGTTACCGTGGTTTTGGGACAAACACTACAAGAAACATCCAGGGGGTTTTAACTGTCCCACCAGCGTGCTCCTGCTGGCTTGGGACTTCTGGGATTCTCTGAGATGGTAGAAACCACTCCAACACTGTAGTGGTAGCCTATTATTTAGTGATATGCAAATAACTATTAGCATGACAGAGCTGAGTTATGCCTATCCATTGTGAAGGACTGAATTTTATTCGCAAATAATTTTCACCGGCAAAGGCAGTTGGGAACTTTAAATTACCCAGAAATTGATAAAGAAAAATAGAATTCATAGCACAGTTTAAACTCTACTAAAGATATGTTACAGTAAGAGGAGCTGTCAGTTAAAAATTTAGCAAGGTACTCCAAAGGAGTTATCTTTCAGTTTAGGTATTGAGGCAGTTTGAGCAGCATGCCAGTTCACTGGCACTAGTGACTCTAGGAAAGTTAAAAAGCAGAATAGGAGGTATTGCCTTACCATAGCAAGGTGCCAAGAACCCAAGGGATGTATTACTCAATGTTTCTCTGACCATGCACAGGATCTTACAGCCAATTCCTGCTGAAACACTCATGGAATTTGCAATAGAGTTTTCAGATTTTACTAACTTTAGGGAGGAGGAAATTGAGGGAGGAGCACATACTGAAGCATCCAACTGTGGAATAGACAGAATTGGGCTCAGAAAAAGATTTCATCTTCTTTTAAAAAATACAAGGTAAGTAACGGCAAGGCTTAATACCTGACACCATGGAGAAAACAGCCATCAGAAGGCTGCTGTGTTGGATGGGACAGGAACAAATAGGTAATAGCAGAGGACTGGTCGTAAAGAATAATTTTTACATCTCTTCAGGAATAAGAGACATATCTCTCTATTCACCTCTTCCCGATGGTCCAAAAGCAACACATATACATACTTCTCATTCAGAATTTTTAATTTATACCTAAATTAGCTTTTCTGGATGACCCTGTTGTAGAGAAGAAGCTGATAACTTCAGCAATAACTGTAGCAGCCTTACTGATCATTACATACATTAGATAGAGGAAGGAGACCTGACCTTCTGACTAAGTTTTCACTAGACAGCACATAAACTACAAGAGACATGTCTTTACCTTAAGTTTCAAGAAAAGTATGCTGTCAAATAGATTTTTTTTTTACTTTTCATGCCAGGAAAAGAAAAAAAAGCTTACTGCTAGTGAACTGCATCCAAAATATGCAGCATTAGTATCTCTTGTGATTTTGCTGAGCTCTAGACAACACACAACATAAGTGAGTTGGTTTGCTTCAGGACAAGTTACATCAATCAGCAGTTTCCTTGTTACATTAGAGACCCTTAGGATTACATACAAGTTAAGTGCCTTTATGCTCCATTCATGAAATTTCTTCCAAGAGTACCTTGCAAGCATATGTAATTTAAATGCATGAGCACACTTTGTATAGAGCAATTTACTAGAGAAAATGCCACTGTAGCTACTGACATTTGTATCTTGAAGCTGTCCAACAAGTAGCAAGGCAGACTTCTACTGACTGTGGGGAATAACCCTTTTAATAGGATCTGAATTGCCATGAAGGTGAGAAATGCAGCTGAGACACAAAGAAAATCAGTGTGGGGTGATATAATCCTCAAATCTGAGTAGTGTATATTATTCTCCTACCTAGATGCCCTTTCAAAAGACTGGATGGACAAGTAGTTAACAATGAACTCTCTCTGCAGCATTTCTTAGCCTTTTCTTGCTCTCTTCCTTTCAGCTCATTGGCTTTGTACAACAGGGCACTTATCGTTGTACAAAGGAGGTCTGATTTCTTTCAGCTGCCCTCCAGCATGCCAGATAAAGAACCAGACTTCCCCCAAGCTGCCACATGGCTGCAAATGCTAGAAGTTCACTGCTCTGGTAGGAGCTCCTTTGCCTGGTGCTCTCCAAAATCCTTCTAAACTTTCAGGGTCATTTGTATGTCACTTACTGGGGCTTGGCATAAACACTGAAAACTCTTAAAAATGGGAGGACCCCTCTTTGAAGTACACACAGCAGGCAGCTTGATAGACTATGGAAGAAATAGTCACACAAATCCAAACAAATAACTTTATTACCAATCTTCTGCCTGTATGTGGTCATTCTGGAGATTGTTTTCAAAGTTTAAAAAAATGCAAGAGACTGCTTCCTTTTTAAATATTTTTATTTTATTTCTCCATGTAATCCAAGTAAAACTGTAGAAATACAGTAGCATAACAGATGCACACTTTTATGACAGCAATTATTTATTAGATATTTAAATGCATCTGATCTGTCTAGATACAGTGCATTTGTGGTGAGCTTCATTTCTCATACCTGTACATCCTCAGTAAGGCATACAAACTTCAGCACTGAGAAGGATATACCTTAATCTGTGATATATCCTTTGCACATCTGTGTCAGGGGCAGCCAGAACTGCTGTATGCCCCAAAGCAGGCGCAGGAGAATATGTTCAGAATAATGACCTAGTACTTCTTGCACTTCCTAGCAAATAGATGACTGGAACTGTACTATTTACAGCATAGTGCTTTAATCTTTGAACATATGGAGAAAACAAAAAGTCATTTAGTCTCAAGCAGGGATAATAGAGGCTTGATCTGTATCTGCAAAGAAAGGTCACAAGCTCTTGACCACGTGCCAATGCTAAGAAAATGCTGTGCTTACATTGCTACCTAGGACTGGATGATGATATGATATGTATTAGAAACAGGTTTTTCTCCAGCTGCTGCTCCAGTGCAGACCCTCAACAATACTAATGGCAAACTCTTCCAATACCTACTTTACTATTTAGGTTCTAGCAGAAGAAAATGTAAACTCATTAAAAAGACACAAGCCCTCATAAAAGACATCTTCCCTTATTCAGAATACTGACAAACATCACAACCTTTTACAGCAGTAATCTGTCAACTTTGAATAATCTTAAGGTTTTAAAGAAATATGAAATGACCTCACAAAATAAGGCACTCACTTTGAGTACTCAATAACTTTTGTTTTCTAAGTATGTTGCCAACTTTACTTCATTTAACAGAACAAACATATGACATGACATCTTAGGCTTCCAGGCACTTTTACTTGCCATGTTTGTGCACAGTGATTCAAATGGGAATGCATATATGCACATGCTCTGTGAGTTATTACCTTTGTAATTATAGGCTTTCACTAAATGGCATGGAGAAAATGAATTAGGCCGCATTTTCCAAGCAGTACATGCAACAATGCACAAGCCTATTTGAAAAACTGGCCTATAAAGACTTGCAGTTCATTAAAGGAATTCTGTTACTTCACAATCTCCCCATCCATCACTCTGAACTTTGTCCTTTTCCTTGTGACTTTGTGAAAATCATTTGCTACTGGCATGAACCAGGGCTACCTGCAGGTACACAAGGGGCTAACACTGTTACAGCTTCATCTCTGCCAGCGAGCATGGAACAGAGTCAGCATTGGAGTAAGGAGAGAGAGAATGGAAGGCAGCAGAAAGCACCACCTTCTAGAAGTCCTTAGGTTAAAAGCTGGTAGAAAGATAGCTACTGAAATAAAGCTTGAATAAGAGTCATGCCTGTAAGCTTTTGTAAGGCCCAAAAAAACTCGCTGTCAGACTCTTAAAAAAGGCTTATGGTTGTTTGTGTGCTCTGAGTTTCTCACAGGAGAAATACAGACAAGATATTCTCAAGAGGTCGAAACAACAAAAAAAAATTTACCAGCAAGTTCGGAAAATCAGAGAACTTTGGAAAAAGTTTACAGCAGCATTTAATCAACATAAAACACTTCACAAAGCATTAACTTAGCAAACTTCAAGCCCATCCAATTTCAAGTTTCTCAAAACTCCAAGAGGGGGGAATTAGAAGAAGAAAGAGGAAGAAAGACGCAAAAGATATAGAAAAGAACAAGTATAGTTACCAACTCCTGGTTCCAGCACTGTTCAGCTGATAGATATTCCAGGAGGTAGGGTCAAGACATGAGCTTGCCTCGTGTTCTGCTTTCAATACCTTCCTGGGCCCTTCCCCAGGCTGGATTTGCAGTCATCTGGGCACTCTGGGGCTAGACTGGGGCTCCAGGGGCGGGTGTGCTGCATTGCCTCCGGTGTGCCAGGGNCCCCAAATGTTTCAAGCCAGCAATACATCCAGGCTCTCACAGCTTACATATTTAGCTTCTCCAAAACTGGGTTAGCTTTTTAAAGTTCACAAGTTCTACAGTGCATGTTTTTGCTGAATCTCTGTCCTTTTGACTCTGGAAGATGATAGACTAGTGATGCTCATTTTGCCACCTGCCTCTCAGGGAAAATCTGTCACCCTGTGTGATTGCTGAGAAGGTTTATAAACACTGCTCCAGTCCCGAACCTCTGTAAAGCTAGAAGGACTGGAAGAGAAAACTTGCAACTTCTTCACTTTGATTACACAAGGCATTACATGAACACCTACTAAGGTTATTTACAAGTACTCACAGAAATAACTTGGAGTTCATTCCCAACCCCAGGGCATACCACTGGTTTTGGAAACTGCTGCTGAAAACCTATACAGTGACAGTGAATTCTTCCCAGCATCTAAAATCAGTCAGCTTTTCATTCACCCTACCAGTGTAACACAATTGCACTAACACAAACAGACAGATTGTACCCCCAAAAAAGCCTCTTTTCATCATTATAGATTTGCAGCAGGGAGGTGTAGCATATCTACCTGAGATTACCTGCTGATCTCTGGTCCAGCTGTCCCCACAATTAGTGAGGGTAGAGACATGGCTATTGTAACACAAGCCTAGAGATTCTTGAGCCTGAAATACATATGTAGAAATATGCAATTTTCCCCATTTTCCCAGAAGATGTCTAAGAATCAAAATTTACATGTTAAGTTTGTTTCTACACTGCACAGCTCAATGCAATGCAGAAATGAATGTGCTGGGTACAAACTAAGAAGCAAAAAAGCTACAAATGCTAAAGTATTGTACTTGAACCGTTTTACTGAAAAAGCACATTAGTCCACAGATATTAATTAATCCCATCTGGGAACACAATAACTGCTTTGGGTGTTTTATTCCTTAAAAAATTCAAAAGTATTTTGGCACAAGAAAGTAAAAAATAATAGGCAGGAATCATTACTAAATTACTTAGTGTGATTTAAAATTTAAAAGTACAAAGTATTCAAGAGAACACATAGCAAAGGTAAACTTTACTACTGAAGTTGCAAATTTAGAAAAATTAAGAAATTAGTGTTACCTCAAGCTATCCTACTATATATTAATTAATATTTCCCAGACTTTGGTTTTATTAAAATGTTTTTCAGTTCTCTGAAACAAATAATGCTTAGTGACAGTTATTCAGTCTTGCATTTTCTCTTAATTTTTTTGTATTACAGTCCACACTCTATTTGCTACTCATGAGTCAAGCTCTTTTCTTAAGACGAGCTTATTTTCCTCTTCGTCTTTTCAGGTGCACTTAACCATTATAGTTTGTGAGAGGGAATTACTCTAATATGTTCTCATGTCTGCCCTGTGAGTTTTGAGGCTATCAATATTTCAGCAACTGAGAAGACAAACAAAGAGATGCTAACAGTAAAACTTTTAACTAATATTGGGTATTCAATCTCAGAAAATCATGGTTAGTGAGCTTTATGACTAATTTTGATTCAAATTAATTTTTCTGACTTAGTGAGAAACTCCATCCCTCAGAATCGGATTGAGTCCAGTTGTTCTAGAAAAATTAATTTTCCTTAATTGAGGCCTATATTTTTGCTCTTCCTCTTACCATTTGTCTAGTTAACAAACTACCATATTCCAATATTTCACCTTCTAAGGAAGGGATCCTGTAGAAAATAATCATCTTTCCTTGAATGAACTTAAGCAAATCTACTCACCATGCAATATTATGCAAGGACCTTGCAGAAGAAATCAAGGCAAGACTGCCTTGTCAATTAAACATAATGCAAGATTCTCAAGCATTTTCAATCCTGACATTTCCTAAAATTTGAGCAGTTGACTTTGCAACCAAAATAAAGATCTTATGAGATTTTTGTATGTGTCCCATCCCACGTGTGATCATATATCAACTCTTTATCAGCATAGTTAGAATTATTAAATCTACCGCAGAGATAGTTTTTCAAATTCAGGGAATTACAGCAGACTTCTTACGCCATCACTAGAAAATAAGGAGATATTTACAGTTCTGATACCAGAGGAATAGTAATACTTGACTATTGCAATCTTCATACTATGACAGCAGAAAATTTCCTTGTCTGCAAGAGCTTCCTTTCAGTTTTTCTTAGGGCATAAGACATTTTGTGTCACTGTGCCTCTGACACTACTCGTCACTTTTTCACTTTGGCCTCCTGTTCCCATTCTCCTCTTCTAACCATTTTAAATCTCCTTTCCTTCATAAAGCATGTCTCCCTTGGTCTCATTTCAATCTGCTGTGTTTTTGTTTTGGGTTTTTTTTTCCTTTTTTTGTGTTTCCACACTAACCACTCGTTGTCTCTGATTCCTATTCTGATCTTTTCACTCCAACTTTTCAATCAATCTCTGCCTCAGCTTCACATCAACAAATCAGGATTCACTTCTCTATTCTTTTCACCCCTCCTTCCACTTCAGTTGCCAGTCCCATCTTCCTTTCTTACTCCGTCAATCTGAAACACCTACCCCAATCTACCCCCTTCAAGTCTTACTCATGTCCGAGTTTTATTCAGGCAGGATCCTCCTAAAGCAAACAGCCCTGAAGGCTGACTACAGTGTAAGGGAAAGGGTGTTATTCTCACTTAACTCTCAGTCTCTGCTGGGACTCCCACTGGATCACAGCTTCCTCCAGGCATCCACCTGCTCCTCTGGCGTGGGCACCTCACCATGGGCTGTGGGTGGATCTCTGCACCCCCGTGGACAAGCACTCGTGTTTGCAGCAGATTTCGGCCGGGCTGCTGCTCGTGAGATTGGACCCACGCCAAAGAAGTTCACACAGGACTGTCTCTCGTGGGAGGGACCCCATGGCTGAGTAGAGGACTCTTCTCCCTGGTGAATGACCCTGACCAAAGGGAAACCCCCATACCCTGCCCCACCCTGGAGCTGTTGGTTGTGTGAAAGAGGGAGGGGGTGAGCTGAGAAATGGCGTCTTAAGAGGGGAAAGCGGTGAGTAAAGAAACAGTGTTTGTAGCAGAAGAATTGTGGTGATGGACTGACTAAGGAAAAGCCCCATACCCTGCCCCCCACCCAGAGCTGTTTGTTGTATGAAGGAGGGAGGGGATGAGTGAAGAACAGTGTCTTAAGAGGGAAGGGGGGGGAGTGAAGAAATGGTGTCTTAAGAGCTTATTTTTGCCTCTCCTTTATCCTCCACTCTGTTAGGTTAATAAATCACTTTGTAACTTAAGTTTCTCACCTGTTTGCTCATGTTTTTTGTGCATCCCCTCCCCACCACTGTCTCATCTCAACTCATGAGTCCAGTGTGTTTGTGTTAGTTTCATTCCTCTCCTCTGCATAGATGCAGTAGGAGAGAGCATAGAGAGCAGACATCGTAGGTCCCTGGCATTTGGCCAGGGTCAAACCTCGACACATGTATTGTTTCTTCTCATGCCTGCAGCAGTCCACAGATGCAATTGCATTGAAAAACCTGCTAAAATGTCAAGAATGAAACATGCTCAAATAAATGAATCTATGAGACACCAAATTGCAAAACTGGTACATTTACTGAGCAAGAATGGACTGTCTGTTTCTGGGGTACCTATAGGACCACATTTCTAGACAACAAAAGGCTACTGCTTGACATGACCATCTCTTCCCTCTTACCCTTTCTAGCCAGACCCTTCTTCTAATCATGGGGGAGCTCGAGTTTTCCAAAGAAAAGCAGTAGCTAACTCTAAGTTAGGAATTGCTAAAAGTGAGCATATGAAGCCTGATGCTTTTCTGAGATGGAGCTGTATTTATAGAGAAGAAAGTGCAATATGGACTCAGTTTTAACAGGACCAATTAAACTGAAATCTGTTGATTTAAAGTTGATGATCAAAGCCTTTTCCAAACATGAAGGATATAGATGAAGAGTCTATAATATTGAAAGCTTATGAAATATTTCATCTTGATTCCAATGTAACAAGATTTCACTTAGGTAATTCACTGCTGTTTTTTGAGTATTGGTAGTGGGAGGAGGGGTTTGGTTTTTTGTTTTGTTGGGGGTATTTTTTGTCTGTTTTGCATATCCATTGCATTCTTCATATATTTCTAAGCTAATTGAAGAGTACCCTTTACAGACACTAGAGAAAAATGAGCCCTTTATGGGTGCAATTAATCTAATATACATCAGATTTATACTTCTAGATGAAAGATATTGTATTTATTTTCCTCTGTGCTGTACAGAAGCAATTTAGTCTGTTTCTCTTCAAGAAGCACAAGATCCCCATCTTTTGTAGTTTTAAAAAAATTCTCTTATTCATGTCTGTGTACATTCTCCACAGTCCACTTTGTGACTGAGTCAAAATCAGATGTGTATGTAATTGTGGAAACTTTGTGCCCCCTTTGTTGGATAAAGCCAGAGCACTTCCATGGCTGTTAGGCTGAAGCGCAATGTCCTCATTGAGGTCAAATGCTTTACTCCACTTTTAAATAAAGGTGTACCAAAAGAATGGAGCTTTTCACTCACCTATACCAACATTTTAATAGGGTAGAAATAGTCCCTGAGCATGTGACAAATCTCCTGTAGTTTTCGCTCTTCCATAAACACCTGAATATGCAAGACACAGTCTGGACCTAAGTACATCTCTCTGTGAATGAAAAGTGGGAAAAAGTACTATATTTGAGCTTGAAAAAGAATTACAGACCTGAAGCCATAAAATTTCCACTTTTAACCATCTCTCTTTGAATCACTGCTTTAGCAATGCTTTTACCTGCTTAAGAAGTATTGGAACAAACACGCAGACAGAAAGGCTGAAGTATTATTTGTCCCTTAGTGAATCCTCAAGGGAAATCAAACAAAGGAATAAAGTTTTGTAGTAGATGAAAAATTCCCCTAGCTTTTATTTTCTCTCTGTTTGTATCTGGTTCTGTTGATACTTGAGATCTCTTATACATTCACAACAGCATTTCTCAATTTAGTGAGCATGCCATGGCAATTGATTTAGACAATGCAATAGCTGTGACAGCAATCGGGAGGCACTCCAAATTTAAAAAGTAACAGGACACGCAAAATTGAAGCCTACTGACTGTTTTTGTGATAATTGAATTTCATTGAGTTTTAGTGTGAGAAATGAGCAATAAAAGGGCTGTTTCCAGCCACAATTCCAGGAAATGGCTCAGGCAGCATGTATCAGTAAAATATATGTTGAACATATACATGCAGAAATCATCTGTGTTACTGATTCAGCCTAACAAGCTTCTTTCTTTTTAGCTGCAAAAATAATTTCAAAATAGAATAGGCAAGCCTTTGAGATAAAGAATTAAAGATAAAAAGGGCTGAATAATTTTGTATCGCTGTAGGACAGCAAATTTGCAGTGTGGGCAATTTAAATATGTTCCATCCTGAACAATTGCAAATGAGGATCTCTTTGGTTGCAGTTTTTCCAGAACAGTTATTGGGGAAAGCTATTTTCCTGGTGCTTAAAAACTTAATTTTTCACAAAAGAAAATATACATTGGCTTTATATGATGACTGAACTCCTTGCTCTTGGAGTGATTATATTTCTTTGGGGGTCAGCTTTGAGGTCTTGTTTTCAGTAAGAACAATAGTTCTTTCTATTCTTAATGTAACTCCAATTCACTCTGCTGACACCCAGCATTGCTTTGAGAAGAACAGCCTTCACACCTTCAGAAACAGCAGGTTAAGGAATTGCACAGAATCTTTTGTTCTTCATAGGAAAAAATGAAGCTTCATAACACACTGTCCAACTGATGTTCACTTCTGCAGATGGAGCTCAGTCAGGTTTAATCCAGGCTGGATACAAACTGATCTTTGTGACTGGTCCTTTGATTACAACAAGTGCTCTCTCTTTGCAGAAGTTCCAGCCATAAACCACTTTCCTTCTATGTAAAAGGGTTCTTCAGAAGTGAAAGTTTCTTGCCTCTGTTATTGATTTCCTGAGTTCAGTACTTAAAAGCAGGTGATTAATGAATATGTGATCCAGACCTTGAACAAAAACTCCAATAAAATAATGTTGCCTCATCAGATGCCTGACCTGTTTCACAATAAGGGTTTTTATGACTGGTGAAACTGCAGGTAAGTGCTGTGTTTGAGCCTAGCCTTACAGTAGGGATGCACGTACAGCACTTTGAGAACAGCCCTAGGGCATCTGTGTTTTGTGCCAACATTCAGTCCACTGAAGGCCATAAATTCCAGCAAGTTTTACATGGGTTGGGATTACATCTGACTCTAAATTCAAATATCTAAGGGAATTATATTAAAAGGATTCATCAAATACCTTTTTTTTTTTTTTTAATGTACCTGCCTGCTACTTGAGACACACTGTATAATGAAAGAAGATTTATATGGTTCTCAGAACAAAATAAAATTTAGCTCAGCTATTTTTTATCACTTTTAACAAACAATGGTTGCATTGAAAGGCTTAAAAAGAATAAGGTTAGCTGAGAGGGGTTTTTGTTTTCCTGAATAATTGCTGACTAACCTGTTTTGAGATATTTCTTTTATGTATTCATAGATTCAACTCTGTTACCTTGAAGACGTGGCAAGAACTGATGAGAATTTAAATATAATTCATGGTAACAGATTTGGGGCAAAACTTAATCAAGTCAGTGCATTATCTTTGCATAAATAAATAACTTTTTGTCTTTTTGTCCATAGTATAAGCTAGTTATTATTGCACAGATAGAACTGTATAATAAAAAACCCCAAAAAACAAAACAAAACAGAAAAACGAACCCCAAACTTACACAGCCACTCTTCACTCTTTAATTTTTCACATGGAACTATGGAACTTTTACACAGAACTCAATGCGTAGCAAAGCTTCCAAATTCAAGACTAGAAATGCCATCATTACTCATTCATGCAAAGGGAATGTGGCAAGCTGTGGGTGAACATATGAACATACAATTAGACATGAAAATCCAATAAGAGCACAGAATAACAACAATAGCAGCAGGGTGAACCATAAACCAGCACTGATTGGCATTTACTATTAATTTGTATTCAATGTGTCATGCAGCTGATGAGACGCTGGGAAATAATGTATGTTTGCGAAGCAGTGCTCAGAATTGCTCTGCCATCATGCCAAAGACCTGGTGAATTTAAGAAATGTGACAATTGCCAGATTTTTTTACTCAAACACAGAATCTGACTTTGAGGGATCAGTTTTCCTCTGTCATGGTGAAAAACAGAGAACCACAATTGTACATTTCATAAAAAGAAGGAGAATGTAAAGGTAAGCCAGCTGGGTGAAAGAAGAAAACATATCAGATAGTTTCTATGGAGGAAAAGCTGAAATAGTATATAAATGCAAATACCTTTCTATCAGGGTAACTTTGGAGGACACATTTAAAGGGTAACAGAAATACAAGAAACTTGAAGGCATTGAATTACTTCTAAATTCTGCGCAGAAAGCAGACTCTAGTCAGCCCCCACACTTTCCATTCTCCCTTTTCAGAATAGGTTAATGTGGAAAAAAATCAATAGGCTATTAAAATATTTCAAAGATGTATTTCAAACCAATTCTATAGACGTATTCTTATCTACCGGCAATGCACACGTCTATCAAGCAATGACAAGACTCTTTTGGAGGAGAACTTTTTGAATATTAGAATAAATACTAGAACATACTACTCTGTAAATGTCAGGAGTACAAGCAAAAACCTGCATGGAAGGCATGGAAGGTTCTTTTTGTTATTTTTTTTTTTTTGGCTGAGTCTGCCCCTCTTTTGGTTTGCTCAGAGCACAGGTGCACAAGACACAAAGGCTTCCTTGCATGCTGAAGAGAGCAGGGCTACTGCACTACAGACTTGCCATAGTGCCTCAGGGCACTCACTGAGATAGTAAAGGCTTTAACAGACACAGCCTACAGCCCAAAGCAGCAACGTGTGCTGATCCTTTTAATTATAATAAAACACAGAGAAATACACTTTTGCCAGCTGCACTTGTGCTTTTGTTTCCTGCAGCTACTCACTGGCTTGTTAATTCTGCAGGAAAAGTCCATTTCCTGGTAAGGTGCATGTCATCACCAGTTATTTCATTTTCGTGGTGTAGCACTCATTACAGAGTGCGGCTAAAAGAAAAGTACTGATGGTACACTTGTACATTTTGCTAGCTAGACAGTGAGATTTGTGGAATGAAGCTGGTTTGTTGCTGAATATCAGCATGTACAACATGAATGCCAGAAGGGGAGCCAGGACTGGGAATCAATTTCACCACTGACTGTTTGTGTAGCCCTGCTCACATCACTCAGAGTTAGAACCTGATCCCACTCAGAACTTTTAACACCGCAATCCAGGAAGATGCGTCCCTCAATGTTAAAACCCATTCACTTGAAAATCCCGATTGAGCTCCATTTTCAGCCTGTAGATGCTTGAATTGCAAAGATACCTCTCTTTTGAAATTACTTGTCATATGGAGAAATTCAGCATTTTCAAATCACCTCATCTTTATTATGATTGAACAGCAAGGAAATATTTCAGCTGAACATTCATCTCTGATGCAGAAATTTCATTATTCCATTTAAGACTTTTGAGTAACTCTGTCTAGGTACATCTAGGAAAAGCTCTAGCAGCTAATCCTCTCTTTAAGGGATGGCCTGGAAGGTATTTTTTTCTTTTTTTTAATTAAATAAATAGCAATTGGGTAAAAAGCATGAGTTGCTCTTGGAGCAGAAGCAGAGTAGCCAGAGTATGCCTTATCTTTAGTCCAACAATTCTTTGACTGGTCAATAAGAGGTGGCAATACCCCAGTCAAGAAGCCTTTCTTGTGGTACATCTTTCTTTCAAGTAGTGACAATTGTGTGTTTGAGATCCTCTGGCAGGTTGTTTTATTCTTACCTAAGCTCAGCATATTGTAATGCAAAAACTTGTAGCACATATATCCTTTTATGTACCTGATACTGTTAAGATATTTTTCCACACCAGGGCAGTAAAACAAGAAGTTTGTGCTTGTCACATACCCAGAGCAAACAAGTAAATTGTTCTGCTAAACAAGTAGACCTATATTATCCAACAACAGCATGATGGTTTGGTTGAGTGACTCACTGTGTCATCACTGTCTGAAGATTCTTTTGCACTAAAATTAGATCACACTGTTCATGATCTACCCTGGGAGTAAAGATTAGAATCCACTCATACAAACTTTTTAATCTATCTTATTTGTGTGCATCATCAGAGTCTTTGTTAGAGAGCTGTTGTTTGCAGATGGTTGCACTTGCAGAGCAGAAGGAGCAAGACCTGAAGATAATGACATCTAATTTCCCAGCCACTTCTGTAAACCTCGATTTAGCATTTCAGCAGAACAGATTTGTACCAACTAAAGCTAAATAAACAATATTCCCAGATTAGCAGAATAAAAATAAGTGCTGTGGCTCTGTTTACTTTTTTTGGAATAAAAGCTTTCTATGACAATGTTTAATTTTTGTGTCCAAAGCACTAGCTTTGCTATTTTTCTTCCTGATTTGAGTCTGAAAACACACCACAACATTGACCTGAAAATCAGACTTTACTTGGACATGCACTTACATTCTCTTAAGTCATGTGGGGCCAGACATCTGCTATTAACACATAAAATAGTAAAAAACTTCCATGTGGTTCATCTTCAATCACTCCTGAGTAAAATATAAAAATTAGTCACCAATGCTTTAATGGAAGTGCACTGGAAAATGATCCATGTAGGGATGAACAAAGGTGGTCTTGTAACTCTGGATTTAACTGCCCAAACATAGGCACTTTTTATGGCTTTGTTTCTATTGCATGAGTTCTTATAATGTATTGTTATCCTCTGCTGAAATCCTGAAAACATAGACTAAGGTTATAGATGTGTGTTATAATAAACTAATGCATGAAAAGGATTTCATGGTAAGCAAATAATTTGTTTTGAAAACCCTAGCAGTAAACTGTGTAATACTGATAGTCAATGTCTGGAGTATCTAGCTGCCCACAGAGCTGCATTCACCAGCAATGACTAACCACAAAAAGTAAAGGTCTCTGAAAATGATTATTAATACAGCAAACCAAAACGCCAGCTAAGTTTAAGACAACAATTGCAGGTATTTGCAGTTTATAAACTGTTCCAGTGACCTCAGCAGAGCTACTTGATATTTACCAGGCTGGGTAAGCCCCAAATGCAAACATTTTCTGAAGTCCCTGGGGATTGTGGCTTTGCTGATGGCTACCACATTTCCTTATGATTATTTTCAGAGATGCTGCTGGGAACACATATCTGGCAGTGAAGCAAGCAGCCCTGGAAACCATCTTCATATAGGCTTTATGGACATGAATAAACTTAGTAATTATCAATCCTACAGTCTTTGATCATACCCATATGGATCACTGTTTTTCATGTTTTTATGAATACCTGAACCTCTTTCAAATATTCTGTGTTTTAAATAATGTTATTTAATTAATGAATTCTTTAATATACCTCTATCACTAATACAAATTATGGCAATACAACCAAAGAAAATAGCTTGTCTTTTTGAAGAAGCTTTCACAGACCCACAGAATATTCTGAATTGGAGGGGACCCACAAAGATCATCAAATCCAACACTGAAGAAAACAGACCTTGCAGGGATTTGGTTTATATATTGCCTTCAGTTGGTTTATATGATGTCTCCATGTACTAATTACCCTGTTTTTTAAAAGAGAGGTAAACCTGACAGGGATTGCACATTAATTTTTATACTGAATGGTTTAAAATGTCTCTTTTTTTTTTTCCCCTCTAGATCTGTTATGCCTTAGAGAGGTCCATTACTCACTATTCTATAAGTAATTTTCTAACAGAGTGTAATTCTTATTTGTGCATTCCAGCATTTGGTCTGTAAACTACATATTGCACTAGCCTATTAGGAATTTGTCAGAGGCAATTCGGCTAAGAATGAAGATCAACTTACTATATTTGGCCACTTTTTTCCAGCAGCAAAATATTTGATAAACAGAAAGTTGCATTGTAATTTAATTTGTTAATTTCCTCCCTGCACATTCTCCATTCCAGGCCACAGACTGAGATGTTTTTCAGCTACTCAATGTTACTTGGATTGATATCTTGACTTGGTGAAAGAAAACAAACAGCAAGGTAATAGAAACCCAGTCCTTTTATGCAGTTAGCCAAACCAGATAATCCAAATATTTCTAACGAATTGTCTATAAAATCAGAATTTTTTAAGAAGTATTAAACGACATAGTTTTGCTTAGAAGAGAGATCAAAGAACACCAGTATTACACTGTGCTAATTTCACACAATATTGATTGTATAACACATTGATGGTCAAGGTTTCTTACAAAAAAGTAATTTTGAAGTGTGACTTTTCTCATGAAATAGACTTTGGCCATTGGAATTCTGCTTGAGATATGCTAGAAAATTGTTGGCAGATCTTCACTCAGGTACACTGTTAGACTTTCTCATTCTGATGGTTAATTTTGTTGCTCTGCACGTGAACATGATAATTAAACAAGAATGCAAACAGACAAACATAATTTTTCCAAGATATTATTGGACTGCTTTTTAAGAGATTAGAATAGTACAAAACTGTGATTGAACACTGACTGTAGTATTAGTTAATTGATAGATATTTTCAGATTATCTAATATTTCATGTGTTTCAGGACGTTTTGGCTATTGCGGAACAGCTGTTCCTTGTATGAATAAGACAGAGGGATCATCTCCAAATGAGCACTGACACCTCCAAAAGAATATTTTACCAATTTAGAACACTGAAGCTTTATATTGATAATAACAGTGTAACTGTGTATAACTTCTAAAAAACTTTCAGATTTTTTTTCCTTAAGTCACTTAATATTGTGGTATCAAAACCTATATATTTATTAAGATTTGGTTATACTATGCACAAATTTTGTGATATTCAGATCTGTTCTAACTCCTTTTTCTTTTCTCTTTTCTGTTTCAAACTAAGAGGAATGCCATAGCTATTAAGAAATCAATAAGTCTGGAGTAGCAGATGCCACTGAGAAAGCTGGATCCTTTCTGATGCTTAATTTAATTCACTCTCAAGAAGTCAGATGCCCAAAGCAAGTATAAAAAAAAGCTACAAAAAATGTGGAATTCATAGAATCTTTATTTTCTAAACAATTTTTTTAGTTAAAGACATTTTCTTTTATTTTTTGCAGAAACCCTCTACCATTCCTTCTATTCTCAGAGTACATTATTCCCAGAGAAACAGAAGAGCTGCTTTGTATTTTCCAAATATGCTAAGATTGGTTTGTTTGCTGCATTTTAATTCAAATGAGAGGATTCAAAGCTCTGACACACACCCCCCTAACTTCAATCGTGCTACAGGCACTGGGGTAGAGAATTCTACCTACTGACAACAGACACAGAAATACGAATGAAGACGAGTTCTTAATGAGTTCCAATTATGTTGCAGACTTAGCAATCTTATTAGAGCTTATAAGAGCACTAAGTTAACACCTACACCAAATTGTATTGTGCGGAGCAAGCCTATCCTATACAGCACTGGGTAGTGATTCTAGCACTTACAGTTTAAAGTTGTTACAATATGCAATGATGTACCAAACCAACACGGACAAGATAAAGCATTTAAATTTCTTTGAAAATTTGACATCTAACTATATTTTAGCTTTACTTCTGTAGACATTGGTTGGATTCAATATCAGAGAGTCATTACACTCATCCTAAAAGAAGCTCCAAAACAGGTAAACTAAATGGTCTTATGAAGAGTCTGAGCACACTCTTTTCACTATGAAAGAAGACTGGATAACTAGTTTGGACAATACATTTACAATGAGATTTTTACACTGTAACACAGATATTAGAAAGCTAGGTATTTGAGCTACACACCTTAGGGTCACTTCTAAAGTTCAATTTCAAGTCTTCACTAACAAAATACAGCTCCTCAGCCCAAAATGGAATTAATCTGACAGTTTAGGTGAAGCCAAAATGTACAAAAAGAAGTCAAAAATCACACTGAAGTAAAAAAATTGTTTTCCAACAATCAAAAATCGGGAGTTTTTTCAGCTCTTGGCATGAGACCAAATCACAGTGGGGAAAAAAAGGAAGAAAGAAAAAAGAAATCTAGAGAGATGAATACTACCTAAAATTAATGTTTTTTCAAAATGGTTCTAAGAGAAAATAGTAATATAGTTGACCTTATTTAATTGAGGATCTGATGCTATAGGTACAAATGTACCCAGTAAGGGAGAATTAAAGACATTTGCTGCAGAGTATGATATGACACAACTCAAGTGGCAGTCTGCAAAATGGGACATGACAATGACTTCTAAAAAAAAAACCTCCAAAGCGTTATGCTTCCCAGCAGGAGTCTGAAGGCATTGGTACAAGATGGACTGCCTGTGCAAGGAGTGACAATATCAATTCCAGTAAAGCAGAACGCTTTGGAGGAGAAATGGGTAACCTTGTCTTGCACGAGCATACCCTCACGAAAAACAAATAGGACAGATAACAATTTCAAGTTGGATATGGGTGTACAAGCCAATGTACTTTCAGTAGCAGTGGTAATAGATTGGTTTTAAGAAAAACACATTTGGAAGAAAATAAATCATTGAAGAATGAGATCTGTTGTGGCCAGAGAAAAAGCTATCCCCACTAACACAGAATATGATCTGAATTGGATATTACACATTTCACATAATTTCACCTAAAAATTTAGAGTCAGTATTCTGATACAGGGAAGAAGGCTGTAGCTTTTACAACATGAGCATGAAAAATATTGTGCCTATATATTGAATTTGCACTGAAGCTAGAACTATGTATACACTTTGGGTTTAAAATGAGCGAATGGTCTTGAAAAGAGGGTGTATGCTAAAGAGCACAGGGCAAAGACAAAAAAAGTCATCTCATACAGGTAGGGAAGTCCACAACAGTTTATGCCAAAAAATAAATATACCAAGATAAACCCCCAGGCCATGGCCCTAGGAGAGTATCCTGAAGCTTAAGTCAAAGGCTGTAAGACGATCTTCCTAGGTTAATTACTTCAGTGTACAGAGGATATAAAACCGTAATAAATTTTGTATTATTGGTCAATACATGGGTCATTATAGAAAAAAACCATTTCTGCACTTCCTTAAAAAAAAACAGAATAACTGTAAAAAACCCACCCTTATATAATTATATCGGAGAGGGAAAAAACCTACAAGGTAAAATATTTTTCTATCCCTAAGGGATTGACACCTTTAAAAATATATGACACATATTTGTCATGTGAAATGTCTTTTTTGGCAGATCCCAAGAATGATCATCTGGTTATTATTTGTGGCATAAGTGCTAAGATTCAGTTCAGCTAACTTTGGAAGTCAAATTTTGTGCAGAATTCCTTCAGTTTGTGCCTCATGATCTTTTGGATAGTACTTTCATCCTCATTTACTGCAATGTCTTCAGGATTGATTCAGTTGCCTTAACACGAGCATCTGGTACAATTTGAGATATGGTAGGGTACCAAATGTAGTGTTACAGGGCAGTGCCACAGGATTTACCAGACCATGATGCCTTTCTAGAGAGGCAGCTGGAGGTAAAGCAGCACACAAAGGCTCCTAGGTGATACTGGGTAGTCATGGAGTATGCAGGCAGATGGATCAAGGCTCCACTGTCTGTAAAAGGAATTGTAAACTTGGCTCACATTTAAGCTTCGATGTTTAGACATCTACATTACCATGCTTTAATGTGAAAGTAAATTCCACTTGAGCTGTCTCCAGCACAGTTATCCAGATCTCTGCTAGGTGTCCGGGCTTCCACTGTAACTAATGGAGATGTACAACACAGTCAGAGTTTGATTCCTTTAGCTGAAAAAATAACTAGTACCCTTTCAAATATCCTACTGTGACCGAGATGATTGCACAGACCTCAAAGATATGAGTCAGAATAAACATGAGACCCACACCTTTCTGGAACAGGAGCTGAAAGACAGATATGATATTCCACAGTGAAAAAAGCTGCACAATGTGGCTGTCCTCAACCAGATGAAAATTGAAATTTTAAAATTTAATAAAAATTGGTCTTTCAGATTTCTCAAGAGAATGTTACCAAATTTCAAATTTAGACTACAAATAGGTCAATCTGATTTGAAAGTCCTGTCTTATTTAATAGAATGCAGTGTAATATTCAGAACTGCTTCTGAGGATAAAATCCTGAAGGAAACATGTAGAACTACAGTTTCATACTGAGAAAACATTTCAGCTGTCAATTATCAATTTGCAGAGGATCTCTTAGCAGTAGATGAGATGTAATTTGAAGTCACTATAGAAAAGTTGTTACAAGGGATGTGTGTGATTAGATAGAAACTGAGAAATCTAAAGGAAAGGTCAAAAGCATTCTGAACTAGCATAACAGGAGCAGAGACATTGACAAAATGTAATTCTAAACTGAGGCCAAATCAAAGAAGCACATCACTATTGCTGGCACACACACGAAGATAAAACAAGCCCTTCACTCCCAGAAAACCAAAATTAAACATACCTTTGTCTAATAGACAAATATTTTTACTGAATGTTTTTCTAGCATAGCAAAATGGCCTTTCACTTGCAATACATTTTAGCTTTCAGTCAAAATCTTTTATGGATAACAGGTACTACTAAATTCTATTGTGAAATTTTAATTTCAGGAGGTTTTGGAGTTATGCAGATAGCAGAATTCTGATATTAAATTATATATCTGTGAGATCTGATAGGTCTGAATTGCTGGGAGCAGCAGTTGAAATGCTGGGATTCAGAGGGATCTCAGCAAGCTGGAGGAGCAACCTGACAAAAGTCTCATGAAATTCAACAAAGACAACAAAGTCCTGCACTTGGAATTAAGTAAAGCATGCAACAGTATTGCCTGTGGGCTGACTGGCTGCAGGGACAGCTCTGCAGAAAAGAAGTTGGTGACCCTGGGGGAACTGGAGTCAGCACACATCCTTGTGGGGAAGAAGCTTTAATCAGATACTGGGCTGCATTATTAAGGATACAGCTAACAAACCAAGGGAAATGTTTATTCCCATTTTCCCAGAACCTGTGAGCTTGCATCTGGAATATCATGTTTGGGGTACTACTGTGAATGATAGATATCTACAAGCTAGAGAGACTCTAGAGGTAGAACACTAAAATGCTTAGGAGGCTTGACATTGGATATATGAGGAAAGCCTGAAGGAACAGACTGCCCAGGGAGATTGTGGAATCTCCCTCTCTGGAGACATTCAAAACCCAGCTGGACATATTCCTGTGTCACCTGCTCTAGGTGACCTTGCCTTAGCAGGAGGGTTGGACAAAATTACTCCCAGAGGTCCTTTCCAACCCTAACAATTCTGTGATTCTGTGAACTGAATTTGTTTAGCCTGGAGACAAGAGAGAAAGGGAAGGCTCTAACTGCAGCTTTCCACTGCCCAAAAAGCATGATAGACAAGATGGAGCCAAAGGTGCAGTGACAGGATAAGAAATGGTTGCAAGTTACAATGAAGAAAATTCAGACTAGATACGTGGGACAGACACTTCACCCTGAGAATGTTTAAGCCCTGGAAGAGGCTGCTCAGAGAGGCTACAGAGTCATTGTCCGGGGAAATATGCAGAACTCAATTGGTCAAGGGCTGGACAACCTAGTGTAATTTTGAAGTTAGTCTTTGAGCAGTAGGAGATTGTATTAGATGTCCACCAGAGGTCCCTTTCAGCCTAGATTATCATATGACTCTATGACTATTTAGTGTAATCTTTTTCCTTGTGGTGAGTCTCTAGTCAACATATTCTAACAATCCAAATTCTACCAACATCTGAGATGTCACTCTGTCCTAAAGCAGTGTCGGCTTTTTCCCCACTCTATATTTGTTTGTTTCTTCTTGCTACCTGTTTTTCATGTAATTCACAGAATGGATAAGGCTGGAAGGAACCCCAGGAGGTCATCTGGTTCAGGCTCCCTGCTCAAGCAGGGTCATCCTAGAGCACATTGCACAGGATTACATCCAGATAATTCTTGAATATCTTCAATGAAGGCGACTCCACAATCTCTCTGGGCCATCTGTTCCAGTGTTCAGTACAGCAGAGAAATTCTTCAATATAGTCCGGTGGAGCTTGCTGTGCATCAGTTTCTGCCTGTTTTCCCTTGTCCTATTGCCTGGCATCACTGAGAAGAGCCTGGTCCATCCTTTTGACACCCTTCCTTCAGATACTGATGGACATTGATGAGTTCCTCTCTCAGTCATCTCTTCTCAGGCCAAACAGGCCCAGCTACCTCAGTCTTTCCTCCTCAGAGAGATGTTCCAGTCACTCGTCTTTGTAACCACCCACTGGACCCACTCCAGAAGCTCCATGTCTCTCTTACTGGGGAGCCCCGAACTGGTCATAATTATCTTGTAGACTGTAGTTGAATGACAATGTAAGATAAGAAAACTTATAGCAACCCTTCAGATACATTTACCTGATACATTCATTATTACAAAATTAAACTGGGGACTAGCAGGGAAGAGCAAGACGAAAGATGACTCAAACCTGTGGCATGGAGGCTAAGGTATTTTGCCTGTTAGAAATATTTATCCAATTTTTTTTAAAAAGACTCATGGGAAAAGGGACTGGAGCTGTTAAACAATCATAGCTCCCTTTCTGCACAATCTGTGCCACATGAATCATAAATTCACTGCTGCAAAATACTTCAGCTCCAATAGGAAAATACTCCCTTCACCTTTAATTCCATCTGCACTTTCCCACATCTGTCATAGACTAATGCTCAGTGCCCAAGGCAGCCTTATAGAACAAGTGGTTTGGATTTTTTCAGGTTTTAGAATCAATTAAATGCTGGTTTTGTTCCGCTTCTGAGTGACTAATACAGCAGTTGACTAATATAGGAAGCAGTTTTACTGTGATCTTTTTAAAGTATGCTTGCAAAAGGAGCTTAGTCTGTTAGGAAACTGTAGATCAAACCTTAGAAGAATATGTAGTTTCTGCCTCCTGTTGGTATTATGCATTCAAGACACTTGTACTTGCAGAGATGTACTAATCCAGGCAAGAGAAGACTTCGAAGCCAAGTGGAGACATAGAGTTTAGGGTTAAACGAAGATCAGGCAGCAGCTGGAAGGTTATTTCTGGATATAAGCACGTTTGTTCCATTTCAGTCCTGTACTTTTTAAAGTGTCTAGTTATAAAGTGACATTTTCCACACCAGGAGTGATGTATAAAAAGCACATCTTTTTTGTTAGAAATATATAGTTACTCCCAAGAAAATGTGATGTGCTTTATAACAGTGTGTGTATCCCTGCCTTCTGATGGACTATGAAAAGAATAACTTGTCTGGTTGTCTTTTACTCTGAGCTAGTTACAGAAGATCTGTGGGCATGAAGAGACGATTATTCTTGTCTGCTTGTTCCCCACTGGAGTCACTGCTAACGTAATATCACTGCTGTTTGTGTCCACTGCTTCTTGAACCATTTGCTGAGCTTACTTTTCTTCTTAGTACACCACTTATCCTGCATAAAACTTTTATTTGGGTATCCTCAGCCACCCAGCCCTCTTATTTTGCCATGCCGAGTTAAGCTGTGAAGGTAGAATTCATCGAAGCTAATTCCAGGGACATAATTGATTTAGAATTTTGCTTGTTCTAGGATTACTCAGTAGCTGGAGGAGAGAAAGGCTATTCCAGTGAACTACTGGAACTACACCAAAGTCAAAAGGAAAGGATCTCAGTCAAATCTTTCGAAAATGTATCAGGACCAACATCATACAATCCAGTGTGTTGTACATCTTTGAGTGCCACTTGCATTCTGTTCTGTTCAGGAATCAGGTACAAATAATTGAAAGAAGATCTGCTTCATGTGGCACCAGAGTGACCATCATTATGTGACACATCTCCTCTCAAAGCCAAGACTGATTCCAAACATCTATTACAGATACCCTGCAACATACTCTTCCCCACACATGGCTTATCGTGATGAAATCCATTGATATGCAACCCATACACACCATACAATTATTTTTTAATACCAAATCCTAATTAATATGATTCTACTAAATACACAAAAAGTAAATCAGACTGATAATAATATGAAACAGGAATAATGGGGCATTTTTTATAACAGAATGAGAAGTAATATCTCTATACAGAAGCACTATTCAAATTGCTATTTACTTTTTCCTGTTTGTACTGGAAATGACCCACTGAAACACCACCTTTTTCTATTTTTTCTCTGCTTAGGAGCCAAAGCATGATGTCAGAGAGAAAAAAAGGAGAGACAGAGGCCAGGGTTAGAGTGTATTAATCTCTTGTGCTTACATACGTGGCCTATTTCCAGGTTTGACAAATTTCCAGAACTGTCCTCAGATCTCCTCAAATTTATTATAGTTATTTTTCAGTCTGTTTCTCTCATGTGAGGGTATATCTGTTAACCCTGGAATCTATTCTCATTCTGTAAGCCTGTCTTGCCCTTCCAGTGCTTTGGTGAGGTAACTTTTGCTCTCAATTATTAACCTGAGAAATTCTTTCCTTGCTAACGGTATGAAGTCCTACTGTGATTTGTGTGATGTGTCTGTTCAGTGCATAGACAAGCAAAGATCTGCTGTATTGGACATGCAGGGTTTTTTCCATCCTTTTTAAAATTTTTTTTTTAAACTGTACAGCTTTTCTGATAGAAAAAGCAATTTTTCCACGGGGCTAACTGTCCCTTCACCCAGACCCGCTAGACAAAAACCAGAAGCACAAACAAAAAGCCTGAAATTATTTGGACACTGTAGGTGAAGGTAGTGGAGTGCATAGCTCACAGATTTGTACAATAGATGATACAAGCTTTTTTAGTGACAAGGTTTAGGAGGGGAGTGCGAGACTGGAAAGAGTTTATTGGCATCTCTCAGGGATGCTTAAGAAAATTCTAGCCCATCTCTCCTTTTCAGATTAGAAGATTCTTTTCTTTTTCCAAAGGTCTTTACTCAAGCCTTTGGGACTGAGGACAGATTTCAGAGAACTTTTCTGAGCTCATAGCAAATTTTACATCTTATTACCCCCATGTATTTCAGATGTTGCCCCCCTTTTCTTTAGAACAGATCATTGCTTGAAAGATTTACTTTAATTTCCTCTCAAGGATTTCACAAGCATCTCTGCTAAATAGCTAACTTTCATCATCATCAGATAAACACAACATACAGCCAGGTGAGACTGTACTAGGTCTATGATATGATATTTCATAGGATTCTCCATCTCTGGATGGATTTGTCCTTTCCCTCACAGAGAGACCTAGATCTCTTTTTCTGAGAAAAGAGCTAAACATTTTCTGCAAGCACACCTCTAAAATTTCTCTTTTATTTTTTTCTTTTTCTTGTAGAAGAGGATACACTACACAAGTGTAACATTGCTTGTTCCTTGTTTTTTTCAAATCAACAATTCCTCGGTGATTGTTCAAGATATAGAAATGAAGAAACTAGCACTCACAGGAAGCAATTTCTTCACATATTTACAAAATTCTACCCCATTCAATTTATTCTTCACTTGTAGGTCTGCAAGGACTGAAAATTGACTATCTATAAATAAATCTGATATTTTACGACATCCTTTCCTGTTCATTTGGTCAGTTTAATATATTATTGTCAATGTTACATTTCAGATCATTCCATATTTATTTGAAATGCAAATAGAGGAAGAAATGAAAACTTTAACAAGTTTTAATAGTTTTTTCCTCTGACAAAAATTGGTAATATACAGAATTGTAAAAATAAACAAACAGATGGCAGAACAGCTTTTTTGTGTGTGATTTTTATATTTTCTCTTTGTTGCAATCTACCTCCCAGAGGAAACTGGGACAAAAGGCAATTAAACAATTTCACATAAAAATGCCATCATATGATTTTCTAATGAGGTTCAAACCATATTTAAGAGGGAGGAAGCACAAGGAAAATTTTCTGCTTGGATTTTTTATATTTACAGAATATTAGTCCCAGGCTGTGATGTTATACCCATGCTTCTGCTGCTGGTCTTGCAGCCACATTTGCTGTGCTAGCCATCACATGCAGCATCACACAGCAATGAGCAAACTGCATGAAGCCAGATCAAATCAATCCACTGTGAATGATTCAAAACGTTTGTGACTGGTAACAGTACCTCATATCTGGGCCCCTTGCTGGTGAACTTCTTCATTCTTATGTTTTATTCTGGTAGCCATACATGTAAAACTACCAAGAGATATTTTTGAAACACTGCACTGAACAGTGTGTTACTGACTCTCAGTTCAAGCCATCTTTCACATCATACCCTATAACAGCACTGCTTCCCATCTGCCTCAGTGCCTACAGGAGATCAGCTTCTGAATTGGAACTCAGCTGGCTGAAACTAAATCTGAATGAGACAGAAATTAGGTTAGAAGGAAAAGGGTAACATTTTGAAGAACTAGCCAAAGCCATGACAGCATTCTCAAACAAGGGGTCTGTTTTCTGACTGTCAAGAGACTTCACAGCCTCAGGGTTAGCTGACATCCGCCCAAGAATGAAATCTGTCAGAAATAAATTCTCCTATCCATGATGAGCCAGCAGGCTGCTCCTATGAACATCCTCTCAGATGCTGACTTGGCAATAGCATTGTACATGTTCATGGCTTCCAGGCTCCACAGCTATCGTATTCTGTGCTGGCCATGCCAACGATAGCCTTCAATGGGCAGCTGATCAAAACTCAGCACTCTGCTTGCTAAGCAAAATAAGTCAATTTTGGTATATCGTTTCAGAGCTGTGAACACTATTTTGGCTCCTGAGTGAATCGTGAATCATATTCATTGTTCTAATCCTAATCTTCAAAGCCCTAGATCCAGATTACTTTGAGGATAATAATTTATCACTGTGAGAAAAGACCCACTCCTCAAGGGTGGTGGAGCTATCAGCTAGGCAGACAGTTGTGCTGACAGAAGGAGCTTTGAATCACTCTTCCACATCAGAAAGACGTGGAATGCTCACCCATTTTCAAGGCAGAATACAAAATTAATCCCCTTCAGAATAAAATTAAATTTTGTGAGCAAACACCACCAGCAGCAAACACCAGCACCCCCCTTATACATCTGGTTCCAGGAAAGACAGGACTGTAACTAAAAGCCTATAATATTACAGTTGATTTAAGATAGTATCTCTATGTAAATGATTATGAAGTGTCTAGCTGTGGGTCAATCTGACCAGCAATTTACATGGAATTCAAGTCCTGTACCTTAATGATCTGATAACTTGTAGAAATATATGGTATAAACAGATTACACAATCTGTGTAAAGTTTTTGATTTCAGTACGAGAAGCACTGTGTCCCATTGCAATTGTTTTAATGATTCAGCTTCCCAAACAGCATGTTTTGCATTTTTGAAGTAAACAACCACTTAAATAATCCTTGATTTGTTTTTCCCAAAGGTATGTCACATTTCAGCTCACAGCCACTCAATAAAAGAACAGAGATGCATTTTCTGGACTTAATTCAATAAATAAACCTAAAGTAGTTTGTTTTCTTTGCTTTTCATGTTAACTTATCAGGCTAGTAAATTAATGAACCTGCTTGGAAATCATATAGCACTTTCAGGCATGCAAGTGAGGATGCAGACAGAACAAGCATCTGCATTACAACAATTAGCACTGAATTGGTACATTCTTACAGTCATGCTAAGACTGTGTGCCTAACATTATTTTTCTGTTTTAATGGCAACTTTTGTTCATGAAATGAAGTAGATCTTTATATTTTAAACAAGAGAACTAGTGGGAACACAGTGAACTGTGTGGTGCAGACCAATATGAGAGCTGGAAAACAAGTTTGGAAATAGCAGGATTGATCTTGTTGGTTCAAATTGGCATACTTAAAGTCATTATCTCTGCTGTAGCTATCAAGCAAGTATGAATGTTTTAAGATGTAGCAAAAAGCAAATAATTTGGGGCTAGGAGAAACACATACATAAGCCTAAACCTGGCTGCCCTCAACCTTCTAGACCCCTACTCTCTGTCTGAAATTCAATTTGCATCAAGTGCTCATTTCTCACAGACTTACAATTGTTTTCAACATTTCAAAAGATTTGAAATGTACAAGAAAGAAAGAAAAAGGAAAAAACAAAACATTTTTTCACAGGCTTCAGAAAATCCGTGGTGCTGTGCGCTTTGTTTATATCAACAAAAAGACAGACTCCAGTAGTGTGAGAGGTTTGATTTTTTCTTACACATGTAATAGTATCATGTCCTTGTCAGGGTTAAGTGTTTTAAAGTGTATGAGAAAACTGAAGACTAGAGAAAACAAAGGATTTTATTTTGTTTTTTCGAGGGATGATAGTGATTATTAACAAAAAATCCCCTAGAGGATATTGCAGATTAATAAATGAGAACTGAATTTTATATTAATAGCAGTTCCACTTGCCACAGGAAATAATTCTCAGAGTCTAAAGAGACATATTTCTCTATTCTTACTGCAGCTTCCTATGAAGAACTTTTTTTCACCCATAGCCAGGATGCTTAAATTTTAAAGCACAAGTACGTCATATTCTGTGAACATTATACATTGTTTTAGATTGTGAGGACAGATGAAAATTTCCCCATACTTTTTCAAAGAATTTTAGGCGGCAGTAGTTTTCACTGTCCACAGAGACTGCCAATCACCCTGGCAAGAAATGACAATTAATGATGTATTCCTGGGTTACATAAAGGATGTCAAAAATATGGACCATTGCTGCAGCCAAAAGATGTGAGCAGCTTGCTGGAAGTATCATAATACTACACTGTAATTTTCTGATATATCAGAATGTCTTCGCTAATAAGAATAATTTACTAAATTGTAAACACATAGCTAGTTTTGCTTTAGGGCACTCAATCCTGAACTGTAGAACAGTTGTGAATGTTCTTGATTTTAGTGAGGAAGTTGAGTAGTATTTTTCATCTTTCTCTCTGTCCGTTTATGAACCTATCCCTTAGATAACTAGGTATTTCCAATAGGGTATTTTAGACTACTACCATTAGTTAGATGTGAGTGTCCATCCACACAAGGCAAGTTTACAAGCACAGAATCTTTTAATCAGTGCTAATGAAAGGAATGATCTAGTAGGTGGGAAAAAGAACATTAGAAAGAACATTTTAAGAGTATATGCTTTGCCTAAAGAAGGCAAGCTTATTAGTATACATGTTAAAGCAACTTCATTTTACACTTTAAAAGACATAGAAAAAATTAAATTTAGTGTTTTCTGATGTAAAATCATGCCCTAATATCTACATATGTAGTTTATAGCCTATAGATACCTGATTTGCAAATGGAATATTCTATAATTGAAACGCCTAAGAGTCAGTTTTATCTACTCCATAAGCACAGATTGGAATAATATCAGCAACCACACTGCTATTAACACCACAGCCTGTTTGCAGCAGATCACAGAGGGACTCTGAGTGTGCCTCTGTGAAGGGCGCTCTGCCTCACCGGAAAGCACCCACCTCTGCTGCTGGCTGAAATTGCAAGGCACACTGTCTTGGAAGAGAGAAACCATGCCTTGTATCCTCCATCCTCTGAGTGAGCAAGACAGTAGGTTTGAAAATTTGTTGATTAATTGCTAGAGGCAGGAAAGGATTTCTCCATTTTTTTTCTATTGGTCACATGAGCAAGGTAGGCAGCAATATACCATCTAAGTTAATCACAGCTGTACAATCTTAAAGAAAATCTGAAATAATGAATTTAATAGTAGACCAGATTCAGTTATCAAAAGCAACTAAGTCTGAAACACATCCAGGATATCACAGATCAACTATGGTGAGTCTCTAGTCAGAAAATCTAGTATCATCAGTTCTGTCAGTGCTAATGAAACTCCTTTGAGACACAGGAGTGAAAATGAAATGTAAAGGTGCTGATTTTCTCACTAACTTGATTGAATGATTTCCCCTGTCTAAGAGATTTATGTTATGAAGGCACAGCTGTTCTTCATTTCATTCACAATCTGCTAGTCATAGTTGACTTACAGCCAAACTCAAAAGGAAGTTTAGTGAATCTAGGTAAGTTTAATAAGGGTCTATGCCAATTCATAATTCTAAGTATTTTCAATATGCAAGTGTTACCTCAATGTTCATATGCACTCTTAGCTTGTTGGCCATTTAAAGACATATCATGTGACTCTATTTAGGTGAAAACTAATCACCTCAACTCTCTTTAAATTCAGAGGTTAGAAAGAGGCACCTCCAGAGGGGAATTTATATCTTGTGGCCCAGGATGATGTGAACCATTCCCTGTGTTCACCTTTCCCTCCATTCTCTGCAGAGGAAGATTAGACAAAAAACTTTCAGACATCTAAAGTTTGATATGATGAGCCTTTGCTTGTGCACCACTCCTGAACTGAATTGAGCAGACCAGAGTGTAATCTCAGTATAATCACTTTCTCATTGATTTCCTTGGAGTCACTACAGTTATATAGCAAAACAGGCTCAGGTGCACAGGTGAAGCATCACAGGTGTATTGCACCTATCCTGTGCTGAGGTGCTAAAAGAAATAAGTGTATCAAAACCCAGCAAAAAATAGCTAATATGAAGACAAAGCCAAGAAAGCAAGAAAACAAGCAAGCAAGGAAGTGTGATAATGGAGCAATGCAAACCACACGTTTCTTTAGGCTAAAAATATCTTTTTTCAGTTACTGAACACTTCTTTGGTTGAGGTGTTATTTAGCAGTTCCATTTCTCCTAAAATTACAAGAATTCCTTCTGTTCTACATCCAGTGCAATCAAGTCACGGTTTATAGGAAGCAAATATTACCTGGTTTCTTTTCCTCACCCTGGCAATTCAGAAGAGCTTCAATACTGACAGATTCAGCCATCTGAGGATGACAGGAGGAATCATCAACTGTCCTAGAGGCAGAAACAATAGGCATCTTTACATTCTGCAGTAGTTTGAAACATATTTCTATAAGCAGGGAGATTTTCACTATAAGTTAAGAATATTATTGCAATCTTAACAAAAAGATACCTCTTCTGAATTGTGCTCTGTATATTGCATTTTCTTGAAAGTCACTTTTTCTTCTACAAAGCCTGTAGACAACAAACCTGTTAAGACCCAATAATAATATGATATTTTCCATGATCCAAAAAGATGACTGGATTTGTAATGGTACCTCCAGATTATTATCTGTCAGAAAGCCCTAGGTAAGACTGTGCTGATAGAAATGTCTCTGTAATGTTGATATGCAGTATATATATTTGCCCTAGTCCAGTGTTTGGTAATAGCAAAAGGTATGTCTCCATTAACTCAGGCTGCACTGTATACTCACATTAGCATACTGACTGTGCCATCATACTAAACAAGAGTGAGGTTATTTTTTTTTCCTTTTGTAGTAGGGAGGATCGGGATGTATGTATCTGCAAGGAGAGCAATGCCTGTAAAGACCAAAGTGCTTACGAATATATAGTCTTTGTGAATTTAAGAAGTTTCATTTAATTCAGTAGAAACTAAGACCATGCTTCAGTTATTTGTTTAACTTTGGGCACAGGAGCTGGACAAAACTATGAAAATTTGCTTTATCCCCATCAGTTGCACAGATCTAGTCCTCTTATGTGTATTTATTATTGTATTCTCTGATATTTTGTCTAATTTAGTCCCTAATCCATAGACCCATTTTGATAGCATTTGTTTATAAAACATCATGGCATATTAGATGAAAACTCACTGTTAACAGAACATTGTAGAGTTTAACAAGTAAATAAAGGACTGCATTGGAGCCATCTTGCAGGGGCTTCAAATTAAAGTCTATTATGTTAAAAGAAAAAGAAAATGGCTCTCTCTGAAGTCTGTGCAGTACGACACTTTAGGCATGTTTATGTTAGTAATCCTTACAGTGAACTTTGCAGGCAGCCTTGTAAGTTTTTCCTACCTGTTTAGGGAGTCATCATTAGATCTGTCAATGTTAACTCAATAAAGTTAACAAAAGTGATAATAGAAAATTTCTCATTATGAATTGATGAAAAAATAAATCTGTACATGTGGAAATTACCTATATTCACCTTTAATAATAAACATAAAAAAGCTCAGCTCAATAATAAAGCCTTGCCTGGTTTTAGAAGAAAAGGATAAAGTGGGCATAATAATTAAATACATAGCCTGTCTCTGGGAAACTTATCTATTGGAGACAGTCTTTTTACCTAACCAAACAATTAAAAATCGAATTTGAGGTTAGGCACCTAAGAGGAGTATGCACTACCAAAAAACATTTGTCTCATTTAACTTAAAACGCTCAACTTCAATGCAAGGTCATTCTGTCCACTCTTTATAAGGCAGATCTAAGGGGGCTGGATGGACTATGACAGGTAATTTTTTAAGTGCCAGAGTCAGGAGAGATTAATTTCACCACCTGTGGATAGGTAAAGGACTACTGATAGGGCTTTTGACAACACAAACAATAAGGCAAAATAAGACTGGGAAGAAAAAGAGAAACATAAAATATTGGACTATTTATTTAGGCTATATAGTTCCATATCACCAATGGTGTTTCACAGAATAAGGATATCCTATAAAACAGTGGATAGCGGATTCCATATCATTTAATGGCAAAATAGGGTCTTCATAACCACTCATCTGAAAATGCTACTCAGTAGATTCCCAGCTAGATTTTGTATTGCTGATGCTCAGCATGAGAGAGCTGTTTTTGACATCCAAATGTCAAAAAACAAAATAAACAAACTTCAAGGCACTGAGAGCCCATATCTGAAAAAAAGAGAAGTTAAATGAGTGAAATCTTGTATCTGTATCAAACTTCACTGAAGCCACTGGGGGTTCGTGTGGGTTTAAGGCACTGCATACCCTTCTCATTGTGAAAACAGTGTTTTAATAGATTCCCCTTAATAATACCCCAAATAATACCCCAAAGCCCACACTTTTCTTATGGGCAACGTGATCATTAGACAGAGATCTGCTGTTGTCTGTTTTCCCACAGTTATTAAAATGACAAAATGTTTTATTAAAATGGGATTTGCACTGAGCCAAGTCATAAAACCAACTAGAGATGAATGGACCTCTAAGCCTTTTTATCTGAATATCTGTTGTCTGCTGACTACAGCAAAACTAACATTAATTTTCATTTAATCCCACAAAGGGTAAATAAAATTTTAAAAATCCATATATTTTACATCTTTACTTTTTTTCCCTGTGTATAGTCTTGCAAAATCTTTACAAATTGTATATGAAGAAGAAAACCTATCTGCCGTAGTAAAGCTGATAAGCCTCAAACAACATGTCTATGTGTTGAAAGATTTTGCAATAATCCTTTACTTTCTATATATAAAATATTCTAAATGCAGAGCTAATGTGTTTTTTTTGGCTTAGCATTATACAGAAATTCTTGCAGGTTTTTTGGTCACTGAGGAGAAAAAGTACACAAGTTAGGAAATGTGATACTTTTTATGAGATTCAAAATAAGTGAAATATCAGTGTTTTGAGTAAATAAAACACTTTGCTTCCTTTTCTTCCTGTAGTTCACGCTTTTTATTCTAAGAGTTTGTAGTTATTAACTCTTTGTGTACTGCTTTCCAGCTGAAATGATATCTAGCTTGATATGACAGTGCTTTAAAATAAAGTTACAGGAGGAAACTCAACCCATCCCACTCCTACCAGGTTGATGCCAGTGCCAGCAATAGATGCCCAGAGCCTGGAGAGGGATCACAGATCTGCAGGAGAGCACTTTAAGAGCAGAACAAAGGAATTCCAGCCACACCATCCAGTAACTCAGCTTCACTGTGGATCCCATGTTAATGTCTGTATGCAAGTGCACAGGAGCATGGGGAGTAAACAAGAGAAGGCCTATGATTTTGTTGGCAGTGGAGGTCTGGAAGAAGACCCAAGGGCTGAAGCACTTCTCCTATGAAGACAGGCTGAGAGGGGTGGGCTTGTTCATCCTGGAGAGCAGAAGGCTCCAGGAAGACTTTGAGGCACCTTCCAGTACCTAAAGAGGGCTAGAAGAAGGCAAGAGTGGGACTTTTTACAAGGGCATGTAGGGATAGGAGAAGTGAGAATGGCTTTAAATGAAAGAGGGTAGATTTAGATCAGATACTAGGAAGAAATTCTTTACTGTGAGGGTGGTGAGGCACTGGAACAGGTTGCCCAGGAATGTGGATGCCCAGTCCCTGGAAGTGTTCAAGGCCAGGTGGGATAGGGTCCTGAGCAACTGGATCTAGCAGGAGGTGTGACTCATGATTCATTCATTATACATTCAATGATTCTATAAAAATATCTAATCTTGGGATCTCATTTATTTTTCTTCCAGTGAAACGTAGACTACAAATGATTGTAAGCAGGGCAGGTTAATTAAATGTTGCATTTTATATTCCCCACTTCCTGATGCCATATATGGTTTTAGACAACAGAATATGGCAAGTACAAAAAGTATTATTTCCCTGTTTTTCTGGGTAGTATAACCTTTGGGATCTTCATAAAGGGATCCCTCCTGGCCAAGCAGTTCAGACCACTTAATGTATATTCTTCCTCTCAAATTCAAAGCCTGAAGCAAATAATTTTGTCTCCCACACATAGTTTTCCTTACCAAGAAAATAGTTTGGCTCTAGATTAGGGCACCGGAAGAACATGTGATGTGGATGTGATTTAGCACTGGAGCTAAACAGAGAGTGCTTAAAAAGGTATATCCACACCAAGCCTACCCCTCCTTCCCCTCACTTTGCAGCCCTGTAAATGTGCAATAGACATCATCATGCAAATCACTGAATAAATACAGTGAAGCACATTGCCTTGCCTTTGTTGAAGCATCCCTTGAAATATGCCAGGTTCTGCTCACTGTTGCTGGAGATGTTATTGTGAAGAATAAAAGCAATAAATGACAATATGCTAACTCAGAATATTTAGAAACTAACCTGGACAAACTAAAATACACAGCAGCTTAGAAGGAACAAGGCATATTGAATACCTCTGAGAAAATTAGGGGATAAGACACAACAGAATACTGAAATACTCAGTCACAAACTCTGCAGCAGTTTTGACCACAGACCTAGGGGCTAATGGTGTAGTGCATTTAAGAGTTAATAGTTTCCATTAAAGGAAAATTTAGACACAGAGAACACAGTTATACTCTGTACATAAGTCCCAAGGCACAAGAATATAAATAGTGAAGGAGAGGACACAACTGCTGTCAGCACAATGATATTGAATATGTAAGACTGAGAAAGAATGTTATTTGAAGAAAGAACTTTATTCATTTGAAGCTATACACATTCAAATACTTCTTTTGTTAAAAACAAGAATACCTGTCATGACTGTTTTTATTCTATATTTGCTCCTGTTGAAAAACTGGATTTAGCATGAAAGTTAGTTTGGTTTCATTGTAAATCACAGGAGTTGGTTTTTTTTAGGAACTGGTGAAGTAATATTGATATTTTTGCATCAAAAACATTATTTTAAAATATCCCAAAATATTATAAAAAATCAAACAAAATTCTAGTGTTACTTTTGGCATTTGTTATGCCTCTATTTAACATTTTCTTTTTTAAATTTAGGTTGACTTTTAAATGAACAGTGGGGTGTTTGGTTTTTTTAAAATCCCTATAGTATTTTCTAAGGAACAACGTAAAGGAGAGATAACATGAAGTTTGGATGAAAGAAGTATCAGGCTGACAGGAAAGTATTAGTTCTTGCCTATCAGCTGAAGCTCTTTGGAGGGGTTAATTGTGAAGCTGATGAGGGAGATTTGGTTGATATATTATACTTGGATTTCAAGAATGAAGTAGTAAAAGCCTGCTTCAAAGGCTCTTACAGAAGCCAAGCAACCTCCAGAAGAAAGTATAGGTCTTTAAAGAGGTAAATAATTGATTAAAAGATAAGAAACAAAGAACACTATGTCCTTGTTGCAGAGGTAGGACACCACTGGATACCTACAGAGATCTGTCCTTCAATCTTTGGGCTACTCAGCCGAAAAAGAGGGCAAAAACCAGGATGACAACAACAACTGCAAACAAAGTTTGCTGATGATGCCAGGTGTCTCACAATTGTAAAGATGGTACATAAATTCTGTAAAGAAACAGCAAAGACTCTTGTGAAAGTGAGTGACTGGCAAAAAAATAGCAGATGAAATTAAGTAGACTTGAAATGTAGGTAAATGCAAAGTGACACTCTCTGGCTTCGCATGTACAGTATTGGGATATGAGCTGTCATCACTGCTCCTGAGTGAGACCTCGGGGACCTAGGGATCACTCTTGTAAACAATTTTGTTAAATACCATCATCCATGACCTTAGTACAAAAAAATAGGAGAATGTGCAATCTGGAGATTACACCAAAAATGACCAATGATAGAGAGGGAAACAGCAATATGATGTATGAACAGTTAGTGACCTTGAGGACTAAAGTAATACAAAATCTGTCATGAGCTGATTCTCAAAATGGGAAACACTGATGACGGAAAAATTTATCTTGGAAAATAAAACATCTAACCATCAGGGGATTAAATCCTGGGGTAGCATTTTAAGCAACCTACTGGGGGCAAAATAAAGTCCAACCAGTTTTGATGTGAAGCTTGATCAGCTAATAAACACGATCTATTCCAAAATTATATCCTTGTGAATTAGCTACCCAAAGGAAGGATTAATTTCTAGAGTCATCCTTCAATTGTCTTGTAAAAGGGCAAACAGCAATCCAGTATGACAGAAGACAGGAAAGTTTCCCAGGCATCTGAGGATGTAAGGGAGATAGACATACAGAGACAAGCAGAGATAGAAGCCAAGCATAAAAAGACCAGACCAGTAACACTGACACCTTGCAAAGCCTCACAGAAGCAGGGTCTTAAGGAGACCTGTGCAGAGGGATATAGTAGCCCCCATGGTCCCATCAAGGGAAGGCTGTAGATATTATATTTCCCACCGCAGCAGGACTTCCCAGGTTGCTCTGCATGAACTGTGGTGGGGATAGGAGCAGGGGGACAACAGGGCTCCTCTGCTTATGCTTCTGCCAGTCATTGCCACCCCATAATTTGTGTTGTCATATAAAAGTACTGCCATGCTCTGGTGCAGTTTGAGTCTTTTCACAGTTTCTTAGCCTTGGGACAACACTCAGCTGATGGAGCTACGTGGCTTCTGCAGAACTGCTGTGTGGTGTCTGGCCAGCTCAGTGCTCAGCGATGAACCTGTGTCTATCTGTGCACATCTGTGTTCACAGGCACACTGCCTTTAACTCACCTTCCCTGTGCACCAAGGAAAGGGCACTGTCACCACCCTACAAAGGGAGAACTGAGATCATAACAGACAAAAAATGGTCACAGGAGACTTATGGCCTAAACAAAATTTAAAAATTGATTTTCCAAGTCCTATGGTGATATATTGACCTCGCAGATGTAGGGTTTTTTTTCCCCTTCATAGTGAAAGACATCCCCTCAACATTTCTGAATTCAGAGAAATTTTTAATTTTTCTGTGGAAGTACTTTTTCTGTACTACAATGCTTTTGTGGTGCCAATTACAGCAACCACACAGTGTTTTTCCAGTGTAACAGGAGGGGTTTGGAAAGGAAACATTTTAAACAAGTAACTAAGATGAGACATGATAATTTGGTATCAGCTTTCTATCTGTCAGGTGCAATCTTAAAGGCAAGAGAGATAGACAAGGGAATCAAGGGGCTGCTTTTTAGGGAAACTAAATTACTATCCTGATACCATTTTAAAGTATGACACTAAAGGTTGTACATTGAAAGGTTGTACACAAATATTCTTTGTGTTTCCTTTCATTTTAAAATGAGGAAGATAAATGGTGTTGGCATGATCCTCTCTTGTCATAACTCATACAATATGTATGTCAGAAAAACCCCATCTTTTTTAATAAAAGCATTAAGAAAACTAAAAGTAGTTAAATGGTGTTTGTACTTCAGTGTAGCCACACACAGAGTTCCCAAATATTTTTGTTTTGATAGTTAAAACCATAATTAGCCCAACATTTTCACCTTTCTTGGATTTGGTTGATCTTTTAGAAAAAAGTGAATTCACCCAATTACTGTACAGAATAAATGGTAAAACTGGGATGGAAGAGGAGGAAAGAAGGAAAATAACAGGTAATTGATAACTGACAATTGATCTTTCACAAATGGAAAGGAAAAATAAGCCTAGAGAATTCCATAATGAAGAATCTTAGCTCTAGAATATATTGACAGGCCAATTTGATCCAGCTCTAGCAATGTGGCAGCTTAAAAGCTGAGTGGTGCTTCACAGGAAGTAAGAAATCAAGCCACTTTCCTTAAAATTTTTAAATAGACATATCAGTTCTTCAAGTTTCCTGTTTCACACTTGATTCTTCATAAAAAACAAATAGCATTTTTCCCCTGTTTGGCTGATGTTCATGAGATGCCTTTTGTACATGTATCATGAGTTCACAGTCAGAGCCTGAGCTGGAACCCATTTTGGTCAATAGAGGGCTCTCACTTACTTTGATAGGCTTTGGATCACGAGCACTGGATCAGGATAGTGAGGATCATAATTCAAATTATAAATTTATTTCAGAAAGTTTTTTCTAGTACTCCTTATTTTAAAAAAAGTTTCGAAAGTGCTTATCAGGTTTTTGAGCTCTCAAACAAGAGGTTTTCATGCCTTGAAATATAGTTAAATTTACCTTAACCAAATTTAACTCAACCAAACAGGTTGATTATTTTGTCTTTTCTCCATGAAAACTGACAAATATAACATATTAGGTTTTAATCTTTTTTTCTTTTGAAATAATTTTTCTCTTGAAGTGCAAAAGATACAATTTTTATACAAAAATTTCTGCTTTCTCCTTTTTCCAAATTTAGAGCACTAAGAAACTAGCTGGAGATTTTTTGCACAGAGAAAATAGGCAAGACTTTTACTTTTCGAACTGGTTGTTACCCTGAGCAGCTCCAGGTTCTGCAGAAAGGCAGTTTGACAGTTCTTAACAGCTCCTGGGGACAGACTTCCTCCCCAGTGGCATACTTCCAAACCTTCTGTGGCTGTAAAACTGCATGCTGATGGATCCCTTATGGTATAGAAAAGCTAATGTTGTCTTTCACAGACTGAAGAAGGAACTAAGATGAGAAGAAGCGTGACTGACCTGGACAGCTAAAAGAAGAATCCCTTTAAAAAAAAAAGCGTGGAAGAATGAAAAGACAGCCAACAGAGGAGAGATGAATGAGGAACGAGAAGAGGAATTTTCCTGTTCTAGTACAGCTGGTGAGTACTGGGTGTGGGAACCATTCCTATGAATGCACCTGTCTGAAATCCTCGGCCTTTGAGAAAATACCAGAGACAACCTCTCCACAGACCGTGAGAGGAGTGCAAGTGAACCTTTCCCAAAGGCCAGAACTGAAAGAGAGCTTTTGTAGCTGAAAACCATAGTGATTCCATGCATATCTATTTCTGATGGCTGAAGAATTACTTCCTTTGTTGCTTGCTGACCAAGCACACTAAAAGTTTCTAACAATTGTCCATGTCTGTCCTGCATACGATTGATTCTTCCCTTCTTTTATTCTGGGAATTCATGAACACTCTTGCTTTTACCAGGTGCTATGAGTGTCCTTCAAGCCATCCTCCCTGTAACAGAAATATCCACTGCCTTTTTCAAACCAAAGGTTTTCTGTCTTCCTACTTCTTCATTTGTGATATACTCTGTACACTTTTCTTCCACCTCCTCCTTATTTTTTTTTTAATTTTATGTGTCATATGTCTCTTTTCCTATTCCCATTTCTTACTTCCACCTGCCCTGGGCTCTACCATTTTCTGCCTCCCCAAGGTTTTATGTAGCTTCATAATATTTCCCCTAGTTCTGCTGTTCCACCCATCTCATCCTTATTGTTATCTTTTATTTTTCTCTGGGGCATATATCTTTCATGGTGCCAAGCTCATTTAGGATAATGGCAGAGATGCGATTGGAGGCCGTGTCATGCTGGAGGCTGTTTACGGATGCCTACAACTCATTCTATTTGTAGGCAATGACAGACAAACAGAGAAATGTCATCACGTGTAAGTCTCAAAAAAGAAAGCAGAAGGTATCGCAGGGAAGGAATGAGGCTGTTGACAGAGCAGGTGTCTTTAGTTGTGCTTCAATTTCCTCAGCAGAGTCTCAGCTCCTTCATCCTCTGTCCCCCACCAGCAGGAGCCTTCCCAATGCTCTTACATCTGTGATACAAAGGTTACCACACCCTAAATGACTTCTTTTATGTTTTCTATTGCTCAGGCTATTTTAAATATTTTGTCTTGTCATGTGTTTTGTATAGGGTATTAGTTACTATGGCAACCTTAACTGCAATTTGACCAAGAGTATAAATGAGAAATATGTACATTACACAGTAATAGTTCTGTATTCATTACCTTCCAGATATTTCACTGGCAGAAGAATTTTAAAAGACTTTTAAAGTGATCAGACAAAAGCTCTCAATTTATTTAGGAAAACAAACTAATTGCAATGCAAATTATTTGGGCCCTGCACTTGTAAGGAATGAATCAGACACAATTTGCAAAGGTAACTTATTACAAATTATTAGAATTATATCTCTGTTAGTGACTCTCCCGTAAGTGACTCAGAGCAATGCACATTTTATAACAAACAAGATAAAGTAAGACAGTTCAGATTCATATTGCAATTAACAGAAAAACTGGATTAAAAATCTGCAAAAGAGATATAAGGTTTTGCACTGTTCAGAGGTGCCCCAAATATTAACTTGAGGGAAAAAAGTCCCTAAGGCCTAAGGAATTTGATAAAATATGAAATATTAGTAGCTGGTACATGAATTGGAGAGACTGTATTCTTAGCAAATTCTAATTTGTACCACTGTAAATCAGAATGAATCCATGGAGGTCAATGATAACAAGTTACAGTGAAACTCCTGCTGTGAGAAAAGCAGTAGCTCTGGTTATGCATGCCTTAAAAGTGTATTGCAACCAGGTTTTGTCTGGGGCAAAAGCTTCTTATTATAAAATCATGACCTAGTCCTTCCAAGGACAATTTTCCGGTGGTACATCTTGAGCTGCACATACAGTCCCGTGCACATGCCTGCCTGCTAAGGTGCAATATACAGGGTGAGAAATGTGCTCAGAGGAGACAAACCCTGCTGACCCTCTCTGCAAGGTCCAGCTACTAAGAGGGACATGAGCTAATTGTGCTAACATGGAAATTTAAGCACCAACTCAAATTAAAATTTAATGGCAAAGATGTAATCACTTTGGAAAGTTTGGTTTGCGATTGTTTTAGAAAATTTAAGCAAGAGTAAATAGAATAGTAGTCAGATTTGGTCATTTCAGTAGTTAAGGTGTTAAATGGCTGATAAAAAAAAGAAACACAATAGCTTTGGGGGGCCTTGTCATTAATGAACTGACAAAGTGTGGCCCCACACCAATGGAGCTTTAACCCTGATCTCTCTGTACTATGAGGAGTTAAACCTAGTGGAATATTATAATGTGTTACTCACAAAGGCAGGTTTTCTGAGGCCTCAGTCTAACAGAGGATCTCAGCTTTCAGTGTTATTCCAACATAACCCAGGTGTATTCAATAATTACTTCAAAGGGGACACAACAACAATTTATAGTGGGGTATTTTCCTTATTTTCATGCTTTTGGAGTAAACCTAGCAAAATTATTATGATTAAATATCTGGCTGTTTGAGTTGCCTGTGTTCTCCCAATGCAACTTCCATCTTTTAAACTTTGTCTCACAAAGCCTTCTTAATTCCATTCTTGCAAATGCTTCAGTGCTATTACGCAAACATCATGAATGACACTCCAGTAAAAATAAGCAAGTGCTTAAGTGCTTTCAAGAATGGAGAACTGGTGAGCATCTCGGTCAAGAGCAGTCAGAGCTAGACATAAAGGAGCTGATTCCTTTTGAATATAAGAAATAAATGTTGTGTATCATGCTACATTTTAGGTGAATAGGAATTAAATGACAGCAGTACAGTATTACATGCATTTATAAATTTTACTGCCAAGGGATAAGAAAATTTTTTCCAGTCTTTGTGTTTTGAGACAAGAATATGCAAGTCATGTAAATTAGCATTGTTCCTGAAAAATCAATGGACTTGATTTTTCAATTTCTGTTGCCTAAAATTCTTGTCCCTGCATTGATCATAGAAGGAGATTCAGAAACAAAAATATATCAAAATGGTTATTGATTTTTCTTAGAATTAGAGCATAAGGGAAATGACATATTTTTGAGGTGTTTTTTCGCTGTGTCTGATTGGAGAAGGCTAAGAAATAAATTCCCTTAAGAGCAAATGGTCACAACTCCATTGATCTGAACTGCATCGCCCTCCCATTTATACCAGAAGAGGCAATATCACAATTTCATGGAGGTCCTTATTGCTTCTTATCAGCACACAGAGCTCATGGGAATAGCAATGAAATCCCCAAAAACTTTAGGTACGTAATCCTAACCATAATTTAGGCACACAAAAATACAATTTTCAAATACAGATGTCTGACACAGAAAAATGTTCAAGGCCAACCCCAAGTGCAATTTTTAGTAATTATGTTTACAGATGTGTAGAAACTATTAAACTGTCTCAGATCCTCAGGGTGGGTAAAACTCTGTCCTTGACTGCACATTGTTTCACAGACATTTATAGCAAGCAGTGCCTTCATAGTATACAAATCATCTCCTGTTCTTCAGATGAAATCTATGCCTTTTTCTATGCCAGAAAAAGTTTAGATCTCCACATTCATATTTCTTAGTAGAGGGATTGTAAGAAAAGGCAATTTATTTTACACTTTTAAATCAGGATGCTATTCTAAACTTTAAACTGATGCATCAGATATAACTACAATTTTAGGGAGATTAATCTACCTGAATGAAGCAGTCTTAGTATGTAAACAGATGAAAGCTGGTGGACTTTGTAAACAAAATATTTGCATATCTTTACATATAAAGCAGACATCAAAATGAACTTAGACTTTACAGTAACTTGAGGAAATCACAAAAATACTATAAATAGCCCTATGAATACAGCTGAGTATCCTTCAGTCCTATTCCCCATGACACAGACCTGTCTTGCAGAGTCAATGCCATTGAATGATGCCAAATTCTCCTTAAAAAATAAAGAAAATAAATAAAAAAGCTAATTGCCAATTTTGCTTAGGTTAGGAAAAATTGATAAAGGTACAGAGCTGAGTCACTTGTGACAGATAACAATATAGATCACCTTAATTTAATAATCAATAAAACCTCAGCTGAATACAGAAGGTACTTCTGTAGCTTAGAAACAGTAACTCTGTTTTCTTTGTATAAGAGGATTCAGGAAAAGTCTGTGGAAAAAAGCAAACATATCTTACATTTTAAGAAACAATGATCAAATTAAATTGGCAACATAATTATGGTGTTTATTTGTGGGTTGTTTCTGTTTTGGGGGCTTTGTGTTTGTTTGAGGCTAAACTAATCAGAAACCAATTTGTAGACATGGTGTTAGAGACAGGGTTTGGCAGCGTTAGGTTTATAGTTGGACTCGATGTAGGATATTTTCCAACCTCAATGATTCTAATACAAGAAAGAAGAATCTATCCGAATATTTTGGCTATCAAAACATTGCTTAACCTTTGTAGAGCTCTTTGTGCTATCAGAGTACACATCAGTTTCCACTACAGAACTGATCAACATCAAAGGACTAGAGTTCCTCTCATGGTTTAAATAAATGTACTCAGGCTTACACCTCTGCCCAGAACAGTTGCTGCTGTTCAGGAAATGTTCTAGTCAGAAATGCATCGAATCATAGAACGGTTTTGGATGGAAGGGACTTGAAAAGTCACCTAGATCAAACCCCCCTGCCATAGCAGGGACACTTTCTGCTAGACCAGGTTGCTCAGAGTTCCATCAGGCCTGGCCTTGAACACTTCCAGGGATGGGGCATCTACAACTTCTCTGGGCAACCTATTCCAGAGCCTCACCACCCTCACAGTAAAGAATTTTTTCTTAATATCTAATCTAAATTTACCCTCTTTCAGTTTGAAGCTATTCCCTCTTGTTCTATGACTACATTTTCTTGGGAAAAGTTCCTCTCCAACCTTCTTGCAGATGCTCCAGCCTTTTGGTCACCTTTGTGGAAGTAACTGCATTTTCCAAGTATATGAGAAATATCTGGAACAGATGTTATTGAAAGGGGGTTCTTTGCAGATTGAAGAGAATCAAACAAATTGAAGTAAACACTTTTGATAATTACTGTAAACATTGACATATTTGGAATGATTTTTGAAATATTAATAGCAAGAAGTGACAAAATTACTTAATATACACACATATATATTTTTTCTCAATTATTAGGCAACTTGAAACCTACAACCTCTAAGAATTCTTGGAATTTTGAAGTAGGAATTTGGGCCAGTATGAATATATTGCGGCTCCCTGTAATCATCATTAGAAAAACCTCATCACTCAAGTGCAATGTCTTAGAAGAATGTTAGTCCATGTCTGAAGAAACTGTGTGCCCAGTAGGGTAGTCCACAGATGATCAGGTTATATAAAAATGTGTCTGCTCTAAAGGTGACCAGATTGTTTGAGAATGGATGGCCCACAGTGTGAACAAGATTGATCTAAGAAAATACATATTAAAGAGTAGTCTACAGAAGTATGTGTTAACAAAATCAAAGAAAACAAATCCGTTTTGGTCAATTAGTTTTTAACAGGGATCAAAATATTTTCATAATTTTAAAATACAGGTAATGATCAAAACTGACCATAACATACACATCTGACACAAACCCCAGTGAGCAGTGCAAGGGGCCACATCTTTTCAGAATCAGGTGTGCAGAGCTTGTTCTGTGGTATCCTGCCCTGTATGACTATTTACACAAGCATTGCCTTGTTAGTGAGAAAGGCAGCGGTACCCTAAAGTCAGATCTCAGGTTTCATTATTGGTGGTTGTTCTGGTTACATGCCCTTGAGGTTTGCTCCAGCTGTGAAATCCGAATGTAACAGTTCACTTACTTTATCTTTAGTGACAATGCATTCTGCTGGAGCTACTGTTTGGTAATAGCAGTGGGGAAGCGGAAGCTGCCCTTTCAAGGCTGGGATAGGAGCCCTGTAGGTTTTTTTTGGAGAAGGATAAGAGAGATCCTCAGAGCATGTGAGCTATGTGGTGCTGCATCCAGACCTATGCTGCTGTGCCTCTGGAGGAGGCTGGCCTGTGGCACTGAGCCAGGGAGGGTTCAACCTACCACAAACACCTGTTAGAAAAGGACGACACTTGTAATAAACAGCATTTTCCTTAAAAAGCTGAGTCTTGTGATTAAAGGTGTAACATATGGAAACCCCACCTACAGCCTGATTCTCACAGAGACCTATTCCAAGCAACTGCAAGAATATATTATCAACGTATCCTTTATATGTCTGAATAATTCTCAACATTAATGCAGGCTCTGTGAGTGCTTTAAGGCATGAATAGAGCCCACAGTGAGAAGAGATCCACTGATATTTCTTTTTCTGTTTTAAAAACTTTATTCTTCAAAGGAGTATCTTTTTAATAGTCAGAAAAAGACAGATTGCTGTAGTTTTTTTGTTGGTTTATCCATTACAATTCGACCACTTACTGCTATGGGAGAAGATTTCAAAAGCAGAAATAGGCAGCTAGATGCTGAACATGCACTGAACACCAAAGGGAATTTGTCTCCTAACTCCCTTGTGCCTTTAAAAATCTGCCCCAGAAGCTTTAAGTATAACAAACCAGCTCAGTGCTGACTCTGTATTATGTGCTCTTTTTTCCACAGCAAACCTTAAGCAAATCACCTGTTTCAGAAAGGAACACAATGTTTCCTTATTTTGGAATAGATTGCATTTTAAAGCCAATGGAATAAAAGACAACTATTGACATACACTTTGGTGAAAATGCAAAATGAAAAATTACCAGTAATTACTCTCCTCCTGTGTTAGGGATTGTACCTCACCCCCCACCTCCCAAGGTCTTTTTTCTGCTGTGGAAAGCACAGCAGTCCAGCTGAGATGACAAAGTACATGCTATCCCTTTGGATGGATGACTAGGTATAGTCCCTCATCCACTTAACAAGAGGACCAAGGCCATCCACCTAATGTTAGCATGTAATTCCTGTAAGCTATACAGCAAATACAGAACATACAGATCATGATCAGATACTATCTGAATTCTTGCTGTCTCTTGGGTAGGGGCCTAAAATTAGGCAAAATGGGTCTTAATCTCTACATGCCTCCATTGATATACAGGCAGTAAAACCTCTGAGTGTAGGGACCTGGAACAATGTGAATGCCTCCTGCACATACTATGAACTACAAACACACTAACACCTTTATCATCCACTTCTGAATATTCTAAATGCAAATAAAGTAATAATAAATGATTAAGCACCAAGGTCCTGTGGGGAAAAAAATAAATCACAACACATCACTTTGTTAAAGTCTTTCCAAACTGACAGACCTATTTCCAACAAACTCTAAATTGGCAATATTCCATTACCTTTTCAACAATTTTTTAAATAACTGCCTGTAATGAAGTGATCCAGTTCAATCTCATGGACCTAAGAATCCCTATGATATGGCAGTTCCTTCCCAGACATTAATGCATTTCACACTGACTTTAGCACATTGCAATGAGAATGTGTGGGATTTTTTTGAGGACCTAATGAATTTTGATCTACTTCCCAAAATCTTGAAAGAAATCTTATGCTTACTATTTCAGAAGACTCATGTTCCCAAAAGGAAGCATGGACCACAGATAACAACACTCAGAATTTCTAGTTCTTGATTCTTCCTAACAATAGTCTCCACAAATATTAACAAAATTCCAAATTGCTCAATTACGTAGTAATTTCCTTAAAAAATATTTGAAAAAATATTTTTGTCATATTTGAAGAAAATTCCAAATTTCTCAATTACATAGTCATTTCCTTAAAAATTATTTGAAGACATGAAATCATTGCATGCTTAGAACAGACACTAGTGAAAATCCTTGTTCTGATCTTCTTTCACTCCATTTTACTACCATGCTATGGAGGGCTGAAAATACAGATTTAAGGGAATGCCAGCTAAACATGACTTGTGTGTACTGCAAAGAGCTGATGATAACTAATTTAATCAGAAATCTGTCCATGCAAAAAATGACAGTGATGCTATCTTGAATTCAATCAGAATTCATCTGATTTTTTCAGATCTGCAGTCTGGGAGTTAAGCACCCTAGAAAGAGAGACATAGAGACTTTATACAGGAAAAAAGAAAGATGAATCTGAGAAGCAGGTAATTTCTGTGGGAAGTTCTGATCTTAGTGTGCAGAAGTTCCACCAACAGACTAGGTTACTGATGTTCTTAAGAAGAAAAGCCCCTCTTGAGCATTTTTCAGACAGAGAGCAACTCTAATTTAGAAGCTGGGAGAGGAAAGGAAATGGCAACTTAGAAAGGAGATGAACTGTAAAGGACTAAGGAGGGAGAATAGATCATCACTGCTTGGAACTTGCTGTTTTAGAACAGCTGGCTAAAACGCTGTTCAAGAAGGGAATGAGAGGACAAAGAACAAAAAATTAATTCAGTAAAAAAGGCTAGACCTCTCTTAGCTTCTTTCCTGAAGGGTAGAACATGTTTCTGACTTTTTTTCAAATAAAAAAAATCATGACTGGTTAAAGCAAGCAGGAAGATACTTAGTCTCATTATTTATGAATATCATTAATGCCTCTCTTCAGAAGGGCATTTTGCCAGATTTACTTAAGTACCGGTTAGGCTCTTTCTCAAAACCCCATCTTTGGATGGTATTAGCAAAGCCAATCACCGTCCACTGCCAGGCCATCCAATATTTGGGAAGATAATTGAGGTTATGCTGATGGGTCAGTGTTTGTATTTCAAAGATTTAGATGGTCCCCATCTGGCTTGGTCAATATGTAATAGAGAAATGAGAGCACATGATCATTTCCTGATGACTCTATTCTGGTGATGGGCTCCTTAGATTTTTCCTGTGAAGGGAGATATTATCGACTTCATAATGGGCTACTGCAGGAAGAGCACATCAATTCTTGCTTTACAGGTTCAAAATTCCACCAGCAGGTTATTCTTGTCCCATACGTACACACAACTGCTGGGAGTAATGCTGCATTGTAGCTAAAACTTCAATGCAACTGATACTTTGATTTTATAACTCCTTCCCACTCAGCCAAAATCCCAGCTTTATTACTCTTCTAGGACATGATCCTGTCATCACTGAAGTCAATGGAAAGGCTGCCATTTAGCTCTGGTTAGCAAAGTTTCATGGGCATTCGTGTGTACTCTGTTACTTTGCAGTAACTATGAGGCTGTTTGCCTTTGAAAAAAAATGTAATAAACCTCTTTTTTTTTCCCCCCCTACTGAAAGGTTGAATATACACATGGAAAAGAAATTATTTCAGTGCATCTGCATATGCACACCCCAGTTCATGATGCTGTAGATCCTCTATGCAGCCATGTTATTAGATTGAAGTAGGATTTAGAAGCAAATTAACAAATAAAAGAAAAAACACTTAAGGAAACAGTTTAGAGAAATTTAAATAATTTTAAACCTGACATTCTCATGCAGTTTTCTTAAACCAGGCTATCAAATTCTTTTTCAGTTAATATAGAGAGATAACTGAGAAATGTGGCAAGCACCAGAACAGACTGTCTCCCTCTGCAGGCCTGTATAGACCGCTCACTGTAAGGAATTCCTGCATCAGAAGACTCCTGACGTGTGGATAGCTACGAATTCAGTGATTGAGGTACATAGGTGAAACGTGTGTATTCTGAAGAAATATTTTGAGGTGCGGCAGAAATTACTTCTGCAACATCTACTGGCAATATAAATATAAATGTGGCCTTCACAAGGTTATTCATATCCCACATGTTCTACTGGGATTGTCACCATTACTACTTTCCATCTTAGCACATCCAGTGAGCCCACCCTCAGAACTCAGAAAACTGCAGCAACATCTTCCTAATAAAAAAAATCAAAGAAATCCTCTCTGTCATTATTGCAAGACCCTTTTCTTATGAGCAGGTGAAGCGTACCCAAAAGTTCAGTTAGTGTAAGCCATACGAACTCACTTCTTGGAGCACCTGCCAAAGTGAATATATCTCTAGGGATTAAATCACTTCAGTCAGGGACTCTTTGAGTCTAAGTGTAATTTGTTGATAATGATTATTTTTAAAGCAATGATGATTACACACCTGCTTATCTGTGCATTCTCCCCATTTTCCTCTCATGCCTGTTAACACTTCTTGTGAAAATCCTGCTGTTGAAAAGTAAGCCAAACATTCAATGTCAAGATAGAAGGACTTATTCTATCTTTGAAATCTCTTTCATCTGGCAACCTGGCAGAATTTAAGTCCAACCAAGCAGTCTCATGGTATGATTAAAAAATAAAAAGAGACGCAAGACACTTGACTAACTTCTCTTGCTGGCATGTTTGATTTTTTTATTTCAATATATTTTGTTCTCTGTTTATGAAGCCTCCATTACCACAATAGTGGTCTAAACTTTAATTAGGAGTAGTACTTGATAAGGAAAAAAAACCTCAAGTACCTGAGCCAGAAGAGGTGCTTATGACAACTTTGAAGACCTACTTAAGATTACCCTTGCTTTAGCTTTACTCCTTTTTATTTCCTCCTTTAACCATTAACTCTTTGCTTCTTTTTTTTCTGACCACAAATTCAAAAGTTTGTTCTGCATTTGCCTTGTTTTACTCCTCTAGCTGCTTCAATGCCTCCATTGTACCCAGCCATCTGATTTCTTTCATAATAAGTATCATAATTTCTCACCATTTTTCCCATGACCAGTATTCTTCTTGTCCTCTTTTCTCTCTTCTGACAATTTACCCCTCTATTTATGGATTAGTTTTTGCCATGTTAGAAACTACATGATTTTACGTACATTTTCCTCTATTTCATTTTCAACTCCCAGCTATCAGCTCATTCTTTATGAAAGAAGAATGAGAACAGCAGAAGGATGCTAGAGTTTCAGTTACACTCTTGAGAAATCCCTTTGAAACCACTTGTTTTCTGATTTAATCTTGTCCTTCTTCAGGACCACATGAAACTATTAATTCCTCAATCTCCCAAAACCAAAGTTTAGGAAGACACCATTTTCATCCACTTGGACATAACACAGAGCTCTTAGAACACTGTAAGTCCATATCTTCATCAATTCCATCTTCACCTGCTTACTAAGGTAGAATATGTGAGAACATACTTCTCATCCATTCTCCAAATTACTGTGTGGGTTTTCTGTCCTTGTTTTCCCTCTCTCTTCTCTCTACACCTTGTTTCTGTGTGATCTCATGAGCAAATACAAATTCAACTACCATCTGTTTGCTAATGACTCAGAGATGTACTAGTTTACTCCAGACTAATCTCCTTATGTCCAAACTCAAATCTCAGCCTGCCTCTCTGACATATCCTCATGCATACGTAGCCATCATCTCCAATGCATCATGACTCAAACAGACAGCCTACCCTTTCCTATACACTAAACCTTTCATTCTCAGCCAGTTAGCTCAAAATACAAGTCAAGAATATAACTTCAGTCTTTCTTCTAACAGACAAAAAGATCTTTAGTTTCTATCAACTGGGTTGCAAGACTAAATGACATGTATGACTTAGCATGAGGGAACCACACCAAGAGAGCTAGGTGGAAGCATGACTCTTTGAAATGCTTAAGCAAATAGTATAGAAGAGTCATGGTAACTCAAGTTACAGCAGTTCACTAGATGCTAAACCCAGCACTTTCTTAAAAAGTCAGTGTATGCTCATAATTAAGATGCTGTACATCATGCAGCACAACATTCAGTGGTCACTCTTATGTAAGACAGATCAAGGGAAGTAACTAGACTCTCAGTACACTAGGTTTGGAGCCCTCCTGACAGGTATGGCCAAAGTCTCCTCACAACCAAACATTTCCCTGACTCAATAATCTTTCCAGTTCTGACAAATGTAGTGTTGCCCTTCCCATAGCCAATGAGATTTCTGCCAAAAAAGATTGTTTTCTGAGCTATTTTTGGCCTCTCTTTGCTTCTTCTTTATCTCTCCCATCTGATACGTGTTACTACTTTTCCTTCTCAAAGCTTGCTGTCACATTTTACTTGCTGGCAAGTTATTGCCTTATTTGTTCTCTTTAGACCGTTATCCTAGCTACGGTTACTCATGTTATTAGCCTCACACAGTCATACCTCATGCTTTGCAGGATTTTCTTATGCTTACCTAGAAAACAAATAATCTTTTTTCCTTGAACTGCTTCAACAAAGTTCTCTTTTCCTCTGTTAACCCTCCAAAGCTAAAATGTTTAAAACTCTGAGAAACAGTTCCTAAGTGGAATAATGATCTTGATGTTGTCTCCCACAGGCACCCTGAAGGCTACTACCTGCAAATTCCACCTTCCCTCTAAGGCAGAAATGTCTTTCAGAAGTCTCATCTTCCTAACATCAATTATTAATGTCACCTTAAGGACAGATGGGATCAGTGTAGGTGCTTTGAAAAGAAACAGTGTGCTGGAGCCTGCCCGAGGAGCTGAGTAATGCTCAAGAGTACTTTAAAACAGACAATTTACATTTTTTCCCAACACTTTTGCCAACTGTTCCCCCTAAACTAAGCATTCCAGAGGGGAATACAATATAGCAGAGCAAACAATTTAGCCCCAGGGGCCCTCTCGAACAACACTATCATGATATCCTCCTTGCTGACCAGTACTCCCTTGAAATGTCCTGCCTGATAGCCTGTAACCACCTTTTCCCTGTTTTCTCCTTCTTTCTTCAGCTTAGAAGCCTATTGGTACTTACATTTACTGGCCTGTGCCAGTGGTATATAAAACAATGGTGTGGTTGTAGCTGATATTGCAGATGTCATTGTTATTGTCAGTCTTACAAAAGATTCTAGTTTGGATACAACATAACCACAAAAAGGAAGCAGAGTCCAGTCTAGAGTCCAAGCAACAAATTTTTTAACTGTAGACAGACTGTGAGTGGCATGGCCTTCTTTTTACTCTTTCATGGTATAAAAAACTGGCATTAGGAACATATGTACATATAAACATTTTTTCGTTGTTCCAGCCTGGACAACTATTATGACTGAAGAAATCAATAAATGTTTCAAGTCTGAAAACAGAGTTTTTGAAAAGAGAATGTGCTAAGTGACTGTATTTGGAACTCTGGTCTCTGTTTTTGCTCACAACTAAAGAGCTTATGTGACTAAAAGCCATTTGGATGGAGTAGCTCATGGAGAACACTGTTCTACTTTCTGACTTCCTCACCCTATATCTCTGTTCTGCTGAAGATTTATCTTCTTACAGACTTTTTCCTCCAACATAATATTTTGAATTTTTAAGCTTTCACATTTTTAACTTCACAATAACCTTCTGGCAGAAAGCTACAGACTTCTGTATCCAGTGACAAGCACACATTCTGGTTATGGGTTCCCACAAACATCCCTTTTTAATAAGTATATAGTACATTTTCAGACATATTCTGAATCAGTAGTTTTACTTAGATAGGCGTAAATATTCTTGCACCTTACAGAAAGGTGCTTCTTCCTCCCAAAAAATGATAACACAGAAATGTGGATTCAGTATTATTAACATAACAAGCTAAAAAAATTAAAAGAGGAAATCTAACCTTTCAGACCTTTGTTTTATATGGCATAGAGGAGCAAAAGGACAAGCTCTCAATTGAAAATAAATCTCTGTCAAGCTAGCTTTAAATCACCCTGATTAGTACAAATAGTCTTGACATATACACTCCCCATACTGTCTATAGGGAATAGAGAGAAATATTGCCTCTGTTCAAACTCATAAATTTGTGGATTTTATGGTAGTACATTAGGTACTTAATATACAACAGAGAGATTACAGTCATTAGGTTAGATCATATTCTGTAATTACCGTGTTTAGGTACTGCAGTTCCACACTGAGCTCAAGTCAGGTTGGTAGAGATTCCTCATGGAATGCCATTCTTCATTTCCATAGTTGTCTTCTGGCTTTTTTGGCTTTGGGAAACAATTTATGTCACATAGGGTTTGTAAAAGTCACTGTGACAGCTACCTGAGTCTGTTGAGAGGCTGAAATCTTCTTGGGGGGAGGGGGGTGGGTGGGTCTGTGCTGTCTTTTTTATCTCAGTAAGGCATTAACTCAGGTGACAAATGATAACATGCTAAAGGCTGACAATGTTTATGCATTATGGTTTACTGTCATAGGATGTAAGAAAGGAGAGAAGGCATCTTCTGCAGTCATAGTGATTGTGGTGCCTAGCTATTTTACCTTATCTAGGTGCTATGAGAGGAAGAAATTAACACTTGTATAGTTCAAAAGACAAGGAATTGGGTCCCAAAAGCTCAATGAAGCCCAGAAAATCCTCAGAAGAACAGAAGGCCTTGGACACAGTAAATTTACAGCATGTGAGTCAAGACCAAGAAGGCACATATCATATCATACTGGAGCTTTGGCAGAATTTGCTATGAGTAGGATTAAACAGCAACTTCTCAAGAGTACTTACTGAAACAGCACAGCAAGAAATTATACCATCATTATTGCTTTCAGCTAGACACAGACAGCTATAAATAATGTTTATTTATGATTTTTTTAACTATCCCAATGCAACAGACAATACAACAAAACAAAACAAAACTAAAAATGATTGGGCCAGATACGATGCAAACAATTTCTCATTTAAAAAATCTACTTCAAGAATTCTGAGACTACTGGATGCCACAAAGCAAGAGTGTCCATTTCTATTTTTCTTACAATCTTTAGCAAATTCCCCCCAGTCCTCTGACAAGGATAAGTGGAGGGCTGTACATGAGGAGCTTGAGCAGCTCTGACTGGGGAATTCTGCACAGCAGCTTGGCTACATGATGTCTGGTCCTAACAAGTATTAGCATCATTTTACTTTCACGAATGGATAAAAATGAGTCCCTGAGGTATTCTTAAAATACGGATGAATGCTTACTAAGACCAGATCCCTTTCGTGGAAGTGTTCGGAGGGCAGTGGATTTGGGAGCTGTGGGAAAAGGCAGTACAGGGACTGCAGCCCGGGCCCGGCAGGGAGGGAGCATTTGCCACGAGATGGCAGCAATGCCACGTCTGGCTCGGCAGCCTGCCTGGCTCTGCTTTTCTAATTTTTTTTTCTTTCGAATGAGAACCACAACGTTTTTACATAAATACAAGATTATTACAAAGTCAGTCTACCTCGTTCAGTGCCCATTCACCACCTTCATGCAACTTACAATGAGAAAACAACTTTGCATATTTCCCCACGAAAGAAAACTCATCACAAGTGAATAATTACAACCTTGAAACTACCTTTCCAAAAGGGCTTGTGTTTCTCTCTCTCCTTCCTATGAGCCTTTGTGTTTTAATTACGGATATAGGTAAGCATTAATTATGGAGTCAGGCCCAGCATGCAGCGGTGGTGACAATTCATAGTGGATTGAAAGGCAGGACTGGACACTTTTTGGCCACCCAGTTGAAGGTAGGCCTGGCACAGAAACCTTTGTTGGAACTATGGAGCATAGGCACCTGTATCAGGCCAACCTTGGGTCACCACTTCCTTTCCCTCTGCCTCAAGGAACCAACCCTGCCGGGTCCAGGCTGGTGGTGGGGAGGCCTCTGTGTGCATACTGCCATGTCACATTTTGATTGGTTTTTTTTTTAGTTTTGGAAAGGATTGTTAATGGCAGAAATTCCTCTTGGCAACAGGAGTTCTTGAGAACGGCAACATAAAGACAAAGCAGTGTTCCGCAAGGAGACATTGGCTCCTTTCCTTCCTCTCAGGAACAACAGCTTGTTCTGATGAACAACTTAGAAGGAACGAGCAGGGCACATTTTGGACCTGGAAGCCTTCCTCTCTCACGAGCGGGGACGAAAGCAAACGAGAATTTCACCTAGGACAAGGGACCCTAGCACCCGCACCACTCGCAGCCCGCATGTGGCTGGGGGAAGCGAACTGCAGGCCGAGCTGGGGGACAGGGCACCGGGGAACCGCAGCAGGAGCCTCCCGGGCAGGTGTAGCCCTACAGCCACTACCCTTCTCCGCGCCGGGGGACAACGGGCCCAGAAAAAGCCTTCTCTCCCCGGGGGCCTTTCGGCGGACGGCCGCAGCCGCCCGGGACCGCAGCCGGGGCGGGGGGCGAGGGCGCGGCCGCCGCGGGGGGC
>VZTX01006003.1:808465-868693 GCA_013400915.1 Pardalotus punctatus | reverse complement strand
CTCCCTCCCTCGGCGCCCTCCCCTCCCCTGGGCGGGCGGCGGGCCGGCGGCGCCGGGGCTCCGCGGGCGCTGAGCGGTGTAGCCCCGCCGCGGCGCGGGACTGATGCTGTCTGTGAGCAGAGCGGAGCGAGCCGCCCGCGCAGTCCTGCAGGAGGCGCCGGGCGCTGCGCGGCGCTCGGGACCCGGACCGCTCCTCTCCGCCTCTCCTCGCCCTGTGGTGGTTATTTGGCGCTGTCCTTAGCCCCGCTGCCGCTCGGAGGACACGGTCGCAGCCGAGAAGAGCCGCCGGGGGTTTTGTGTGAGAGTGTGTGTGTGTGTGGAATAACTGCAGACATGACTGCGTGGAGGAAATTCAAGTCTCTGCTGGTTCTCTGCGCGGGGCTCCTCACTGCAGCTCAGGGTAAGATTCGGGTTTCTTGCATTGCATTCATGTAGGCTGTGGTTACGGCACTCAAACCCCCTCAGCTAAATCTCTGCCGCTCGGTTGAGCTCTCTCCCTCGCTTCGTTTCTGCGCCGGGAAACAGCAGGCTCCTCGAGCCCGGTCTCCCTTTGCCCTGCCTCCCACCTCCCGCCGGTGTTCCCCGAGGGCTCGGCTCTCGACCGGTCACTTCCCCCGGGAGAAACCAGCCCCCTGGAGTTGGGCAGCAGCCGCTGCGACGCCGCGAGCGGAACCGTGCGCTTCCAGCCGCCTGGGCAGCGCCGGAGTTTGGGAACACTTCGCTCTCCGCGCACGCACGAACGAACGGCACTCGCTGCCGTGTGGGGGACAGTCCCCGGGCTGGCAAGTTTGGATCTCCCCTCCTCCCGCCTCCTCGGCTTTTGCCGAGCTCGAGGGGGAGCGCGGAGTGGGTGGTCGCGGAGAGCCGCCTCCGCCTGCCTTCAGCCGGCTTCGCTCCGCGCCAAGTTGCGCGGAGGCGGGGATGCGGCGCCGGGGACACCTCCGCCAGCTGCCTGCCCGTGCCTGAGGGAAGAGGACTCCTCTGCTGGGCATGCGGTGGGGAGAGTCTCCCAACCTCAGCTGGGTTTCTCCTTAAAATCAATGGGGGAGGGAGGAGAAATGAGGGGGTGACGGTGGAGAATTTGGTTACACAACTTCAGTGCTGGCCTCAGCCCCATTACTTGCCTCATCGCTGGAGACAACAACTTCCCCATTATTCACTTCGCCTCTCATTAGCTCTGCGCTTTTTCATGCTGGGAGAGATGCGAGCCTGTGTGTGTGTGAGAGAGAGGGAGGGAGTGAGGCAGCTCGCAGCTGAGCACCTGTCCCCATTACAGCCTCTGCCTTCTCCCACCTCGCTCCCGGTTGCTCTTCCTGCCTCCGGGAGGACGGTTCCCCTTGCGGTTTGTACTGTCTGAGGCTCCCTTAACCCTTCCAAGGCGCTTTACATCATTCCCACCATTTTATTTTTCTCGCTGTTCTTCTCGGTGCGGGGGCGGCTGAAGCGGGGGAAGCAGGGCTACCGCGGCCCGGGTAGGCGGGCGAGGCTGAAGCCTTCCCCGTCCTGCGGGTGCCCATGGTCGGGTCCCCTCGCCCGCCCGGGCGGTACGGCAGGGTGCCCTGCCTCCGGTAGCCTCCGGCCGTGATCTGCAGGGAGAGGCAGTATAAGGCCAGCCCGAGCTGCCGGGAGACGGGCGGGAGCTTTGCCCGGTCCGGAGGAGAGGCTGTGGCTCCGCGCCAGCCCGATGGCATCCCTCCTCTGCCCGGATCCTGCCACTGCCACGGTCCGCCGGGCAACGCCACCCGGCTGCCTCCGTGGGAAGGGAGCGGGGGAAGAAAGGCGCACGGCTTTCTGAGCTGTGAATCCGCGGCTCCTGGAGATAGGGCTGTGCCCGGCAGCACACGCAGCCCGCGGCGGGCGGGGGCTTCTCGGCGTGGCCGCCCTACCCAAACTTCCAGCATCCCCACCCCCCTCACACCCCAGGTGCCTCCTTCCCCCGGTCCCCGCCCGCGCGGGGCTGGGCGGCCGCTCCCAGTCCGCACACGTGCCGGGCGCCCCGGTGCTGCCCCGGGCACGGCCCGGCCGGGCGGGAGCTCCGGGCGGGCTGCGGAGCTGCTCCGGCAGCCGCACTCGGGGCCCGGCCACCGCGGGACGAGGGGCAGCTACTGCCGCCGCCACGCCGCTCCCGGGGCGGACCGACACCCGCGACTCATTTGTTAAATACACTGTAGCGGGTCGTGTCGTTTGACATTTAAGTGTTTTCTTTTCATGGTTGACAGCACATACGAAAAGCTGGAGGCTGGATCATGGTTATTCAGCGACAATCCGACGTGTTTTGCTTACATACAAAGGCTTTGCCAGGGACGTTTGGGCACTGCCTCTGATGCTGCTCTGCAGAATGTAATTATACCTGCTTAATGTGGAGCAGCAACACACCTACTTAAAGGCTAAAGACTGACTTCAATCTTAAGTGAAACAACAGGTTGAAGGGGAACCATCGGGGACAGTTCACATAATTCCTTCCCATTTACCTTCCCAGGCAATCGAGCAGAGGTATCTATATTTAGTCAAATGTAATCCTGAGGCTGAAATTACGTTTATACTTCAGAGAGTGAAAAAACTCCTTCCTTAGTAACATAAAGACCCAGGGTTTCCGGAGCACATAAAATTTTAATTATTAGATTCTCAGAACTGTGTTTTACCAGCCCCTTGCCATCGAATCATTTGGTCACTGTAAAAGGAATTCACCCGGGTTTTGCTTGGTTTGGGGGTTTTATGAGCAAAAGAAGAAACAAGTGCTGAATTTCTGGAGGTGTTGCCACAGGCGTTCCCATATCTTTCAGTAAAATGACAGGTGGGCTGCTTTCCACACTGTTCCTCATGAAATGAAATGGAAACCCTTTGTTGCTGTGCAATTTTCTGTAACTTTTTTAAGGAACAAGGAATGATGAAAAATGAACATTCGTCATCGTTCACTGTGGTAGACTTGAAGTGCCGTTCTATACCTTTTTTTGGACTAATTTCATCTGGTTGATGGGCCTGAGTGTTTTGGAAAACATTTGGGGAATTCTTCCCTGTTCATTATGCTTTAAACATCAAGGGAAATTAGTATGGAGTCATTTAAAGGAACCGCTTTCCCAGAAGCTACCCTATCATAGCAATTACGCTTCAACAAGACAGACAGCACAGTGTTCAGCTCTGCATGTTAAAATGGGCTTGTTTAGAACCATTTGCTAGTTCTGATATATTGTAACAAAAGCAAACACAAAATCCCCTATTGATTTGCTTGAAAGACAAAACACATCAGTATAATTTCTGTAAAAATTCATAATGGTATAGAACAAATGGTAGGTTTAGACTGAATTCAGACTAAAATTCAAGAAAAACAGACTAAAATATCTTTCTGCTGTGATCTATGGTCTGTGGACAATCTATTTTCAGTGCCGAAATACATACTGCTTAGTACTTACAATTGTTCCAGTGCATGTTTTCAAGGTAATTTCTTGGACGTGTTTAGATAACCAAATACAGCACCTTCATTGCCACCTAATTGCCTCAAATGAAATAAGCAGGCTTATGCTCAGAGGTATCATTCAGATAGATTAATGGGAATAACAAAGGGAAAACATTTCTGCTCTTAAATTAGATACAGACAGTGAAAGGACTGTCCCATCTACATCTTACCATTTTGTTTTTAAAAGTAAATAGATAAACCCCAAAACATTTTATTTACCTTCAGTTTGCTGCTATCATTTTGTCAAAATAATTGCTATAACTACATCACACAAAGTTACCACTCTGTTTAAGGCCTGCTCCTTTTGGACTGAGAGTGTTTGTCTCTTTTAAAGTAATTTTTTTTTTTCCTCCAAAGCAATGCTTTTCAAACTGTGAAGCTGGTCTCTCTAGAGAGGCTCCATTCTCTTCCAGAGAAGACTAAAGCAATTCTGGGGAAAATGAGCTGGAAAAAAAGGGAATTTTTAAAAGAACATCAGAGCAGGTATTGAATACCTAGCTGCAAAACCAAGTATTTGATGGATGCATTCTCCATCCCCCAGCCCAGTGAGGAATATGCCATAGAAAGGCATAGCAGAGAATATCCAGCTCTGACCACATCATATTTTAAAGTAAAAATGCATTTACTTTTTAGTAAGATCTGTGTCTGCCCCATTTTTTCATTGATATATGGATATGATGTCCTTAACTATGTATGGGAATAGGAAACATGGTCAGCTTGAATATAATGCAGTGGAGAGCATATCAATTCAACAAAGATTGCCAAAACACTCATTTTAGACTGTTGAACCTATAGTTGAGGGTTGAATTCCCACTGTCCGCCAGTAAAGATTTATCAGTTTCTCTGGTGTGTGTTTGGAACACAGCACTGGTTTGAGGAGCTGGAGATGGTTTACAGGCACATGAAGGCATGAGCACACATGGAACTTCAGGAAGTGTTGAAATCTGTGAGGGCACTTCTGCAGTGTCTCTGATCTGTATAGACAAGAACCACTCTGCAGATTGTCTATACTGCAAATCTCTCTATTTTACTGTCAATCTCACTCTCATGTCCTTCATACAGACATGTATGATTTTGATCAGACGATGGGGTTTTTTTGTTTGGGAGGGGCAGTTGTCATTTTTTCCTCCTGCAGACTGCCTTGTCTATACAAGTTCTTCATCTTATTATTACTCATGGTGTGGTGTTAGTATTAGCATATGCACTGATATATGCAAGTTTTTTAAAAGACATCTATGGCATTTACTCCTCAATAGCATTTACACTCATAAAAACTTTTGTCCAAACAAATTAGGAACAATCTGAAACTGTAAATATTTTGAGCTATGCATTCAAAATTTACCATTCTATATAGAAAGGCTGAAAAGCCTCAGGGACCACTGTTTTAAACTTTTTTAAGATGTAATCCTTCCACCATCAGATTAAACTCTCTCTTGTAACCTTTCCTCGGAGAAGTAACTGCTTGATAGTGTGACTGTATAAAACCTCCAGTGGATTTAAAGATAAGATGTAATTTCATCTTGCTCAAATCTGTATTGAACCATTGTGCTTCTCTTTGGTCATGATGACATTACTGTGCTGGCAAACAGCTTTCTGTGTGAGCACAGACACTGCAGTGTGGTGCCAGGCTGCCTGTAGCCGGCAGGGGATGCAGTGTGGAAAGGGGAGTTGCTGGTTTAACTGCACAAGCCACCGAAGCAGTAGCATGAGTGTGAGATGTGATCTCTAATAAAACTCAAGGGTACAACTGGATTCAAATCAGGGTCACAGAGTAAGAATCTGGCCTCTAGTTCCCCATATGACTGCAAAATTACCCAGATTAGTCTGAGATAAATTGGATGTTCTTCCAATTTTTGCAGTGAGCAGAGAATAAGAATCATATGGAAATTCTCCTAATACGTATGAATCACTTTCTTTTACTTAGAAGTTTTACTTTTCTACGTCAACTGTAATTTCCCTTAAACCATTTTTATCAACCACTAACTTTTGAAATAAGGAAAAATGGCATTAATGCCTGAGGAAAGCTGTGAGATCTTACTTTGTCCTGACACATCTTTGTTCTGGCTGGATGAAAGACTTCACTCCACTATATGACATTTCCATTGCATTTAAGAAAATCTACACTATATTTGTTATAAGCATTTCTCAATGGAATAACTACTTACACAGATTACTTGGATTATTGTTAGTGCTCTATTGACACCCAAAGGCAACATGCATCAGTTGTCTGCATGTAGTAATTGAATGGTAAATGGAGACATGCATGCACTGGAAACTCTTACAAGAGTGATAATGCATCTTATTTCTAATAACAAGTCTTACTTGCTCAGAGACAATTTTTTCTGCATTTTTTTCTCATATAGGAAGGAAAAAAACCAGAAAATTATGATCGTTTCCTGCCATTTTTACCTGGAGGGCACATTCAGTTAAAGGACAAAGCAAGACTTAATCACTCTTACATTGCTGATGTTTAACTAGAACTCTTGATTAATCAGAATATCGTCAATGATATGCTTTTAGCAAAAAATAAGAAAAAAAAATCACAATTTCTAGCAATTATAGTAATGCTTTGATTTCCAGCATAAAAATTAATCACAGTTTCTTACAGCTTTTTAATTATTTAATTATGTATTTAAACAATACATTCATGCATATTCTGAAATAGTGATTTGACTTCTTTCAGGTAAATTTCTTGTCTCATGCCTGTCAGGAAAAAGCTAACTTCAGACCGTTGTGAGGGCCCAATTCTGCTGCATCAGAAACTGAAATTTGTATTGATTTCAGAAATAGCACAATTGGCTACTTTTGATCAGATTGCTACCCCAAATAATCCAAACAAAGTGATATTGCAGCTGAATAGTGGAGTCAGACCCTGTTTAATTTGAGCTCTTGTGGATGAGAACTTCTGACAATGTTTGCATCCCTGAATGACTTTGAAAAAGGAAAACTAGGTGAATCAGAGCAACCAACCTTGATAATATTAATGTATTTATGTATATGTGGAAGAAGTTTGTTTTTAAACAGTATCTATGGTATCTCTGAGCATCTGAGCTCTACCTTCATCTTTTTTTTTCTCTGCATTTTCTTTAAAGAAATTGTGAATAGCAATACACAGGGAAACTTAGTATCATTTTAGTCTCTGGATGTTTTATGTCTGTCTTACAGTATCCTATGTATACTGATGTACAGAATCAAGTTCCATATTCATGTCTTTGTTGTACAGTGGTTTTCCAGAAGAAACATTTGCAGCACTGCAGCTGACACAGACCTGAATAAATAATAACGAATAAAACTTTCTATGCAGTGTTTGTTTTGCAAATTTGCATGAAATATGGTCAGCATTTTAAAAGTTCATTTTGCTGTACTTTCTTCATGCCTTTCATTCAATTGCAAGGCAGTGTTTCTTTCATGCAATTTTGCCAAACATTACTTTTTTTTTCTATTTCTTCTTTCTTGTCTCATAGTTTTCCTTGGTTTTTTGTTGTTTTTTTTTTTTGGTTTTGTTTTGTTTTTGCTAGAGAATAATTTCTAAATCTATGTTTGAGGGTTTTTATTGAAATGTTCTTATAACTCTGATGTTTGCAGCAAACCTTTGACACTAGTCACAGAGTAAATCTGGGTCTAGGGATTTATCTTTCCCTCACCCATCCTATGATTTGCAGATCAAATGTAGCCATGATACAATATTGCATAAATCATTGTTAGCTTCCTTTGACCTGTATTACTTGCCATATTGTGTTCACATTTAAACTCCAAAAGAACACAAATGTTCAAACTTCTACTTTGCTTACACTGATGCTGAAACAAGCACGGGGAACAGAAGTGCAGCCAGCCTTGCCCTGTACTTGAAAGTTTGGTTCAAGGGTGGGCCTGAACACATTGGGGACCACAACCAGGCTGAACACATTGGGGACCACAACCAGGCTGTTTTCTTTTTCAAAAACTGGCCCAGCTGTAGCTTGGATTAAAAGCATCCTCACTGTGCGTGCAGTGCCTGCTGCTAAAATGGATGGGTTGGCTTGGCTTGCTTTGCAGAGTGTATCCAGCACACACGACTGAGATCTTAGGCTTGGCTTTGGGCACTGCACTTGAGCTCGCCTTGTATGAGCGCCTCGGGGTTCAGCCTGGGTTCAGCCTGGATTCATGGTGCGTGTAACACACAGAAATAACTTGGGACCCACATCACACTGCTGCTGTGCAGCACAGATGGAGCTGTGAGGAACAGGGAGGTCACTTTGTCAAGAAGCAGCTGATTTTGGGAAGCGAGTGGCTAGATACCGCAGGAATATACATGAGCTCACAGAACCTGCCTTGCCCTGAATCTAGCAAAAAAATGAAGGTGACTGTGAGGGTAAGAAAAGAAGGAAAGAAAGGATGATGTTTGCACAACAATGAAATTTTTTAAAAAGCCATTTTGATTTAAAAAAAAAGGAAAATTTAACTTATTTTTAGACTAATTTGGCATGCTTCTGGCTGTGAAACAAATGGTCATGACAAATCACACTGTTCTCACTAATGTTTGTGGGATATCAGTGCAGAAGCTGACTGCATTCAAGTGACTAAGTACACTATTTTAGCTTTGCCCCAGCAGCCAGATTCTCTATTGGTATCCCGCTGATGTTTCTTATAATACAGAGATTGAGTCATACCAAGCATTTTTTTTGAGGGGGAGGGGGAAACGTTTTATAATTCATTTTCAGAACCTCAGTTCAATCAAACAACTGCTAATATCACAATCAGTGACCCTCTGCATTTGTAGGTATCTCTCTTGAGAAATTAAATTGATTTTCTTTATCTTAGCATGTAAATATCCTCAGTACACATTTTGACCCATTATTTGCAGTGGTTCTAACACTGAAGAATGTAGTGTTAATAGATTTTAAGAAGTCAACAGTGGCATCAGGAGTAGCATTTTGATCATGAGCTGCACTCAAGCATTTCTGTCTAACTGTCCTGTGCAACCTGTGTAGGGGAGGCTTCATAAAGAAATTTAATTAATAAAAATGAAAATACAGAAATTTTCCATTCTTTTTTCCTGGTACATAATGTAGTTAACTTGAAAGAAATCTGCTAGTTGTAGGAAAAAAAGCATTTTGCTATGCAGAACTAGGTATATTGGACATACACTCTTGTCATCAGTTAAGTAATTTGTGTTGCTTTATATCAGATTTTGACCAGTTAGGACCTGATCCAAAGGTTGGGGACCTCACAGAATTAAAGAAGTCTCATTAACCTTAAAAAGACTTTGTATCTCGCCTTTGTTTATAGCCACATATCACACAGCAAACTCGCATTGAAATGAGGATGGCTAGAACAAATCTAATAACTTTTACAAAAATTCAGACTCTTAGTTTGTTATGAAATTGACCACAGAAATGCTGTTTAGAATGGTTTGGGTTGGAAAGGACCTTCAAAATCGCCCCCTGCCATGAGCAGGGACACCTTGCACTAGATCAGTTTCCTCAAAAGCCCATCCAACTTCACTTTGAACACTTTCAGGAATAGGACATCCACAGCTTTTCTGGGCAACCTGTTCCAATGCCTAACCCTCCTCACAGTCAAGAATTTTGTCTTAACGTCTGATCTAAACCTACTGTCCTTCAGTTTGAAGCCTTTCCCCTTTTTCCTGTCACTATATGTTCTTGTGAAAAGTCCCTCTCTGTCTTGCTTGTAGGCCCTCTTTAGGTACTGGAAGGTGCTCTAAGGTCTCCCTGGAGAGTTTTCTTCTTCACACTGAACAGCCCCAACTCTCTCAGCCTGTCTCCATAGGAGACGTGCTCCAGCCCTCTGGTCACCTCCATGGCCTCCTCCGGACTTGCTCCAACAGGTCTGTGTTCTTACAGTGCCAGGGGCCCAGAGCTGGATGCAGTACTGGATGCAGGTAGGGTATCATGAGAGGGAGTAGAGGGGCAGAATCACCTCCTTCGACTTGCTGGTCCCATTTCTTTCAGGGCAGCTCAGAGTATGTTTGGCTTTCTGGGCTGCAAGTGCATCTTGCTGCGTCGTGTTGAGCTTCTCATGCGCCAACACCCCCAAGTCCTTCTCCCCAGGGCTGCTCTCAATCCCTTCTCTTTCCAGCCTGTGTTTGTGCTTGGGATTGCCCCAACTCGTGTGCAGGACCTTACAATGGATCTTGCTAAACTCGATGAGGTTTGCACAGGCCCACCCCTCAAGCCTATCCTGGCTGGATGTCGTGGTTTCCATCCAGCATGTAGACTGCACTGCAGCTTGGTGTCATTTGCTTAAAGATAAACGATGCCTCAAATTTTTTTGACCTATCTGAAATGTATCTCACTCCACTGGCTTTCACCGGTTATATAATTTATTTGGTTCTGAGGAAAGATTAACCTTTAATTGCTTTCTTTAGCAACATTTAGTAAACAGACTGATAGCATGGAGATGATCTATGCAAACAGCAAAAAAGGATTTCTTCAACCCATGTTGCCATGACAATTTAGATTTTTCTTGTCAACTCCTGAGAAGCTTCGAAGTAATTTCTTTAAAGCAATGAATCAGGGGATATTTTGGAAATTGAAGTTACTTTCTTTTTTCAATTTGGTATCATTTAACACAGTAAGGGGTCTGACCCAAAAGATTGTAAAATCTACAAACAAGAACTATTGCAAAAAATATAACATAATGTAACTCTCTTTGTGGATCTCTGATGATTTACACCAACACAGAAGCTGACTTCAGATGCATTATCAAGAGACTTAGATTTTATTAACTATGTTAATAATTAACTATGATCATATATATATTGTTTATTTCTATAAAAATAAGAATGGATAATGAACAGTGGAGAGATGAGCTTCTAGCTGTTGTTTTGATCCTCATGACAATATTTTAGCTTGCAGTTATTTTGAGGTGACTAGATTGCAGGAGAATTATAGCACAAAGATAGACTAAACATTTTATTTTTGTTACAGTTACAATTATAAAATTAGTTCAATGAATGAGAAGTAAAATCAAAAGGCTGTTGTCCACATATTTAAATTGCTATCCAGGATAAGTCCCCTGTACAATGTTATTAGTAATCACGCTGAACTTCCTTCTGGTTATTTGTTTTAATTGAAATAGACTCTTTTGAAAAAGAACTAAACCTAGTCCAAACTACTTTAATTTAATTCCTAAGAAATAAATTACTGGCTTAATGAGGTATTTCTTAGGTTGCTGTAAGTGCTGATGGAAACATGGTAAACGAAAAGAAGATAATGTGAAATGCTGTTTCTGCTGGGAAAATACTTTTCTGTGTATAGAAGACAAGAAAAGTAGCTTAGTAATTGTTTTCTTTTTAAAATGTTCCTGGCAGATGATGGCTACTGTGTTGGTGTAGTTTGTTTACCGCTTTGCAATAGATTTGAGATGAGTCATATCACATTAGGAGGAAAATTGAGAAGTTGTTTTGTCAAAGTGAATTCAGTTTTCCTTTTTTGTCATATATACTCAAATTATTAGTACTCTTTAAACAGAAACACCTAATTGATTTTTTATAAATGTTTATTCTTGTTGCATCCATAAACCCGAGTTTCTGTTGCTAGAAATGGTAACTGCAGATATATAATTTCTATTTATGGGATAAGGTGACTGAGCTGGAGTCTTCTGTCAGTTCATCTCATGCATCTCCTTTAAACTATTTTATTTTCATGCTAGTTTGAACCACAATAATTTCAATGTCTACAAACATAGTTGTTTTTCTCAAGCCTTTCTATCCCCTTGCCTTCAGAATGGGAGCTGACTGAATAAGGACTATAGGATGGGTTCTCAAGATTTCATGTTTTATAGAGATTTTTGTTTCTGTCCTTAATTCCTTACTGATTTTGTAAATCCACTTTACTGGTAATGCACCTCAGTGTATCCACAGTGTTAGGAAAAATGATATTTATAAGAATATTTGTTAATGAAACAGACTTGTGGATGGAGTGCTTATGAGACATCAGGTGATAGGCATTCAGAAGGAAAAACAACCTTTTCCCCCAAAATATTTGATGGAAGATCCATTTGTTGGATAAAAGAATATGGGCATACTGAACAATAAAACACATCTGAGCTCATTTTACCTGCAGAACAAGCTTTAGTGTTAAGTTTAAGGATGCTGGGAAGAGGGCAGAGGGTACTATTTGTAGGCAAGAGGCTAGATTGTAGTGCCAAATACCTGCAGTTCCCACTGCTGTATGAGAAAAGTGCAATCTCAGCACTTTTGAACCTAAAGAACTTTGTGCTGTACTTACTTTTTTACACTTAAGAATCATCATAATCTGAATGCCATATAGTACTGTAAAGGGAATGAATAGACAACAGTATTAAGCATTTACTACTGTTGTCTCCCAGGTAGTATCTGAATTAAGCAAAGTTTCCAAACCTATCAGTGTTGTGTTACTGTTTTAGGAAGAAGAATTCCTCATGGGAAGTTGAAGTTTGTTTTTCTTTAGAAGTGCTGTACTTAAGTAATTCTGTGTATTAAAACAACACAACAACAGGAAAAATACAAACAAACCCAAACAAACAAAAAATCAACCTGGATCTGATATAGCCCAGAACAAAACATTTATGATTACGAAGCAAACAAAAATCAGAATTTGGAGTGAAGCCGACTTAAACACTACTGTCTGTACTGCATAATGGAGGCTGTTGTCCATGGCCAGAACTAAAAACAATCAATTCCACCTCCATTTATATTTCCTCTGTGAGTATTCATAATTTTTACATTTATCCCCCACTGATGGTAACTAAGTACAGTTCCTTGTGGGTCCATTTTTCTTTCTAAGACACAGGCTGTTTGTAAGGGGTGGGAAGGCTGTGGTGGGAAGAAAAGCATCTGCCCGGGTTTACCACTGTAGAATAGGTACTAAATGTCTTTTGATATTGTGCATCACTCTGCAGACCACATGTGCAGGATGGATTTATTTGTATAAATATTTTGAATGTACTTTGTCACTGTATTGGTTTTGTGTGGCCAGGTTTTGGTAGTCAGGATGCTACAGGGGTGGCTTCTGCAAGAAGCTTCTAGAAGCTTCCCGCATGTCCAGTAGAGCCAATGTCAGCTGGTTCCAAGATGGACCCACTGCTGGCCAAAGCCAAGCCCACCAGCAACAGCATAGAGCCTCTGATAGAACATAATTACGAAGAGAGAAATAACCTGTGCAATGGCAGCTACAGCTGGGAGAGAGCAGTGAGAATGTGGAAGAGGAACTGCAGGCACCCAAGTCAGTGAAGAAGGAGGGGTAGGAAGTGCTCCAGGTGCCAGAGCACAGATTCCCCTGCAGTTTGTGGTACAGACCATGGTGAAGAATCTGTGCCGCTGCAGCCCATGGAGGTACATAAGGGAGCATGGAGGAGACCCACGCTGGAGAGCAGGTGGATCCTGGAGGAGGCTATGACCCTGTGGGAACCTGTAGCAGGCTCGTGGAAGAAGCTGTAGACCCATGGAAAGAGTAACCCACATTGGAGTAGGTTTGCTGGCAGGACTTTTGATCCCTCAGGGGGCCCACACTGGAGCAGCCTGTTCCTTAAGGACTGCACCCCATTGAAGGGATCCATGCTGGAGCAGTTTATGAAGAAGTGCAGCTCATGGGAAAGACTCATTGGAGAAGTTCATGAAGGACTATCTCCTGTGGGAGGGATCACATGGTGGAGCAGGGGAAGAGTGCAAGTTCTCCTTCTGAGGAGGAAGGAGCAGCAAAGACGAATCTGTGATGAAATGACTGTAAGCCCCATTCCCTGTCCCCCTGTCCCATTAGGGGGATGATGTAGAGAAAATATCGGGGGTGAATTTGAGCCCTAGGAGATGGGAGGGGTTGGGGGAAGGTATTTTAAGACTTGGGTTTATTTCTCATTATCCTACTCTGATTTGATTGTTAATAAATTAAACTAATTTCCCTGAGTCGAGTCTGTTTTGCCTATGACAGTAAGTGGTGAGTGATCTCTCCGTGTCTTATCTTGATCCATGAACTTTCATTGTATTTTCTCTCCCATGTCCAAATGAGGAGGGGAGTGATAGAGCAGCTTTGTGGGAGCCCCCAATCCAGCCAGGGCCAACCCAGCACAGTCACATAACACTGGTACTTGCAGGTACAGGTGAAGCAGAAGCATTTGTGTACTGTTTCAAGTTTGCTGCTCAGATCCACTCAGTTATGCTGCTGTTGTCTTACGTACTGTCCCAAATGTGTATGAGATTCAGGTCCCTGAGGGTAAAAACTCAATTAAAAAAAGAAACTACTTTTTGATTCTAGAAAGATAATGCACTGTCCAATGTAAAAAAATGAGCCCTTGTGGTGACAGACTTTGTCAGGTGAAAGATGAGCGTTCAGCATAGACAGGCGATGGAAATCATTCTTACATTGCATTGACACATTCTTCAGTAGTGCCACTGAAGAAGATAAGCTATCTCAAAAAAGAAGCTCCATATGAAAAAATATGACAGCATTTAATGGGGGTTTCAGTCAGGACTATTTTATTTATTTTATTTTTTTAAATCAATCCCTACTCTTGTCATTTGCTCTCTTCCACTCAATTTTTTTCTGGGCTATTTTGTCTATGATTACATTTATTCTTAAAGTCTATTAGGTGATGACATAGGTGTGGTGTGATTTATTGATTTGCTTTATGGTATATCCCAGGGTATAGGGACCTTTGATACAAAGGATTATATGAACATAGAGAAGACAAAATGGACAATGTGGACAACATTGTGACAGGAAACTCAAGTCTGGGATGTGTTATTTCTTGCATAACAAGAATTAAACAAAAACCCTTATCTTCGGAAACTTAGGCCACAGGAGTTGCATGCTGCCCTATTTTCAGTTTTACAGAGGACGTAGCCCAGATTAGTTCCCTCATTACCATCAATCATTATTCAGAGGTTTTTTTTCTGATTTCCATTGCTGGTATTGTTTTACTGGAGAGCAGTGGATAATCAGCTTCCCTTTTTGCCACCAGTATAACACAGGAATACTGATGTAGTCTTACTAAGCAGAACTGGTAGTATATCTCAAAACTTGAAGCATCTGCTGGCAATTGTTCTCAGTGGAAGTTCTGGTGCCACTGCTGTGAAGGTCTGATGTGGCCTCGAACAGTGACTGGTGCCCTCATGGGCATGGCAGTTCAGCGGCTAGGCTGATACAGCCTTTATGCTGGTGTGCTGAAAACCATGTCTTTTCTCTTGTAGGACTGGCAAGGCTGGCACCATCAGATTCGCACAATTAAACATTATTTCTCTTTCTTCTTCCCTTACTGTTTCTATAAGATTTTCCTTTTACAGAGCTTATCTTTCTTGTTCCAGTTACTCTATTATTTCCTCTTTTGATGAAGGAGTATAAGATACCTTCTTTATTATTCCCCAATGTGGCTGTTCAACATTCTCAAGGAAGAAAATGCCCAGGGTCTAATCTCTGGTGACTCCTGCTCTGGGGGCAACCAGCACAAAGGCTGAAGATGAGGACAGGGCACTCTTAAGACCTGAAGAATTAAGTCAGGGACCTAAATTGTGCCCAGATTTTGTGCATGTCCTCTGAATTTGGTTAAGTTTCTGTCTTCACATATTTAAAAATGCAAAAAGTGTCACATCAAATCAGACCAAAATAACCTCTCTCTGACAATGGCCATTAGCAAATGCATAGGAAAAAAATTGCAGGAAGAAGCAAGATATAGACAGGCTTATATTTTAGCAGCCTCTGGCCAGTTTAGAGAACTCTTAGCCAGAGGTGGCATCTATGTTCAACATCCATCAACAAATTTAACCTTCATGAATTTGTTCTTGAACCTATTCATAATTCAGACTACCACACTATTTCTGACAATCTGTTTTACAATTTAATTCCTGCTGTGCAGAAAAACACTGCATTTTGCTTGTTTTGAAGCTTCTACCTGTTCATTTCACTGAGCACTACCAGCTCTTCAGAAATACTTCATCCAGCACAGAATTTTGCATCTGAGAGATAGGAAGGGCTTATGTGAATCTGTAAATTGCATACTTTTCCCATATGCATGCAAAAAATCCATATGGATATTTACAGTACCTAACTTCAATCAATACTAATGTATGATTCCCAAGAGCATTTCTTATAATTTTTGATGATTGTGATATTCCAGTCAGTACTGCTGATGCACTTAAAGGAATAATTTTGTCTGCATTTTGTTATGTTCTCTTTCGTAGGGCAATAAGGAAAAAGAATGGTGAAAACTGTGGGGGGAGAACTGGTGTGACAAACTTCAGTGATGGGATCTGGTGAAGCATTGGGTTTCTGTGAAGATCAGGGAAACACTGCGAGGATTTCTGGTAGAAAAGGCTTAGGAAGAGGTCCATTATGCTGAGAATGCTGAAATGACTTCATCCTTATAAAGCAATCAATTTCCCCCTTCATAAGACCCAGATCTAAAACAAATTGTGAAAAAAACCTCACAAAAAACATTGAAAATTCTGCCCCTAGATAAATACCTACATCAAAATTTAAAACAAGCAAGATATTCTGTGAGCTCAAATCCACAGGTTTCTTGTTGCAGTTTCGTGATAGAAAATGTGTCACTGTCAGAAAAAAAATTGTTTCTCTTCCTGTGTAAGACAACAGCCATCTCACATACATTTAAGACGGCTATACAGGATGTACAAATTCTGCCTTTCCCCTTTATTCTACCTCTTCTTCTCAGGACTGTCAGTAGAAAAACCTCTCAGTATCATTAAAACAAAACAAAGTGATGCAAGTAAATACTCAGCAAGAGCATAGCTGACCACTGTGAACAAAAGTAGCATGAGATAGAAGAAACCAGACTGTCTTTCGTGTTAGCAAGTCTTTCATAACTGTTCTTGCTCCTTTATTCTGAAAGGCTCTGTTTCATTTCCATACAGGAGAAGTTTCTGAATATTTCTGATACAGTCTGTTTAGGAAATGAAGGCATTAATTACTCCTGTCTTATGCAAACAAAACTATTGCTTAGCTTTTGAGAAGAGACAAGAACACAGGTTGGTGTGCATGGTGTAGTGCATTTACCTGAAAAGTTCAGAAAATAAAAGCCTGGTAATTATTCTAATACAATATAATGTAATGTATAAATTCAAGAGCTAGATCTGAGATGTGCTGAATGCTTGAGTTCCTAATTTATTTCATGGATGTTGAGGACACTCTATGGTAAATAAATACACAGAAGAATTTAGGCATCAGGTTTTCCTTCTATTGTGACCATATTTACATCTAGTACTTAGATTATGGAACTACCACTCAACAGCTGCTTTAACCCTGAAACCACACAAATTTACACAGGCTATTTTTCATTAGAAAATATCCTTTGAGCCTAAAATTACATTTCTTGGCATACTCAGAATGGTTGCACACTGTGTCAGTTTGTATAGGACTGTTATTGAACAGTCATTGTAATCTTCAATGTAGATACTCTTCCACAGGAGTAAAACTGCTTGGCTGTCTTTAAGTGCACCTGCCAACTTTGGCCTTGTATAAGATATTCCTGGGGGTGGAAGTGATGCCCTCTTATTTTCCCACAGTAGAGAGAGTAATTTAACAGTTGGAGTACTTAGCTACATTGTGAAAAATCTACATTCATCTGCCTCTTCCCTTAGAAAGTTAAAGCCTGTCTCATCCTCGTTTCATTTTTTTTGGTTTTTGTGTTTTTTTTTTGTTTTTTTTTTGTTTGTTTGTTTGTTTGTTTGTTTTCCCTGGCATATACTGTGACTGCCCTAGGCTCTCCTTTCTTGGTGCCATGAAGGTTTCCAGTTAAAGTTTCCTTTGGAGGTAGAAGGTTTGGGTTCCAAACCTTGCTTAAAGGAAATCAATACTAAATACTAAAAAAGCTGGTGGAACAGGAACTGGATACCTACTGGTCCCCTCTTACATGAAGGGCATTAATCACCACATCAGAGTCATGCTTCTGGATGGGTTTCTGTCTTGCTCAGTGAATGTTCAATTATTCTATGAAAAGTGGAATTGCAAGTAGTCAAATTGGAATATTGCTCTGAGGTTCATTTGCCAGTAAGCACCTAAAAGATAAGTGCTGCAAAACCTATTTTTAGCTCATTTCAGGAAATAATCAATAGCTTTTATCACTAGGGACTTAAGAATCACCATATTATGCCTGTCACATAAATCTTCAGTCTTACAAAGAGAGGTAAGCTGCTATCATGCAGACTGATTAATTTGTCCCATGGTTCATATTTATTTAAAACCTAGGCAAAATATTTTTTTCTTCTAGTAAAAAGTTTGCAATGCCACTTAATGTACATATGCCACATCTCTGCTGGAATCATCATTGATATTTGAGAGATGAAAAAATTTAGGTCTAGATATAACACTCCCTTTTGAAATTTATATTCATTAGTCTTAAGGTGCCCAGTTACCATGGTAATGAATACAGTATAAATACACGTGTGCACACGTGTCTCAGAGAGAGACAGAATTGAATGATTTGAATGTCTTGTGGAGGTAATGCCATAGTTACCATTCATTATTCTCCAAGTTTTGTCCATTTTTCTAATGTAAAAATTTTCCCTTTGTTTCTAAGTTCAAGGAGTCACAGCAAGCTCCTGCCACGCAGCAAGATGCCATGTCTGGAGTACTTCACTCTAACCCATTAAAGTTCAGCAGCTCAACTCCATGACCTTGAACTTCCACCAGGGATTTCTGAAGCACTGTAGTGATGTGCTAGTGGTGTATTGTTTTGCTTATCAAATGCAACATTACATGGATTTTCACCTCAAGACACAAGGAGTCATGTCATCAAGACTGGAGGACACAGATGTGTAAATTTATTACCAAGTCCATTTCCCTCAGGATGACACATTGCATTTTGGCTCCCTGTAAACAGAGGAATGCATTTAGAAAAGCTTTTGAGAGCTATTCGTTGTGTTAAGGAGTAGGGCACCCTGGAAAGTTCTTCCCCACTGCCATGAATCTAATGTGACCAAAATATTTTTAATTTTACTGCTCTATATTGATAACAAGAGTTTGTTCTATTTTACTACATGTAGCAAAATAACACATATAGATGGGCACAAAGAACCAGAAAACAAAAAAACACCACAACAAAAAAAGTCATGATTTTATGATATTTGGGATTTTTTTCATCAAAACCAGTTTTGAAAATCAACGTCTAAATACCTAGTAAGGAACACAGAGGCACAGAAGAGTATTTACTGTCACAATTTAAACTAGATCTATCTAGGAATGATTTTTTTCAGATTGAAAAAAAGGAAGTAAATCTTTAGAAACAATTGAAGACAGTCCAAGAAACTGTACATCAGTGAATTTAACAAGGGTTGTGGGGAAAATTAAACTACCATAAGGAAGTGTGAAAGAACAGCTTGAAAATCAGTCTGATTAAGGATAACCAGCATAAATTCAGTCAGGGGAGGTCATGCTTAACTAAACTGATGGAGTTCTTTGAAGACATTACTGCCACTGTAGATAAGGGGAATTCAATGGATGTAGTCTACTTGTAAGCCTCTGACAAGGCACCACATCTGAGATTAATGGGTAAGAGAAATCATCATAAAGCAAAGAAACTGTGGGGTGGAAAACTACCTTAAACTAGGCCACAAAGGGAAAATCTGGATGCAGTTCCTGAGGAATCAGTGTTGGTCCCTCTGTTATTCATGATTATGTATTTCTGAATGTAACGGGGGTAGGGCGGGGAGAATTTGCAGCTTGTGCAGAATCTAAAAGTATAGCAAGAAGTGCAGAGCAGTATGCTCATGTTCAAAAGGTGTAATATCCTCTATATAACTTGTTTAACAAAAAGCCAGAATTTTGATAGGAAAATGTAGAATAATTAATATAAAAACACAAAACCATAGTACCAAATACTCACTAAGTAAAACAGTCCTCCAATATACTAAGTAAGAAAACAAATTGGGAATTACTAAGGAAAAACTGAAGTCATCAGCCCAGAGGAAAGCAGCATTTTAAATCATCAAGATGCAAAGATGTTTTAGAGCACTGAAAACATTTTCGTGTTGGGTTTCATTGTAGAGAAACAAAGGATATAAAAATCTGGTAACTGTGATGAATGTTACAGAACCTCAGGGTTTTTTACTGTAAGCCAGGAAAATATATGATGTTTTCATTATAGTAGGACCTCGGCATTCCAGTCGAAATTAAGGTACTATTGTCTTAGGCATACTGATGGAAGACAGAACTTTCCTGTGCCAAGGAGCTTATAATAAAAAAGCTTAACTATACAGACAAGGGGGAAAAAAGACACAAAGAACACAATAATTTATCCACAGAAGGTATGTGTCTGAATTTTGATCTAGTGTTCATATTTTAGGAGTCCAAGTCAATATTTTATATAATGAGCTACATTATTCCTTTATAAGTATAAGGGTTTTGCTTAATATAAGGTAGAAAACCTAGGTAATTATCTTTTCTATACATATATATAAGCTTAGAAATAGAAAATTCTTATTCTGCATTTAATCAGGGCTTAACCTTAGCCACTGATTTCACAGACCCTTACTTAAATCTAATGAAGATTAGATTAAATTCTTAAGGAATCTTTATAGTCTTCGTACCTATCTGAGTTTCAGAGCAAAAAATACATATTCATTTTTGAGGGAAATTAATTAAATACTGTATATATATAAGTTCAGTAGACATTTGGTTTTATGTGAAAAAAATGAGGAAAACAAAATTTTAAAAATGTGACTGAAATGGCTATTTTTTAATTAAAATATTCTTCATTCATTATGACTTTCTTATGCTCTGAGCTCTTTTAGGAAATAAAATTGTTCTCAGAAGATCAGCGTTTCCCCCTGGTTATGGAAAGTTTCTTTGCCATATGACTCAGAGCTTTTAAGTTCATATATTTAATCATTTGTTTCATTCATGCATTCACTCTTACAGCTAGGGCTATATCCAAAAAGAGACTTTGCTGTTACAGCCCTAGGAGCCCTGGTGCCTAACTTCCAAACATCTGGTCACAAAACCTGAAACTACAAGTCTGTGTTAAGCTTTATTTCTTGTTGGAGGAAAACCTAGGCATCTTGGAATAAAATCATAAATAGGCACTAGGCAGGGTGTTTGTAGCAGCAGATACAATATCCTCAATCCCTTTCTCCTTTAGAAGTATTTCACTCAGCCCTGTCTGAAGGAGATCCTTCTTTACTACTAGACCTACTACTACCACATTTTCCTAGCTATCCTCTTGTCTTCCTAAAGCATAAGACAAGCAATTATTGTTTGAATTTTAAGGAAAGATAACATGAGGGTTGTACCTGTTTTTCACGGTGTTCAGTGCAAACACAGATCCAGCACCCTCGTCGCTTTCATACCTGTATCTCTCAGGACAGAGGGAACAGAACAGAAAGTGCCTGCATCAGGTAAAACTTCTTACTAGCCAAAATAGACAAGGAACATTAGCATCTCTCTGTAATATACATTCAGTGACTATGCCTATGCACCAAATTGCATGAAATCTCAGTCCAACATTGACTTTGATGGCAAATAATGTCCTGTCTGGTGGTAACTGTAGATCCTGCTCCTAAACCTTTATCTTATTCTTTATACAGTTTAGGCTCATGTAAAATACTACTGGGCTTCCTGTCTAAGCAAGTTTTCACTCAGAGTGAATTTTGCAATGAGAATGTGAGTCAAGGAAAATATTTATGGCCTTGTTCAGTAATGGTTCTGAACTGACTCACCTATGTAGCAGTTGTAGCCACTGTTAAGGAATTCACTGTGCATAGGGAAAGATGCAGTCTGAAGGCAAGGAACTCCCAGAAATTAGGGTCAAGGGCATTTTCTGTGTCTGTCTCCTCTCAAGTCAATCTTGAACATAAACTCAGGTAGGGGCAGGGGAGACAGATCTCTTTTAGGACTTTCATCTAAGTGAAAACAGTTCAAGACTGATGCAGTTGATTTGGGAGACAATAACTGTATCCTGCTGATCTGGGGTTCCATAGAAAGTTTAGGACTCTAAAGCACCCTATAAAGACTTTTTACACTTGATATGTGGAAGTCATTGGAAAAAGTTCAAGCCTCATATAGTTTAGGTGCTTCAAGACTGAGGCAGAAATTGTTTCAAGGTACTGAGCTGGGGACTTGTTCCATTCAAGCCCTCACCTTGTTTTCAGCAGAGGATGCTCCTTGCTGGTCCAGGGGCAGTACCTCCAAAGCCCATGAAGTGGGCACAGGAAGCACTGCCAGCCACGGCCACACAACCTGTGAGCCCAGAGGGGAGGCTGGTGCTGGGCTGGCAGGCAGAGGGGCCAGTGGGACACCAGCAGCTGGGGAGGCTCCTTTCCTGCTCTGACATGCAGAGTCCGAGGGTGCCTGCAGGTGTGACTGCTGTGAAAGACAAGGACCTGATTTTTAATAGTCAGCTTTGCTTTTGATTTTACTGTAGATACAACTGGAGTTTTTGAAATGATCTTTCTCAGGCATAAAGAAGTGCATTTAAAATTTTCTGATTAGATAATGAGTAGTCCTTTTCTGAACCAAAAAGAAATCCAGGTTAACATCTTGCAGAACAGTTTATATGGAACACTGACAGCAAAAGCTGTTTCTTGAAAAGAAGAAAATGAGTACATTTACTTGATGCAGGGTGTTATAGCTGAGTCAAGAAGAGGCATAATATTTTCTGTTTACTGTTTCTTTCTCTATGTATTTATTCTGTTAACACTGAAGTCAAGCAAAACATTTTTTTTCTTTATAAATATCTTAAGACTATCACCTGTGTTAGGCAGCTTATTAAGCATTTGCTACTCAAAACACACAGGTTTAGAGAGCTGCCTTAGATATTTATACAAAAACAGGCAAATGACTTTCAGGTCATGCTCACCAACCATATTTAATTAAAAAAGAAAGATGATAAATTGTTTACTGTGGCAAGAGAACACAAGTGTAAAATCAGATTTCAAGTGAAGAGATCTACTGTTTTTGTGACAGCTTTCCTGGCTTTTCCCAGTTATTTCAGAAATTAGCAGTGGAAAAAGTTGTAAACCCCTAGTACCTTTATTAAGTCACTTTACCTAGCAAGGTACGTAAGCTTTTCTGACTCATAAAAGCAAAGGTATCAACACAGGTTTTGTTTAGGGACCAGAAGGTAATAAAATCTTACAGTACTTCTGCATGTCAGAATTTCCATAATTTTCAAAACATGAGTGATCACTAGTAAATATTTGCTGTGTGTTTTGTGTGACCTATCCAGACATGAATTTTTATTTTAGACATCACTTAAAATAATTTCTAAATTTTCTCAACTGTTCCTAGTGTTGAAAATTTCAACAGTTTCAGACATGCTGTATTCAAATGATACGTGTTACTTTTTAGTTTGAGAATGAAAAAAAACACTAAAATGCTTGAAACGGAGCTATTGATTGCTTTCAGAAAATACTGCTGTGACCCTGTCCATTTTCCCTGATGGGTTTTATTAAAATAACAGAATTTCACTGGATATCATATGACAGACTGGGTCAGATACCAAACAATCACAAAGTACAAAGGTGAGATTCCAGAGGGAAAAGTATGCTTACCTACTTGTTATCTTTTCAATGGATTTAAAAGTTAACTTACTGGATAAAAACGCAAGCCTTTTGACCACTCTCTACAGAGAACAACAACAGTGTCCTGTGGAGCTTGATGGATAGTGAAGTATTTTTTTTTTTAACATAGGATTTAGTGGTTATAAAATGTTAATCTATCTAGGTTGCTCAGGCATCAAAATCTTATTTTCGAAGTGATTTGGACATTTAGGGTAAGTCCTGTTAAAGGATTCAAGTGCTACAACGAGTAGAATCAAAAGACTCCCCAGGCATCAGACTCCCTTCATTTGTGTAGGGAGCACTGGATGCCCGAGAACAGTCCCAAACAGCAGTAGACTGAACGGGCCACATCCAGCAGACAGCAATTAGAGAATATTTTGGTCTCTCAGAACATCAGAGAATCACACATTCTTTTTCACAAGTCAGCTACAGAAACTTCCCCTGAATCAGGATGCCTAAATGTTTTCTGTACAGAAAACCAGTCAAGGTCACTTTTTAAAGGATTGTTACCAGAAGAGGAAGGAGTATAGTGTAATCTTTACACAAGGTGATTAGTTGCCGAATATTCCAAATGTAATTTCTTTTTGCTGTAATAGATTTATATCTATGTTTCTCATTCCCATAGAAGTTATTCTAACCATTAATCTCAGGTTGAGAGTTGTGCTGTGGTTTGTGCTTCCCATGAAAATATCTTCACCGTGCAGAAAAGAATTCAGGGTACATTGGCTCAGAGAGGCACATCTAGAAGGTTGAGAACTCGTGGCAAAGACATTTTTTATTTTAACAAACAACTATGGTTTTTAAGAAATACATAAAAAAATCTTGGCAGAAGAACTGAATCTTAGTTTTTTCCATTCCTAAATAAATGTCCAGGTTACCAGATTACATTTTCACATCATTCACTTTCCCAAGAGGTGATTGTTTACGTATGGCATGCAGATTTAGTCAGCTTCAAAAGGAGAGGCTGAGAGCATGTGCTGTGTTTAGGATACCATTAAAATAAGGAGATACAGATTTGAATACCTCTGCCAAAGGGATAATGTCCTGGCCTGGTAGGGCTTTTACACCAGCAATGCCTAGGTAAACTTTGTCACAGAGGGAGAAACTACCCTTATTTTGTGTTCAAATGCTCTAACAGCGTTCATCAGATCATATCTTTCACTTAACGTAGATGGAGATAGACTTTTTCTATTCATGTATTCTTGGAGGTGGCCAGTATTAAAATGCTGTTGAGTTTAGCCCATGGCAAACCAGTATATACTTGGGGTACTCTCACAGGGAAAACATGGTACCTAGAGGTGAGGTTCCAGCAGAGTAATCCTTTGCTCTCATACTGGTGATTAAATCCCTTAGTGGAGTTAGTCTTTTCATAGTCTAATGACTTGTACTCAGTTTTTCCTAGAATCATAGAATGGTCTGAGTGGGAAGAGACTTTAAAGATGATTTAATTCCAACTCTCCTTCTGTGGGCAGGGAGCCTTTCACTAGGCCAGATTGCTCAAAGCCCCATCCAAGCCAGCCTTTAACACTTCCAAAGGATGGGGCACTCACAACTTCACTGAGCAACCTGTTCCAATGCTTCATCACCCTCACAGTTTTTAAATGTTTTATTTCTTTTGATTCTAGGATTTGCAAAATAGTATTTATTTTACCAGTCTGCATTGTTATTTATTCTATTTTTATGCAATATTAGCACAAGTAGCTAGCAAATCAAAATACTTACTTTTTACCACCATTTCAATGGGTGCTCATATTGCAAATTAATGGGTGTAATTGAAAATAATGAGCTCAGTTGATGTCAGTGACTCAATATCATGTATTAACACTGGCCTGCTTGATATACACCAGAACAAGTTAAATGTTTTTATGAGATCTACTTTTTCTGCTTATCTTAGTTTGAGTATAAGCATTCTAGGAATGTAAATTACTCAGCCTATCTTTCCATTTTTAATAGAAACTTTGTAGTTTTTAAATTAGAGTTGATATTATGATTTTGCATTGTGAATCATCATAGCACTCTAAGAAACTGCCCATTAGCTAATCTGAAGCAACTGAATACCTTAGTTCACCCAAATATGAGTTAAAGTCATAAATCAATACATACCAGCTTCTCTAAGACTCTCTGAGAGTACATACAGGATAGTGATAACTTGGCTGATGTGGGAGTGATTTTTTAAAGTTATTGTAACTTAATCGAGTGTTCACTTCTGAGGTTGCACAATGATCAAGGCATTGTACTTATCCCCTTATCTTGTGCTAAGTGCCATCCATATTTAGTAACAGTATTATTAACAAGAGCAACATATCATTATTGCACATGCAGTATCTTAGCTCTTTGTGTCTGATTTCTTTGCTAAAGTTCTTTCAAGGCAGGGAGGCAGATTTCCGTGGGCACACTGCAAGAATGCATATTACTTTCATGCAGCCTCATGGAAGCCCTGGCATAGGATGTCACGTTTCTATGGCATGACCCACAGCAGGGAAAAAAAAAGCCTAAGCAAAAATGTAAGGTGGAAGCTTCTAAAGCACAACAAGTTATCCAGTGATTTCAGCAGGAATATATTTGAAAATCCTTTCACAAATTCATGATTTTATTTTTTCTTTTTTTCTTTCTCCACATTATTATTCTTAGCACAAGTTGCTACAGTACCTTATACTAGAAAGACAATTGTCACCACACTTACTCAAATTTTATGGGGCTCAGCCTTTCTTCTATGAACAAAAATAATTTTCTTTATTTCCAGTTTCCTCACCTCAGCCAAAAAAACAATGGCCTTGAGGAGCGTGACTGGTCTGCACTGTGCAGATCTGTATGCTCACTGCTAATTACAGTATTTGTGATTCCTGACCATTTTAGCCTTCCCAAGAAGTGATTTACAGTGTATTGAGTACATTAAAAGCTAGCCCTCCAGATTGTAGGGCCAGTAGAAATGGTAGAGATAGTAACTTACCAAACACTCCAATTAAACACACTGTACTACTATCTGACTATCTTTTATGCTTCTCTTTTATTAACCCTTCAGTCACTCTGACAAGTACATTTGAACTGAGGGAGATGATTTTGACAGTTTTGCATAGAACAATAATGTGGAAAATCTAAGACTGCCAGAATGAAAAGAAGCACATAGTACTCATGTACTACTTTTATCCCATCTCTTAAAAGAAATCAGAAATGATCATGTCTTTTTTTGTTCATTGTTCTAAATACTTTACCAGGCTGCTGTTGATTTTTCTGCACTTATAATTCATGCAATAATTGTTATTATTGTTAGCAATTGTCAACAACTGTTGTTATTGTGACAGAGTTTATGCTGGATGGAGTCTTTTTTTAAAATTCTTTTTAACAGCACTGATCATAAGGAATTCAGTCAGTATTCATTCTAATAGCAGTGATCATAAAGAATTCATTTGCTATTCATATATATGTCACAGGTATTTCCATAGGACTTATGCTAACTGCAATTTTATGATCTTTCAATGAATACTTACACAAAGATTGGTTTTGAAGGGATGTTCTACAACTTCCCAGCTGGCTGATTTACCTTTGGCTATATGGAAGCAGAGCTCAAAAGATGTGAGGGGTTGTACACCAAGTTCTTTAACAGTAATAGGTTTCATTTTGCATGACATTTTCTAGTACCCAGATTCTGAAGCCTGTGTGTTTAGCAGCTGATCAGCCATGGAACTTCATGGAGGTGAGATCCATTTTCAGGCATAGTCTTCATGCTTCTGCAGAGACTCAAGAGTTAGAAATATTTTTGGCATCACTTGCAATGACAGAACAGGATACTTACAAGAAAATGTGAGGCTAAATTGTGCAAAGGAGGAAAAAAGGTATATTTCTGACTAATAGTGATTCAGAATGTACTAAAATAGTGTAGATCAAACACATTTGTAATCAGACTATTAACAAAAAGATTCACAACTCCATTAATAAGTCACATTTCATTATTCTAACATAAAAGGTACCTGGTATGAGGCATAAATATGTGTAATAAAGCCTTCTGCTTATGTATTATGAACAGCAGTTCTTTTAATATTAAAAGTGAATCCATATGGGTTATTTGACACGTAAAATATTAACTTTTATAGCAAGAATGCAAATGAGAGTCTCAGCACTAATTATAGCTGCAGATCCCACTCAGGAATGAGGCTCTGTGTGACTAATGATTTCAGCAAAATGAAGAAATGGCCTGCTTCTCTCAAGTGGCAGCATATCTTAGCTCCCTCTCCTCCCTCTAGAACCCTTCAAAATTCTCAGCATGTCTTAGTACAGTACCTAATGTGTATGCTACTTCCAGGAACTGGCTCCTAGACAGGTCACCAGTTTCATGTTTTTATAGCTAGCTTTATATAACTGTCTCTAGAGAGGCGAAAAAATTACTTCATATTTATCCAGAACAATGTAATTTCGGAAGACATTCTATGACCTGTTTGATTGTCTGTTCCAAATATCGCTTTTCTATGTCTTCCATTAATAAGACAAAAATGTTGGGTTTTGATATAGGGTGGTCTGATTGCTTTACCGTGAATTTTTCACAAAATTTTTTCTCTGTCAGCTTTTTTGCACAGAAGATGTTCTTTTTTTAAGAAAAAACTAACCAAATCTAGCTTTTGTCATTATTCTTTGCTTTCCATGTGCAATCCTCTGATAAACATGTATCCAGTTGAGATGACTGCAATGACTCTTAACCAAGCCTGTCATTATTCCTGAAATGGCCAGAGGGGTCACTGGAAAGTAAAAATGAACTGCTAATTCTTGTCAAAAAAGTATGTTTTTTTTATGGTAGGTTCCTGTGAGAAAAGTGTTCTTACCTGAGGTACTTACTGCTTTTCTGTATGCACAAGTGTGAGACTGTAGTAACTGACTCAGCTGGGGTAACCTCTAATGTGTTCATATTTTTCTCAATTTTATTACCCTTTATTGAAGAAGAGTTTAGATAAAGCATGCCTAGGAAATATGCAGTTAGAAATAGGATGACAAAGCAATTATTGAATAGTATCATAGGTGGTTTAGACAATCATATAATTATCTTTCAATAATAACACACACATGCAATGGAAAATTATTAATATTGTGACTTATCGCCAATCTGTAGCAGAAAGGAGGTAGTTTTACTAAAATTTAACCCATGTTTCTCTGGTCTAGTAATAAATTCTTTTTTTTCTAACTGCTAGCCAATTTCTCTAAAGTTAAGCAACATCTTATGCAAACATCTAGGATAGCAAGATTCCAGATATTCATAAAAGGGCATAACAGTGGATATAATGCAAATTTCAAAGGATGTTAAATTTGTAATACTCCCGCTTAATCAGATATAAGTGAAGACGTATCAGTATTTCTGAGGCACTCTCTTTGTTACAGAAGAAGAAAGTAAAAATACCATCTTAATTCAATTACTCTGGAAAAGATCAGTAATTTTTGAAATGTGAACCTCATTTCTAAGAAGTGTCTTGCTGTTCATTATTGGAAACACTCGTGTGATATGTAGAACAACTGGCATGAGGAGTTCTTTATGAGCAAATTACTAAATCACCTTCCAGGCTGTCTTAATAAATCACTGCAAGGCTTGTTAGTGTAATTTTCTAGACTTCATCAAGGTGTGTCTACCATAGCTGTACAAATACATGTGGCAATTTCACTACCAACAATGGTCTTGACAAACAACTGAATTCTGATTTTGTGAATACAATTTGGCTAGATAATTTGATTTTTTTTGCTTCTAATATAATTTTCCTAATTTACCTAGTTTCTATTTTTCCTGTTGCATTGAGCACCTTAAAAATTAAGACTAGGGAATGGATTGTTTCATTGAAATAAAATTGTATGCATCTAAAAGATTAGTTCATTTATGTGCAATCAAAGTCAGTGAATTATCTTTTTCTGTGTCATTGCTGCTGCTGCTTTAAGGTGAGATACTCCAAACTCCACTAAAAGAGATGGTCAAGTTCTTCTTGCTTTTCCTTTCACTGATAGTGGGGTTAGGAAGAGGTGAAAAGAATTTAACAAGGTTTTTTTTTTTCCTTTCCCTCAAATAATTATGTTCTTGTATATTGCTAAGCATATAGAAGGTCTGGCAGTAATATTGAATACTGAGTGTTAAATATTCAATATTAATATTAAATAATTTCAACATGTTCAAAATAATATTAAAAATATTAAATTATTTTATAATACATGATGATATAAAAAGCAGAAAAATAGCTAAGTGAATTGGGGGGTTAAGCTCTGTGCAGCCTTTGCATTATGTAAAATGTGTCACTATTTATCAGCTTAAAGTTGACGTGGACTCTGAGGGCAAGATTTTCAGAAGTTTTGAATGTCTGTGTCTTGAGTCATATTGTGTTAAGCTCTCAAAAACATCCCAAATGCTTAAGCATTGCTCAGGACTTTCTGGAAGGTAAGGATCTTCAAAGTGCCTCAAACTGTGCATCCAAAAATACATCCAAAGTACCTCCAAAAGTAAGACATTTAAAATCACAAATCTTTGAGTTGATTTTCTGAAATGTATTCAAGGCCTTTAAAATCATGCCTTAAAGTCAGGTCAAATAATTTCTTTTAAAAAAAAAAAGTCAGAGATAATGATGAAAATTGATTCAAATTGAATTAGTACCAATTCAAAGTGTATATTGATTTGTGCCATACTGGTTTAGGTGGCAAGGCACATAAAGGAAGTAAATTCCTAATCCCTGTTTGAGATTGGTTTGTTCAATTGCTTGGAGACATCCACATCTCCAGGCTGAATTTGTTATTTAATATCAAGTGGCAAGTCTGCACATACGATTGTCTTGTCAATATGAGTTAAATTCCTAGGGACTAGGATCTGCAAACTGATTTTGAGTACATAGATCAAATCTCGTGTAAATGTCTTATGTCTGAAAGGCTGTACAAGATAAGCAAGTGTGTCATTTAAATATGGACACCACAAACTTTATTTATGATAATATTACTGTATAAATTGCAAAATTCATTATCATACTCAATCACTATTAAATTGATATTTAGGGCTTGAATGCTAAGAATGTCTAATTTGGGGATATCTGACATTGTTTCAGTAGCGAGAAATGCATTTTTTTCCTCAGAATGGAGCAAGTAAGTACACTGAACTTTGATGCCATTAAACCTTACAATATTTTCTAGGCTATAGTTAAGGTGTATGCTTCAATCTGTAGGCATCATCTGCTCAGTTCTAGTGGGTTAAGTAATTTAGAAACATAACCCTAAGAAATTTAACTCAGAGATCAGTGGGAGACTTCTTTTGTTCTATAAACAGTCACATCAGTTACTGTATGATAGGACCTGGCACTGCCATAAAACCTGTTTATTTGCCTAGAAAGCATACAAATTCACATAGGAAGAATTAAATACCAGCATACACAGCAGCACAGTATAAGCATATACACTGCAACACCAATGATGTTTCTGTAAAACTTTTGCTTTTGCCCCAGATCACTTCCCATTATTCCACTTTCTACCAGTAGCAGTGTTGTTGGCTGTAGTAGATCTATATGCTGAAATAATAAATTATGCAGTAGAGCCCCTTCTCTTTATTNAAAAATTGTCGGGGGAGACCCCTTTTTTTTTTTTTTTTTTTTTTTTTTTTTTTTTTTTTTTTTTGTAAAGCATCTTTCGGAATCAAACACATGAATCCTTACTAATCAAAAATTAGTGACTCTTGGCCATTGTCCCTTTCTGCACCTGCAGGCCTCAAAAACTGTGTCAATCACTTATGTCTTGCCTTTTCCCACTTGCTTTTCATTGTGAGTGTACTTTTCAATACAGTTGAGTGTTACAAAAAAGATCTGAGTACTGGTACTGCAGCTTTACTTCTGATCTTTCTCTTCTTACTTCCAGCAGTTATAAATTCACAGAAAGGTAGCAAATATGCCTTCTTGTTTGTGGGTGGTATCAGCATGCCTATGTATTTCTGATGGGGTATTGTCAGAATGCCACATCTTTGCCCAGCTGTGGGTTGAATTTGCGATTTCTTAGGAGCCTGTGAGATATGAATAAAATGAAGTATATTACAGCTGTCCTCATCTTAATACAGAGGAATAATCAGCAAAACTTGCAGCAAGTCCCAGCATGTGATACCTCTTATCAAGACTGAGTATCACATGCTGAGATATGAGATAGGCTGCATCTTCTTATTAGTAATAAGCATAGCTTCAAACTGAATCAAGGACTATGTGATCTTGCATTTGCAGAAAGCAAAACAGGTAGTCAGGAGGCTAGGATACCATTGTCTATACAGCCACAGACTTCTTGTCTGTGAAATCCTGATGGGCAGCAGGTTTAGATTTACACCAATGAGATTTACATCTCAGATTTTGGATGACCTATTTGAGATTTTTCTACCCTGACTTCTAGAGGCACAGGGCGCCATTTCAGCAATAAAATACCAAAGTTTAAAAACAAAGCTTAGCTGTCTTGGACCAGACATCTGGGAATGGAAACAGCAAAACAGTGTCCATTTAAAGCAAAGATGTTATTTTTATTCATAGGTTTTCTCCTCTACTTAAAAAAAACCAACAAAGCGCTTATGATTATCTCCAAGGAAAATACATACCTCAGCAATGTTGACAAGTGTGTGTTTTTTTTATACCAAAAGACCTAGAATCACAGAAAGAAAAAACACTGGAAATCTAAAGTGAGTGACAGACAAGTAACTGTTTAGAAAGTTCACTCCCAAACCAGGAAACAATTGAAAATAATCTGAAGGCATGTTAATAAAGGGTGTCGTGTGAGAAATGCAGGTAATGTATCTATAAATAAAGGTTTAATTTTTCTGTGTAGCTCTATTTTCCCTCAAAGTCAACCAAGTTTCTGACACTGCAATTGATGGAAAGGGTTTGTCTACCAACAGACATTCAAAGCCCTCTAATTGAAACAGGATTTTGCTGCTTATTTTTTTTCCTAGAAATGATGTTCAGACCAATATAATCTGAAGGTATTTTGAAGTCACTCTTCCACAGCTGTCTTAGCTGATAGCATAGGACAGATTGTGCAACACAGACCAGCGTACAAGTTTAATTCTTTCACAACTTTATTAGCTGAGTGCTTTGAAAAGCAAGTGACACTATCTTGTAAAATAGGTAAAAAAAATGGGACAGGCTTTCTACCCCTGGCTAGGTGCCACCTTTGAGCTGCTGTGGCAGGGAGTAAAAAGGAAGGAGAAGGGAGAAATCCTCTTAGTCAGATCTTTCTTCAGCACCTGCTTCTATTGAGTTTCATGCTGGGTAAGCTAATTGCCATGCCTAGCATTGCCTATCAACTTCCCTCAGGTGCTTGTGCAAAGAAAGGGGCAGGCCAACTTTCAGTTTTTCAGTGTTAAAATCATTCTGACAAACTGAGTCATCAGCTACTTGCTTTCTTAACACACTCTTGTGTAGCAATTAAAGTAAAATCCTTACTGTAATACCTACTGCAAGTAGATAAAACAAAAGGATATTCTGCCAAGCTGATAAAGTTGTTAGACAAATAAGTTGTTAGGTGTCTGAAAGACATGATACATCATGAATAGGTATATTTAAAATTAGGCTATATCTAATTACTTTTTAATTTCTATTTGCATTTTAATGAAGACTAAGCTAAATGAGAAAAATAGCAGAGAGATTTCTGTCTGAAAAATATCCTTTAATTTTCTGTGTCAAGGATTAGATTTTCAGTGGTTTGGGGTACCTGAAGTAAGATAAATCCCTGGAAAAGTTTTTAAAAATGCATTAGGCATTTCTAGAAGGAATTTGACAAATCCTGGTCTGCTTGCATCCTCCTGGGTCTAAATGCCTTCAGGAAATATCTAGTGGGATTTCTAGAAGTTCTGAATGCAGGCAACCAAATCCAGAATTGATGGGAAATATGATCAGGTTTTAACAATTCCAGGAAACAGTATATTAATGTTGTCAATATTATGTTACATTGCTGCTGCATGAGAAAAGAATGATTTTTTTTTCTTTTTTCAAAATTGAAATAATTCTAAATATGTTTATTGTTGCTGGAATTCTAAGCACAACACCTCTGTGTAACAAACTACATTTTTGAAATGGCTCAGAAAAAGCTCTACAACCTCTGTAAAGAACTTTATTAAGATGTATAATTTTAATTAAAGCATGATTAATTTGTCTTTTTCTTTGACATGAACAGATGAATGTACTATATGGTGTCTAGGACGCTGCTGAAGGAATGGTAGCATAGATACACCACTAAATGTTAACATATGTCTATGGTCATTATGTTCGTGTTCAGTTGGACTTTGGCCCTTCGTACTTTTGGGAACATGCTTTTGTTGCACCTTCTCTTTCCTTTTATGGTATTCTAACAACATGCTCGTTGTACATTAATAATCCTTAAAAACTTTCTTGTACCTTAATTCCCCTAAAAAAATATGACATTTTCTACTAAGGCTACTTGTTTATATGGTCAAGCTGCCTATGCTGGAATGAATTTGTACCAAATTTCCCATTGAGATGATTTGTTAAAAGTTACTCATACACTGTTCTAAAGTCATTTGAGTACTGAGTGTATTACAGCCATGTGATGCCATTCAGTGTCAGCTTCTCTGGTATTAAACAGCTTTAGAGGGGAGTAGACTACAATAGGCCAGACTTCACTGGGAAAAAGATAAAGAAACACATTTTCAGACATTCTGCATCCACTACCTACTATAAGCAAAAGAAATTTTTTTTTTGCACAGTATTTAAAAAGTTTAGTACAGCTCTATACTGAAAAATCTGAGTATTTCCAGTACACTCCTGCCCTGATATTGCATATGCTAATCTAATTCCTATTACTATTTGTAGCATTAGGTATTTCCCTGGCACTGCTGTTGGCTATCCTCTTCTTCAGGCACAGGGCATTTGCTTATTGTTAAAAAGCAAACCAAAACAGAAACAAAAAACAGTTCTACACCAGCTCTTCTAACATGAAATCATAGAGTCATTAAGATTGGGAAAGACCTCTAAGATCATCGAGTCCAACTGTTAACCCAGCACTACTGTGTTCACCGCTGAACCATATCTCCAAGTGCCACATCCTCACGCCTCTTGAACACCTCCAGGGATTGTGACTCAACCACTTCCTTGGGTAGCCTGTTACAATACCTGACCACCATTTCAGTAAAGAAATTCTTCCTAATATCTAATCTAAACCTCCTCTGGTGCAACTTGAGTCCATTTCCACTTGTCCTGTCACCTGTCGCTTGGGAGAAAAGACCAACCTCCACCTGGCTACAGCCTTGTTTCAGACTCTTCAAGTGAGAAAAGGTCTCCTGCGAGCCTCCTTTTCTCCAGATAAACACCCTCAGCTGCCGCAGCTGGACTCCTCACAGGACTTGTGCTCCAGACCCTTCACCAGCTGTTTCCCTTCTCTGGACTCACTCCAGACCCTCAATGTCTTTCTTGCAGTGAGAGGCCCAGAACTGGACACAGCACTCGAGGCGTGGCCGCACAAGTGCTGAGTACAGGAGGACAATCCCTGCCCTGGTCCTGCTGGCCACACTGTGACTGATACAGGCCAGCATGCCATTGGCCTTCTTGACCACCTGGGCACACACTACCTCATGATCATCCGGCTGTCGACTAACACTCCCTGATCCTTTCCCACAGGGCAGCTTTCCAGCCACTGTGCCCCCAGCCTGTAGTGCTAGATGGGACTGTTGTGACCTGAGAGCAAAATAGCAAAATAACCACTGGGATGTAAACTAAAAGGTGAGAGCTGATCCTCTACATAAGTGTTCAATGTAAATATAACTTAAGGCATTAAACTTCATAATGATTTAGCAAAAAAGATTTGACAAAGGGTCTGTTTCCATAATCAAAAGCAGTTAATTGAAGTGCTTGAATAAACACTACTTAAATCTTACCATGCTTACATATTCTGAAACATTAAGATTATCCTGTATGCAAATCTAACCTGTAGTTATGCAAACTTATAGTCTCCTAATTGAAATAAACCACAAGTGGCATTTATCTAATTAGAGCTTCTGGAGTGACTCACCTGTAGAGCAGAATTTTCATATTTTTCATAAAGGTGGAAGGATTGCAAACATAAATTAATTATCCTCTTCTTTCTCTTCTGCATAGCAGGCATTCAGTCAGTGAGATACAATAACATACTTCCTGTAATTTTTCCACGTAGTTCCGATGCTTACTGACTTCCTAAAACATAAGTGGGTCTGCTTAGTGAATGACAAAATTAACTTTCAAACAAATCTTCCCAAAGCATCAGTTTTAAAAAAATGAATATTCTCAGGATGCAGTTTAACAGAGTTAGAAAACATATTGTTGGATTAATATGAAAATAATCAATGTAAATGGCCAGCTGTTTTGTAATAAATATCTTTGTTGCATTAAAAAAATTACTTTTCTTATGCTGGTAAGTTCATTAGAACATAGGGTCTGCCTGTATCTGGCTTTTAATTTTTAGTTCAATATTTATTGATTAATTATACTAGTGAAGTGTTATTATTTTATTTTCTTTTGTTCAGCTGTTTTGAGAATGACTTGGTTTTGTTTATTCCAGCTCTTGCCTTGCATAGCATTGACAGTGTGCTTTGCCTGTCAGTGAGCATCCTCATTCTGCATTTACAGAGGTCATGCATTATAGCTGCAAAGGTGAAATACCTCCCTATTTTGCTGATGGTATTGATTTACATTTTAAAGCAGTTTACCTTTTAGTGACACAGCATTTATTTAGCACATCTTACAAAAAAACCACAGCCAAATAAATGACAGAGAAAGAGGGACAATGTCTTACACATACGTTAGGCACACTTGTCAGCTGTTTACACGGATCTCTGCATTAACTTAAAACCATAAGTATTTATTCACAAATTTATTAAACCAGCTTATAAAACCGGATGCTAGTATTATAATATTTCAGGCTTAATGTTGGAGCAAGTTCTCACTGGAGCAATGCTGTTGTGGCTCAGCTGGGCTATTCACATCACTCTGGACAGCAATATCCAGTTGTTCAGCCTCCTAAGAGATAACTAAGTAGATGGCTTAGTAGACTTGATTTAATCAACACAAAAGGTTCTATTCTAAGTCAGTCAAGTGTAAAAGTACCCATCAGAAGAAAGGAAAGAAAATTATAGTTACTGAATGAAGAACTTACAGTCAGTTACGTTGTGTCTGGTTCCAGTTTTTTTATATGCCTTTACAAAGAGTAGGTGCAGACAGAACAGGGATTACTCCTTTCTTTGTGGAGATACTTGAATACAATCAGGGAAAGAAACTTGTAGAGTTGAAGAGGTGCAAGGAAGACTGCCTGGAGCTGGGAGACTGAATCTCCAAGGAAACATGAGAAACTGTGGTGAGGGACAGAGAGCAGATACCAGGTCTCCAAGATGATGAAAGAAATTTACTGCAACCATAGAGGAGTGAGATACAAGTCAGATACAATTTGGAAGGTCAGTGATTTGAATAAAACAAACACTGGATTCCAGGACAAGTCTGCAAAGGAACAGAGGACAGTGGTTTATAAATTCTCTTTATTATACTTTTAGTTTCTTCTGCCTACAAAATTTGGGAAACTAGTTTATGCAGTTTTAAAGTCTGACATTTTTTCAGTTTAATAGTCTTTTGATCCCCTTTCGGGAGTTCACTGTCAGAAAAAGTCCAGTAAGATCCACCTTAAAACTTTTACTAATCATGGATTCCATTGCGCTCTACTGAAAAGCAGTGCCTGAAATCTAGTGCAAAGAGAAACGAACTACCATCTCAAAGAGAAAGGCATAATGAGAAACACTGTCAGAAAGCAGAAGCCAATGAAAAAAATCTAGGACTACATTTTTAAGTCTATGGTGATTAATTGTGGGAACAAACTACCTAAAGAATTATTTGAGTCCCTGTTTCCTGTATTACAGATCAAAAATAGTGTCTGAAAAATAACGTTTAAGAAACTCAAGACATTAAATTATAGCTGAACTCATGCTATTCCATTTATTAAGGGGGAAAAAAAGTATAATGAAGTAAAGTATAATACTGATACATAGCAGGTCAGACTACAGGATCTCATGGTCCAGACTGCTTCCAAAATCTAGAATATTTAGGAGTCCAATTACTATAAACCACAAAATATTACCCTTGCTACCCAGGAGCCTTTGTAGATATTCAAGATGCAAAACTACCCTTGCATGTTAACTTCTGGTTTACGGACTTACCTGCAGTATCTTCACATGAAAGAAAGAAGTTTTGTATCATTTTTTAGTACACATTTTCCTGTAAACTCAAGCCCTATGTATAGGCTACAGGCAAAACTGGTAATGAAAAGGTCTCAGCTGCAGCAGTAGCCAGGTTAATGGTCCCTCCCATGGTCTCCTCTAGTGAAGAACAAAAATCACATTATACACAAATGTATTATAAAAGAAATTGCGCTAATCTTTGTGAGGATTGGCATTCATATATGTTGCTCCTGTATGTTTTGTGCACTCTTGTGGTGCTCTATTTGTTGTACACAAATTATTCTTAACAAATACATTCCTGTATTATCACTTACATGGAACAACTGTGTAAGTAAAGCTGCTGAATCAATACTACAGGTAGAGGACATTAGTGGCTTTATTTTGTTTTTATTTTTATTTGTGATTAACAAGAACTTAAATATTCCTTTGTTTCACTTTGCATTTTACTCTGTATGGGATAGGTTGGCACAGGATCTTAAAATGAGAGTTTAAAGAAGGCTTGGAAGAAGAATAAATCAGAAAGCTTAGAGATAGATTAATGCAAATAGCTGTAATTTGAAATTTCTACTTGAGAATCTTCCAAATATTTGAGAGAAATGAATGTAAAACCTCTGATTTGCTTTGAAGTTTCACTAGAAAAGTTACATTTCCAAGTCTTTATGTATTTATTTTAGTTCAGATTTGGAAAAAGTAAAATGCTGTTCTTAAAACTTTTCTATGCTGAGCATGATTTCTCAGAAAAAAATATCACTTTTTTCACACCAATGTACTTTGAAAAGTAAGTATACTGGTTAATACAGCAATGTTGCTCTCTGAATAAAGTAGTTAAACATATCTTGTAGGATCATTTATCACTTAACAACTTGCATGACACTGGGCAAAGATACTGCAAAAACCTTTTCTCATAGACTGAATGGTCTCATCTCACAAGCTCTCCAAACACAAACTTTAAAGATAGAATGAAGATGTTCTGTGAAGAATAAAATATCAGAAACTCATGCTGCAAATCTTAGTCAAGTAGTGTCTCAGACCATTTCACTAGTAATTTTTGAAGAAAATAAGTAAAAGTAATTTTTGAAGAAAATACAAGCTCAGGACATCTGTTTAAACAGTAAGACTGGGCAATGGAACATGGATAACTGTTAAGCTTTCTAATTTTCAAAGCAGAGATATCATAAGAGAAGAGTCTGAATGTGAAGATATGAAAATGAGCATCTGTTGTTACGAGAAATGTCAGACACGAAAGTTTTAAATGTCTGATTTACCTAGATTTTTCTCCTTTCCAATTGAAAAAAAAATTAAAAAGGAAATAATAGCTATTTCCTGAGCTAGTAGTTCTAAGATTTCAACTTTTATAGACTGTCTGCCTTCAGGGTTTGAGGAGTCTTTGTGTTAAGAATCCACCTGATAATAATATCTCACTGGGAATATAATAATTCTCTTTTGCTACAGGCAACTGGCAAAGAAACTTCCTAAGTCAACTAAAAGTCTCTTTTTTATTAGCTGGAATTTAATTCTAGTTCTTCATCTTTTACTTTCTGCCTCTGCTTAGGTGCAGGAACAGAAAAGGAATATGTGCAAGAAAGCTCACAATGAAATATGCCAAATCTTTTCTTCCACTTAGTGATTCTATTCTATTCTACCAAAAGATTCCTTTTGCATAGTTTTCAGTAAGTATGAAAATCATAAGGATGGCAGAGGTTATGTGGCTTTTCAGCTCAACTAGGATAGAAAAATCATAGAATAATTTGATTTGGAAGGGATCTTTAAAGATCGTCCAGTCCAACCCCCTTGCAATGAGCAGGGACATCTTCAACTAGATCAGGTTTCTCAGAGCTCCAGCCTAACCTTGAATGTTTCCAGGGATGAAGCATCCACCTCCTCTCTGGTGCCAGTGCCTTGCCACTCTCACTGTAAAAAGTTTCTTCCTTATATATATAGGTCTGAAGCCACCCTGACCTTTTTTTTTTCTTCTTATTTTTTCTTTAATGAAAGAGGGTAGTTTTAAATTAGTAGCGGAGCAGAGCAGAGAGAAGAGGAAAATTATAGACAACACCTGGTGTTAAAATCTGGATTTACTATTCAGTTAGAACAAATTAGTAGCTCGTATGTATCTGGGAATCCATATGAATTATGGCAAAATTAGCAGTAATAATAATAATAATAATAATAATACTCTAGATGTATATAATGACTATGATTCCTAAGGACTTGGATGTGTTTTAGGGGCCATTTTTTGAGGTGCTTGTCAAAGTGGGTTCTATTCCTGAAGGGAGCCTTTGGGTGCCATGGTAATAAGAATTCAATCTAAAATAAGAAAAATGCTTGTTTTTTTTCATTCTCATCCTCCTGTGGTCTTGGAGGGGAGAGCTGTTCTACTTGCAGCTCAGGCTGCTTGTAAGATAAAGTGTCATCAGGAAATATGCTAATCCAGCAGATCCATTCTGTGCTGCAGTGCTGTCTTCTCTTCAGAGCAGTCCTGTCAGCTGGCTTTGGTGAGCTGGTCACCAGTTGTGAGTGTGATGAATCTCCCATCTCCTCCCCGAACCAGCAAGTCTCCCAGGCTTGGTATCCAAATGCAGGTAAAAATTGGAACTACAAAGTCACAACTGTAAATCAGACAGAGTAAAAATAGTAATTACTGACATTTAATACTGAGGTTAAATCAGGGTCCAAGTTACACTAAGTTGAGTAATTTGCTTCAGTTATATTTCAAGAAAACAATATCATCATTATTTTCCATAACTCTGTTCTGAAACTCCTTCAAACTGAGGAGGCGCAAAGAGTTATCTCCCTTAAGTGAGGTCACCCAAGTCCCAGATACAGCTCCATCACTTCTTCTTGCTCTCAGATGCTTTGAAGAACAAATAAAGTGTTTGGAACAAACTAGGCTGCCATCTGTAGGAAGTGTTTCCAGGCTCTTTTCCAGAAAGGGTGATGTTCTCTTCCACAGCCTCTTCCTTATGTTAGCCTGGGAGGTTCTGATTAAAGAAACGTATTTTGAATGGGAGAAAAGGAACAGCATTTGCCCTCATCTTCCCTACTGTTAACCTTTGTCATTTAAGGATTATCAGCAGCAGAACTCCAGACGCTTTGCTTTCCTCCTTGCTACTTTTAGGATTGTGGGTTATAATTCATCTGAGTCTGTTGCTTTGTCAACTTTTAATCATTCTAATTACCTAATTATCTACTCTAATGAAATGATAAAGCCCTTAACAGTCCAATCTTCCTTCTCCCTGTAGGAAATTCTATCTCCTCCTCTGGGATGTTACCTTCTTTGTTTAAAAGAGAGAGAAATTATTTGTGGTCTGGGCATAAATGCTAGTTTTGCCTATTTAAATGCTTTCCTTGATCATTGACTGCTTTTTATAATTGTAGTTACTCTTTAGTCTTTGTTTACAGATCAATGATTTTGTAAAATTTTCTTAAAAGTAAATGGCAGCAGAGAGAGATAAAACAGAAATAAAATCTAGAAACTCTTTCTAAATTAGAGAAAAAAAATGCAGATTTTACCAACACCAAAGGTGACTGTTCATAGCAATGAACTTCAAATTCACACTGCATTTTCACTCAGTGAAGCATGCTTTTTTCCTGCAAGCTTACTTTAGCATGAGAAGTATGGACTAAGGCATCAATCCACAAAATTATATTATGTGGGTTTCATTTACCTTAGGCCAAGGAAAGAAGTGAATTTGGGTTTCTCCCCTGTCAATAAATATTCCAAATTTGCATCTGCTCTATGCTATAGCTCTTTTATATTTGTCCTTTAGCTGTGTTTTTTTAAAAAAGGGAGTATTTTTGAAAAACTACTATAGGTACTTGAGAATACACTCTGGAGAAGGTCTTACAGAGGAGATTCAGAATGGGCTGAGATAGCTCACTGCAGTGATGGGGGAGGTATTGGATCTACAGTTCCTGTTGTTTTGTTTCCTGGCTGGCTGCCTCAGGGAAGCTGCTCCCTGAACAGGCTATGTGGTATCTTTCCTGTCCAGTACACTGCCTAGTTTGAATCGCCTTCTGAATGGCCCCAGTGCCATGTCCTGTCTTCTTCCCTAATCAATGTATTTTGCATGTTCTTGTCCCCAGCAGAAGAGGGTCCATGTGATACTGTTCTGCTGCAGGGTCAGTTTCTATAGTTAGCACATGCTTTTTCCAGTTTTCTTGTGGGAAGGTACTTCTCACCAATTGAACATATGAAGTCAGAGAAAGTACCTCGCTTCCACATTAGCAAATCAACAAAGAGATGAGCATTTACTTTCTGAAAGGAAGGAAGACTAGAAGCAGTGAGGGGCATGGGATACGATTCAGTTTCTCCCTTGCTCAAAAGTGTGCCAGTAGATAATCATTCCCCCTCAAAGCAGTATTTGAACACAGAGAATAAAAGTCTAAGAGAATTCAGAGAGAAAGATCTGTGAGGAGGAGGACAGACAAGGAAAAGAAGGAAACAAGAGGACAAGGCACTTAAAACGTGAGGAGGAATTAGCCTAGGAGAAGTATAGGAAAAAAATCCAACTATGCATGAGACATATGGAAGAGCAAAAAAGAATGGAGATGTGACTTTTAGAAAAGGAGGGTCAAGACATGAAAGAAAGCATTCAAAAGAGCATGAAGTGGGCTAAGAAGAAAGAAGCAGAGAGAGGAGGTTGGAAAAAGTGGGAGCTGACAAAACTTCTAGGCAAAGATACAGAAATTTTATATGCTTGACTATTTCTTTAGAAGGAATGATATAAGCATAATTCAAGTCTGTTATAAGTGGAATTTCATTCAAGCCTAGTCCTTTCTGTCATTCTGGATTTGAATTCTGTACCTCTGCAGACTTACAGGCAGTTGGAGAAATACTGTTCATACAGAATCCTCACACATATTAATTCACAGAACATGGGACTTCATGTCACTTTTATGTCCTTAGGATCTAATTTTTGTTGCTTTTGAAATGTATTCCCTTTTTTCCATTAAGTCCATCCTGCTTGTCTGGTAGTACAAATACTTTTTTTGTTTAAGGCAGTCAAGTTTCTAATTTCTTTTTTTAGCAAGTATGTTTTTCTGTGAAAGGCTTCCCAACGTGTCTCCAGCCATGCAGGAATTATTCCTTTTTCTGGAGTGTTTAATCAGTGCACCCACATGTGAGCAGCAGCCCTCTGGCAAGCACAAACCTCTGTCCCTGGTTCTGAAGACTCGGAACCACAAGGATCTCATTGATTTCCACCGCACCTATCTAGCCTTCCTTACAGGAGTAACTTCTCAGCTGGAATTTATTATGTCTAGGAACAAGTCCTGGTACAGTTATCTTCTTTTGCTTTAAAAGCTGCATATAATGGAACCTGATTTACTTGTTCCTAAATTCAGCTGAATGGGACAGAACATTTTAGAGGGATTCCCACATAGCTATTTTGAACACATTTATTTCTGTTTCCTGTAGTTACTGATCTGAATCTGTGATCCAGATCTTTAAATTCTATAAACTGACATACTTTCTTTGAAATATTTTATTGAGTAATACATGGAACTCTGATTTCTACAATATAAGGATTGAACATTATTGTCAGTATATCACTAAAAATGCTGAAAATTCTCAGAAATAAGAGATAGTCACAGCCAGTATCCTATCCTTCCCCATTAAAATTTTAATTCTTTATTAAAATGGAAATTCACAGTAAATCAGATGAAAGCAAGTATGTGGATTTTAAAATTTTTTGCTAGCTGTTTTCAGGCATACATTGTGACACTTATGTAGATCTACCTGTCTTCATTGGATTTCTGAAAAAACATTTCCTTGAACCTATTTTGATCTCCCCTAGGCCATATATTACAAAAGATGTGGTAAGGAGATCTGGCCCACAGAAAAGATGGCAACTGAGGTGAATCAAAGATTCAGATGTTTCAGATTTGATGTAAATAATAGTTTCAGAAATCAGTATTTTAGGTACCTTCTGAATTAAAATATGAAATTACACTGACAATTTTATTAGGGAATTTTTTTTTTTTGTGAAGAGATCTAGTTTATAGTATAAAAGAAATCTTTTCATCAAGTCTTACAAAAACTTTAAAACTTCCTCTAGGCTCTGTTTTGGGTTAAGAATGGTCCAAACAAGACATGTTCCCCTGAGAAAGATGGATGAGGTCCCATACAGATACCTCAGCATTTTTATAAATAACCACAACAACAATAATAATAGTAGTAGTTGTAGTAATGTTCCAGAAAAAAAAAGAATGTGTAATATAGATAATACTCTCAAAAGGGTAGCTATGTGGCTCCAGTCTTCTTCATTGCCATTGTTCCTTTTATGCAAGCTAGTACATTATCCATAAATACATTAAAAATTGGAAATTTTGCAGATGGTCTTGAATTAATTCTAAAATATCCTGTTATATAGGGGAATTTATGCCTGTGAGGTGAAATTTCCTTTGCCAGAATAAGGAAGCACCACCCCTATTTCACCCACCCCTATGCCAACAGCAAGTACTTCTTAAACTTAGGATTTTGGTTTTTCTTGACTGAACTTTCTTTGAGATAAGGAATGGAAAAGGAATATATATGCACAGATTTCAGTTTTGGTGCCAGTGATTTCATGTTCAAATTCTACAATAAAACCCTGGGACATTCATTACCCAGTGCTGAAATTGTTATAGGTTTGCAGTAACAGCATTTGAACTAAATGTAATTTATAAACTCTATGATACATAGCAAGTAATGTACCTGACATTTGATTTTTTTATTGTATTCATTTGTGATTCTGCCCAGAGTGTTGTCCTGCTGTTCTCAAAGTTGTTTCATAGCTCTGAACTGCCTTACACAGGACTGCGTGAAAAGCATGGCCATAAAGTCAAATGAAAGACACAGCATTTTGCTGTCATTATAGAAAGAAACCTGAACTCAGCACTCTGACATGCTGATTGTAAGGACAGTTTCTCATTTTCCCATTTCATTGCCCTGGCTCCGCAGCCCCTACACTCAAAAGCAAAGGCAAAGAGGCAGAGTGAAGTTCCATGTGTGTGCAGTGGAGATGCATGAGGAGGTGCTGAGGTTCGCTCGATGTTCATGCCAAGTACTGCTTTTGGACCTTTGGATTTGTGAAGACATCTGCTAAGGCTGAAAGGTATGACACAGACAGATATGTGCCTTTCCAGAATAGCAACCGTAAACCAGGCATCATGTCCTAAAATTAAATCAGATGCCTATGTTTAGTCAACATAACCTAGAAATCTTGCCCCTCAGTTACTCCGTGGAGGGAGCCAGGATATTTGCATTCTTTGCAGTAAGAGTAATGCGACAAATAACATACCTATTCGTTGGCACTGCCTGCGTTATCAAACCTTGTGACTTAATGAGCCTTTGTTTAGTCTCAGTTGCCATTTTTTCCCCAGAGTCTGAGACAATTAAACACCCAAATCAAAATGAAGCTAAAAGGGAAGGAAAAATTTGGAGAAAATTGTGTCCAGAACAGATAAAACATTTAATAGCCTAAAGTGGCATCTAGAGAGGATTTAAGTGGGTACATGTACCCTAAAAGTAAAATCATCCAAAGAAAAGAAAAGTGAAGACTGTAAGACTGGACCTTAGGTTGTTTTTGTGGGTTTGGGGAGTCCTAGATACACATTTTGCCTCACAGAATTGTGTATGTATTTTCCTGTCATTGGATATATATAAACATGCCTAGAAAAGTAAGAGAGGTTCTGGATTCCATTCTTGGCATCAGGCAGCAAAACAGATCATTATGATGTAAATTCTGTATTTGGACAGCAGGTTTCTTTGAAAGTCCCAAACTCCTGCCATAAAGGTAATTCTGGTTTATATTTATCCTCATAATTACTTCTAGAAGATAATTTTTTTTTTTTCATTCATATACATTTCAAAGAGGAAGAAATAGTCAGATTAAGATTATCCCATCAGGAAAAGCAAGAAAAAAATATATGTAATAGCCAGCCACGATTGACCACAGAGCATGATGGCTCTATAAAGAAAGAGAAAAAAAGAAAAGAATTTCAGCCAGTTGGGAAGCTGTCCCAGATACTGATGAAAAGATAATAATTAATGATAGGATTTTTATTCATTTATTTATTTAGAGACAGATGCATTGCTAATTTTAACCTCAAAAGGACATTTCAGCCTTGCAAATTGCACAGATTTTTGGATGGTACGTTTTAGATATTTCTGTAAGAAATCTGGACTTTGCTACTGGCATTTTCTTTAAAGGATCCTTTCAGTCTAAAGGAACTCCCTTTCCCTTTCCAGTTTCTACAGAGGTGAAACCATGAGATCTGTGTGCATCACATTTTGATATCTTATAAGCTTATTTACCTCAATAACTATTCATCACTTAGAGCAAAAGATAAAATTTTGGCATAGCCAGTTTGAGAGGGATCAGGGTTTCCCTCCAGCATTTTCCACTGTGGGTTTGAAAAAGGCCTAATGTGTGTCAAAGATAAAACCTTCCTAGGATGCCTTTCATGCTCTATATGACTATTCTTTTGCTGGTGAAAAGAGGATATTGATGCAGCTTATTGCCAATATTTAGCCAGTATTTGAATTGCTTTTTAACACTATGGACTTATTTTCTCTCTAACATATCACCAAAGAACTTAAAAGGCTGCCCCCTGAAGTCACTGATGGATATGTTGATTGTCTTTGGATGGAGTCCTGCAAGAAGTACTGCACTTTTCTGTTAGAAACATTTTGACACCCTGTTATCTTCCTGAGTTGATCAGACACCTGCTGCTACTCCACCTGCCTTTTTGGCAACCAGAAATGCTTGTCTGCCTCTCTTTCCTAGGATTTTTTTCCCCATCTCTGGCTGTGTAAGTATCAACAGGTGGGATCAATCGTGAGGAAGGATGGTGTGCCAATGCTTCATCGCTGGCATGGAGGCAGGAGTTCCTGTGGAGGGGATGGCATGTGTGGCTTGAAGAAGGCTGCTCTGTGGAAGTAGGTGCTGTCTGGCACCCGTGCCTTACTAGAGGGGTCAAACCAACTTTGGAGCAGGCAGGGTGCCACTCTGACAGAAGGGGTAGCCAAGATGCCAGGTAGTTATGCAGCAAGTGTGTTTGCTGAGGGTTTGATTTTCAGTCTGCAATATTTGAATGTCTGCTCATCTTGAATTTATACACATTTGTTTAAAAAAATGCATGAAAATTAATCTAAAGCTGCAGTGTATTAACTTAAGAAAAAAGTTAAAAGAGCTTCTGAAGCTGAGCAGAAAGGAAGCTTGCAGCCATAGCTGTATTTTGCTGATGGGTATGTTCAAGTACTTTTGTTTGCAGTGGCAAGTCTCTCTAGGGCCTGTTTTGTAATAAGGACTGTCCCCTAATACTAAGTATTGACATTATTTTTGCACTGTAGGTGGTAGAAATATGCAAAGTCCCAAATATTATAAGGATCAACCCAATTGCATCTGCCAATCAGAATTATTTTCTGGAGCTAGTAGAGCTTTTGAAAATCCTTATATGTTAACCTAGTTAAGGGCACTTTTCAGACAGAACCAAGGGGGAAGAATATGCAAAAGTATATAAAGGGCACTTTTAAAATCCATTGACCATGTTAACATCTTAAAGGAAAAAAATTTCTTAATTTCTGTGTGACAATCTTAATTTCTGTATCAATCTATCTCTTAAGCAGTCACCTCTGTTTTGAGAGCATACTGAGAGTGATCATGCCTGTTTGCAGCTAACCTCATTCTAAGATTTTAAATAGCAACTTTAACACAAACATTTGAATTAATTGTTGGCATCTCAATGCGACAGATTGCCAAGACTTTATGGATGAGATCCAGACTTAGTACTGTATAGGATATCAGACTCATATTAGCCCAGCAGTCAGGCAGGTCCCTTAAATGTGAGTAGTAGACAAAGCCCTCATTGCACTCTGTGAAGCTCTCAATATGCAAAATTGTCTTCCCATCTGATGGAACTGTCTAATTGGTTGATATAAAGAAATGCTATGCTATTGTCACATTCTTATCTTTCTCCATGCCAGCATTGCTGGTTGTAACACTTGTAAAACTATTATAATCATATCGATTAAGATGGAGCCATAGGTGAAGCTTGTAAAGACAAGGTAACTCTTTGGACAGTCCTTAGATTGTATCAGTGCCTGTTTAAAAACAGGCTGCTACACAGGCTGAAGAACATTATGCCATCCATGACACCCTCCTGAGTCTTTACTGCTTTCTCCATTGCTGCAGCTCATTGTTATATTTAGTGTCTGACCACGGGAACTGCCATATGATGAACAGTCAAAATGAAAGGGAGAAAAATAAGATTGCATTTCAGCAATTTCTCCTGAGCTTATAAGCTCTTAAAAATGTGAAATTTGGCAGGAGAAGATCAGAGAAGATGTATTACCTGTTCCCACACTGTACTGTTTAATTATTTTGCATCTTTTAAGAAGTAAGATGTGCATTTTATAGGAAGGAAAGAGGAGCAGTTTACTGGAGACTAAAGGACAAATAGGTTATGCTGATTAATCTTTGACTAAGATTGATTCAGTGAGCTGAGAAAGCAGCTTTGAAAATCCTCCTGCTTTCCTTTTTTTTCCCCGATGTTTTTTCTAGATCTTATGAACATTGTGTCAGAATAAAGGTGTGATTCTGAGTTCCATACTGGGAAAACTACTGTGGCATTTTGAGATGTCCCCTTAAAAAAGGATTCACGTTGAAAATGCTTTTAAAGACACTAGAGGTTATGTTTCTCTGTACACTCAGTCTGACATACACTGACCAGTGCTGCAACATAAATCCACTTTTGCTGTTCAAATGTAATGTGTTTACTGCAAGCAGTAGTAAATCAGACCCTGGTAATTTTATTCTCATCATAATTAAAGGCTTCGTACTCTCTTTTAATAACTCTGTTATTCTTCTAACAAAGAATTTAAAATATCTAATTCAGCAGGGCTAATGGGTCAGAATATTTGTAGGAGTGTTAGGTGTAGGTATGCCTGGTGTTTTCAGTCCAGTAATCCACATGTGAATCTCCAATAGCTGAACAGTTCCATATCTATTTTCAGGCTCGTCCAAAGTGCTGATTTGAGAAAAATACAACCTTACGGAGCACTGCTGTAGCTGGTCTTTGGAAGCTCTGGAGACATCCTCACTTTTAGAGAGATAAAGGCTCTGTACTTTTTTTGTTACTAGGTTTATCACTGTGCACAATTGTGTAAATGAAGAGCCACAATTTATTTAGCACCTAATTTGTTGCTTGTGATTTGATTGCATGCTATTACCATCAGAAGTGTTTGTGGTGGTAGTCGGTCCAGAATTGCATTTAAATAAACTATATGGCCTATGGAAATTTTCTCTTACAGATGACCAGCTAACAGAGACAACTCATTATCTTCAAAAGTAAAGGGAGGTGAATTCATTTCAATTTTTGCTTCTCTTAACAGTGGGTTTGCCAAGACCAGCAGCAGCCTTGTGCAGAAGCATTTCCACGCACTTCTACTGTGATAAGAAGAGATAGAATGATTACCTCTTTGTAACTAAAAATGTCATGATTTTCATAAAGCCACCTATCTTAACATCTCCACATTGCCATATTGTCATGATCTGGAATCTTGCCTAGATAGGGCTTCTTTCCAACTCCTTGACTTATTTCCTGTCCATAAAAAGGAACTGGGACAAAGCACCCTATTGATTATGGAGCTCAGAATAGAAAATACTGTATCATATAAGGTTATGTTGTAATACAGTATGGTTGGTAACTATTTTGTTGAGAACATTGCTTTAACTCGACAGCAAGCTGTTTTGTATAGCTCTGTTCAGAAGCATTTATAGTCCATGGAATGAATCAGTTTCTAAATCATAGCTGACTCTGATTTCTGCTATTTGTATTTGTTATAGGAGCAGTACTTTTAGGGAACAAATTATTGCAAATTTGAAATACTGCTTTGATAAACATCAAAATTCAAGAACTGGAGGCACAGAAGCACATTTAAGAGCTAAATAGGAAACAGTTGAAATTTATCTGCAAAGTGATCGCTAAATGGAAATCAAAAAGGTCAGCTGCAATTCACTCTAGGGAATCAAGATTCACACACTAAGAGAGCTGCAGGTGCTGTGCTGGACAGTGAAACACAATGTTTTTAATTAAATCATGGATCTTCCTGAGGGAATATTGCATTAAAATCCAAGTGAATCTGACATAATGGCAAGATCTACATTCCTGGTTCTTAGTCAAGTCATTACATTAGTCTGCCAATTAGATCAGGAGGGAGGCATTTCAAATTACAACAGCAATTTTACAGAGTAGATAATTATGGCAAGTTATGAATGACAGATATTACTGCAGCTAGTTTTCTTTTTTTTCTGTTTTTTTTTTTCCCCCCCCCCCTTTTTTTATTTTTCCCATTTTTCTTTTCTTCCATAATTTTCCCCCCCTTTCTTTTGAGGATTCTTAGCATCCAAATGTTATATAGAACTTTGATTACCATTTAGTTCTTGTTACTTTATTAAGCAAACTTCAGTCATAATTTGTCTGTAACTGTTCCTGACATTTATAGGTAAACTACAAAAATTCTTAGTATATTTATGCTTCTAGTCTCCAACTGTCTGGATTAGTTCACTGTAGTAATAGCTACCTTCAAAATACTATCCACAAAAGGTATCTATGCAGGAATTTTATTGTGTGTGAGATCTTATATACTGTTGAATACTGCTTTTTAGGTAGTTGCACTAGGACAAAAACAATGTAGTGCTAGTGTGACGATTAGTTTTGACCTAACAGAAGTATAATTTAAGCTGAAATTGTAAGAGATTTAGCATATTAGAATGCATATTAGAGTACCATATCTTTCCCAATATTTAAAAACTGCTTCTAAGTCCAAATAAGAGAGTTCTTAATAGACATCTGCACTGTTTATGTTTACACTGTGCCCTCTAGAAATGCAGGTCTTGTTTGCAAGATTATTTTCTTTTACTTTTCTATTAACTACTGCTGAATTGGAGTTGATTTGATTTGGAGTATAGAACAGCCTCACCTAATTACTTCATCTGAATAATTTCTAATATTTAGATATATTCGTTAAGACTGTATTCTCAGGAATAATGGTATTTCTATATGTATTTGAATAAGGGAATGTGGAGATCAGTTCAGTTTGAATTGCATTTATTTGTAAAAATTTTTACCAATATCATTAAGCATATTCAGTCAACATGAACTACTTTCCTTTGATCTAAAATGAAATTTTTGATAGAAAAACCTACTTTCAACATGAAACAACGTCTTGACTTAGTGGTCTGCAGCTCAGAAGATAAATATCCATCAAGGATGCAGTATAGTCATGCTAGATTCCTTTTTCTGTTAAGAAGTCTAAAGTCCATGATTTCAAGGGGTAGCACATCACCACTGTAAGACACAATGTTCAGAATCCCCCTGACAGTGTTCTGATTTTGTTTAAAGTGAAACCCTGTGGCGTATGCATTAGGAACTGACCTGACAGAGTCAACAGCAGATTTGTTTTCATTTTCATTCCTGAGGCAGTGAGTAACCAAATATTTTTGACAAGGGAGTGAAGAAACTTTACTGCACATTATTCATTAGGGTATCCTCATTAATAATGGGATTTAAACTCTACCTTCAGATGGAAAACGAGTAGATTTGAACCATTTCTTTCAAATAGGCACTGTCATTAACAGAATACTATAAGATGAAGTTTCTTCAGCTTTTTTTTTGAAATTTTTTTTCTGTTTACAAAATGTTTAGACTTGTTTGCCTAGGTATAGGGGGCATGCGAGGTTCAAATTACAAAATCAAGTGTTTATTAACTGCATAGGTAGTACACCCCTCAACATTGGCAAAGGAGAGTGGGAATGCAAAAAGCTCCCCTGTACCTAGCAGAAAAGATATCAGGAGTACTTGAGAAGAGAGCTCCATGGGCAGCTATTAAATAAACAAATTGTATCTAACCCAGGAAATGCCCCATTCTGAAAATGACTGGGGGTTCAGGAGGGTATTAGGAAAAATGTGTTCCTACATGTAATCTTTTGTTACTCTTTCCTATGTATTTGTCTCTAGCCACTGTTGAGACAAAAGATTGGTCTGGTCTGGAATGTACAGCAGTTCTTAAGTAGTTGAGACTGCAAAAAAATAATTACATATATGAAACAGACTAGCACTAACATAAGTGATAAAGTACACTTTTTGTTCATTAATATTCAGTAGTTTTGTGTGAAGACATCCTCCCAGAACATGTATACAATAGCAATGGAATTTTCTGTGTTCCTAATACAGAGGTATCATCACCAGTGTTATGGCTCTGATCTCCCAACATTTCTTCCAAATTAAGACTGCTTTGCATGGAATTGCTTCATGCTCATCTGTCCTCTTTCCTAGATTTCCCAGTTTTCTTCCTGTTTTAACCACTTATCTTAAATGTAAGTGATCACAGAAATCATCTCATTGCTGTGTCCTTGTCAGGAGGAAAAGTTATGTACTGCTATATTAAGTGTTACTATTTTTTTCTTAATTGAAGAGAATTAAATGATTTACCAAAACAATTAATAATAATTTTCTTTTGAAAGAATAGATAGTGTAATGAAAACTGAAAGATCACCTACACAGAGCCAGGGAGATGAAAACTGGGAAAGTAAAATAGAATATTAAAATTCATGTGGGGAAAATGCAATTTTACACAAGACAAATAGACAGAAGGAAAGAAAAATAGAAACACAGTAATGTCAAAGGAGACATTCTGGAGACAGTAAGCAGAAAATCAGAAATGATTTTGCAAGGCCACACTGCAGCAAAAAGAAATTGAATGCCATTTTGCTATCCATACACTGGCATATCAAGCAGCATTGGCAGAAAATAATAATCTCCAAAAAACAGGGAAAACCGAGGGACCAAGGTAAGAGAGGAAATTTGTTCAACTGCTAATTTTATTCCTGAACTCACTGCTAAGTGGTCTCAGCTGCTCTGATCATTTCAAACCACTGACCATTGAAAACTGCATGTTTCTCCCTTCCTTTGCTAGAGTAGATATTTGCTATTGATGATTTTTATGCATTAGATCTCTAGTAGAATAATTCCCAGAAGCTTTTGAAGAAAACTTCAGGGGGGAATTACCAGTGTACTCTTGCTGAAAGGAGTACTAAGAACTAGGAAGGATAAAATGTCTGGTGAACACTTTTCATTCAAGTATATATATATTCTGGGGATTTCTGTAGCCTATTGAAGATAATGAGAAACACCAGTTGAATCTGGTAATGTATTTATTGTCTGATAATCTAAAAAGAATTACATATATCTATCTATATAGATATCTTTCCAACAGATCACCATACCCCTCAAAACCAGATTCTATTATCTATATTGATTTATGTAACTCCTTATTCTATTATTAACTTTGACTGATATAACCCTTCATTAGTTATGGATTTACATATTCAGTGCTCCTTTGCCAGCAAGCCAGAGCCAAGAAGCAAAGAAAATGTCACGGTGAAGTTGTTTGTTTTTAGATGGGGTTTTTTTTCCGTTTTCCACATTTTGGAATACTTTCTGTCTGTTTCACAGTTCCATGAATAAAGCTCAGTTATATAGTGTGAATGTCACTTGCACGAGAAAAGTGCCAGAAGCAAAGACTGAAGTGGTGATGAAGTAATAAAATACGAACTACATGAACCACAGATAAGTGGTTGGATTTAAAACAACTCTTGCCCTAGATGGCCAGTAGAGGTCATTTTGGCTATCTGTCCAATTACAAAAATGAAACAGGCAGAGAAATGAGAACATATAAAGAACAAAATCTATTCAACTTAGTCCATAAACACTTTAGAAACCAGCTGCAAATATGGTAGAGCTAAAAAGGGCTTCCTGGAACAATGAAAGTCTTACATGCTCCAACTTACCAGTCAAAAAATGTTCAGAACCAGTCCTATTTACAGGAGCAAGATCTCAACCTACTCCATTAGAAATGAGAATTATATTCCCACCCCATCCTTTGATGGAATTTTGTCAGATCAGAGGTCCTGGAAAGTATGTTCAAATCCTGCAAAGATAGTGAGTTTATAAAATCAGAATTTTGATTGTTTCTTTCTCACATAAAATCTGTAGAACGTGATGTATAGAAAAAATCCCAACTCTAATGACATGGTAAACTAATCCAATATATTCTTTAATAAATAAAGAGGCGTTCATGGATTTTTCAGGAATAAAACAAATTTTGTAAAAATTTCATTTTACATTTTTCAGTACTACTAATTTTGAATAAATATGATTATGAACCACTTACAATTCAACTTCTAGAAAAACACTGCATAGATGGCTGATTTCAGGTAGTTACCTAGGGGTAGGATTTCACATGAGTTTCCCATAAAAGTTTTCACTGTGCATTGTGCAATGGTTACAATACTCTTGGTGTGTATTAATACAGTCATAACAAAAGGACATTGTGGTTTGATGAAGTGGTTTCTTTGTGGGTAAATATGGTGCTGTACTATAAGAATCCTCTCCAGTTTGTGATAATTGCTTCTGGTTTATGCTAGTCCAGTAGTACAAAGAAATAACATGCTAACTTGTAATAGATATAGTCTAAAAATAAAATGCCAAAAAAGGAGACGAAATTGCTTAATTCTTTAAACAGCATTAGACATAGTAGAATAATTTGATTTCAAACATTTTTTCAAAGCCTAGGACAGTGTGTTCTTGATGTAAGATTTTTTTTTTTAACCACAATAAGTAGGTTGTAGGATTTGCGTTGGAGATACCATATGGAAAGCACTAATTTAATGGGAAATGATAATCTGTGAATTGGAATCATGATTCATGAGTCACAATGCACAATAACACATGCCATTAATTTACTAAAATACAGTATGCATGTATGTATATTAATTTACACATGTGCATATATGCAAATTCTTTGTTATTTAGTTGTTAGAGTCCTGACCAAAATACAGTCTTTTTTTTTTTTTTTAATGTAAGAAACAGCACATTTACACGAGGACAACTGGCCAGGTACTGGGGTTTGTGCTCACAAGGAATAGTTGTGAATAATAGTTATAATGAAGATCACACATAATCTCTATCTACACTTGTTCATTGTGTAGATTATAAATACTTCCAAAGTACAGCCATTGGAACATATTTTTAGAAACAGTCTTACAAGCAGAGATGTCAGAAGGCGGATCTGAGAAAAAAGAGTTTTCTGATGACATTTCTTGATAAACTGAAATAAACATACCTCATTTGGAAAGCTAAGGCAAAGCGTGCCAGTGCAGACATTTGGTTGTATTGATGCCTGCTTTATGATGGAATGTTATATCCTTTCTCTATAAGTAAAAAACAACAATATTGTCTTTAGTGGGTCCTGAGTAAATGTTTTACTGTAATCAAAGTTCTTATTTTAGTCTTCTGGAAATACAGATATTTATCAAGCTAAGAAGGGACTTTCTGTTTTCTAGAAAGATGTAACAGTGCTGAAGGGACCTCTGTTACTGAGATCCAAGGTATAATGATAGCTGATAATATTTATGAGAGATGGAGGCTCTTCAGTGAACCTACATGCTGAATCACTAATAAAACCCAATTAGCTGCTTAGATGATTCCCCTTTAGTCATCACTCAGGGAACAGAAATCATGAGAACTGAGAGCATCACAACTAGGTCTACCGCAATGACAAGAGATAAAATGGTGCTGGATCTTTGCTGAAGTCATGAGGACAGTAACTTAAATGAATGCATTTTATTAAAGGCTCTCTTTAATGAAGATATTTGGGGCTGAAATCAATGTGTGATAGTACCATATAAGTGGTATGGGGTTGAGTGTGAAGAGCACAGTGAGGGGTATCAGTATAGGGGTGACTTGCTAGCTGGAGGCAACAGCATCATGATTAGAGGGAATACTGCAGCTAGGAGCAGCAGCCAGAAGCATCAGCCTGGTGAGAGGGGGTGGTGGTTCACCTATTCATTTATGATTAGAGGTTGTGGCAGTTGGAAATTGTGATGAAATAACATCAAGGTACCTCTACATACACAGGCATCATTTTATGATAAAAGATGTATGAGAATATGTCTGCATGCCTGCTAGGATAGTACTGAGTATTGAAAAAAAAGCTGAGTCACACGCATTGGAGAGGTACAACCTGGAGAAATGTCTTTCAGTGTAGATAAACACAAAGTGATAGATAGTGTGAAAAAAAACAAAGGGCAGCCAGCTTACAGAATTATGGCTTTTGAGCTGGTGGTTTCTATTCTTGAGCAAAATCTTAAAATTATGACAGATAGCTTAGCATGCAGTATCAGGAAAGGAACAGAAAAGGTAGCACTTAGCAGGTGAAGAACAGAGAACAAAGCAGAATGAGAAGATTTCACTCTCTTACAGGCACCCACTTACAGCCACTGGTAGGAGTCAGGATGCTGAGCTTGATGGGCTGTCCTTCTGTTTTCATATGCTCACAGCTGGGTGAGAAAATTTAAACAATGGTCTGATGCCTACTGTTCTGCAGGGCTGTGCTTTCCCATCAAATAAACTCTAGCTTCATTTATTGCTGGTTTGTTTTCCACAAATCAATGCTGTGTCACTTTTCCTTTTCATACCTTTGGTTTTAACTGTATACACATGGATTTGTCAAGAAAGGAAGTGACTGTTCAGGGGATCACATTTGTAGCTTCACAGCCATCTGGTGTCCACCACAAACTGGCCTGATACCTGCAATATCTGAAAGAAGTGCCATGGAAATACTGAATTTTAAAGGTGTTTACCCAAGTACATGTTAAAAGGTAATAACTTTTCTTTCAAACAACTGAAATACCGTTAGATAAGAAAATTATAACCAAATGCTAATAAAATTTATTTATTTATTGTAAAACCAAAGAGAATGCTTGGTCTTTTAGCAGCTAGCTTCCTTGCAACTCTGAATGTGCCTTTATTGAGAAATACATTTTAATAACACATCAGCACAGTATCCAGACAGGAGACTTTCTAATTTTCTTTTGCATAAATAAGTACAGTATTCATAAAAATCTGGAGAGGAAATACATTATTGTCTAAAATGTTTAGAATTTATTTCCTAGCTCACAAAAGCTCAGCTAATGCACCATGTCAATGGAAATCAATATTAATGATGATTGGCTTTTTCTAGATTTGTGTTTCAAGCACAGTCACTTGCATGCACTCTTTGACATCTCAGAAGGAGTGAGTGCAGGGTAAGTGGAGGAATTATTAGCATCTTACTCTGTCTTGACCTTTTTTCATGAAACTTGCTGGCACTTATTATCTTTGATTCCCCTACCACATTTTTAAATGTAGTTAAATGTATGCATTAGGCTCAAAAGCAACTGGGAATGGAAAGGTAGATAGATTTCGGCAGAATTTTGTATAAGCTTCTTTCCTTGGTGAACCAGGCTAAAAAACAGACATTGACTTGGATTTGCTCATTCTGAATGACCCTCTGATGCAGAGATTATTAATTAAAAATATGATAGAGATCACAGGAAAATCATAAGTACTTCCATTCATATTCTTTCATTTGCACTTGTTAGATGGTATTTGCCTTCATGAATCGTCCCTCAGAGAGCATGGTGGCATCAACCGTTGCTATAAGGCTGAGAATTAGCATAAGAGAAATATGACTCTCTGCAGCTGTCTAAATCATACAATAAAAATGAGATTTCAGAGTTGAAACCCTTAAAGTGCTAATGTAACTGGCAAAATTCCTGGAGATTTTTAATAGGACCAGCATTTCACCATAGACGTGTTGGCTCTCCTTGATTTACGAATAAATTACAAAGCATTCTCATTCATGTTTGTGTTGACTGCTCCTAAGTATTTATGAACAGATTAGGATAGAAATTTTCTGCACTTGTTGCCTACAAAGTGCCTGTGAGTTTTTTCATTTCAGTAACTTACTGTCCATTTTAATGGTTTGTGACTGGCTATCTTTTCTTCACTGGACAGATGTTTCTTCTTAACAGACACAAGCAATCAGTGAATAGCAAGTAATGCACTTCTGATAGGGAGGCATAGCACTGGCTTAATTAACAAGATTAAAATAATTAGTTGTCAGTGTAATTTGAGAAGGCAAAAAATTAAGATGCCATGAAAAGCAGAAATATTAAAGTAAGCTTTTTATTCACAAAGCTTATTTTTTTCAAAAACTTTTCTTTACCTGACTACTTCTGAAAATAAGTATGCAATACTCTCCCTTTGTTGTATTTTATTACATCTGTTGTTCCGAATCTTCACATTTTATTGCTCAAATCTTGTATTTTTCTCATCTTTATGGGCTTGCACATATTTGCTCTTATTGCTTTATGGACTTGTAATGTTTATGGACTCACATTATATACAATCTCAATTTATCATTATCATTTGCTGTTTTAAGCATGATGTATTATTTTAAAAGTGGAAGATATGGTCTCTGCAGAAAAGCTACCTCTTTACTGTAAACTGAACTTTTTTTTGTTGCTTTTAAGGTTCAAATAGTGCTTTTTTGATAATTCTGTATTTAATAAATGTCTGAAGGTAACTTTTTAATTTTACCTGCCACTGGCATTTTCTGGCAGCCAGGTAGTGAGCCAGATGAAGAAAAACAACTTTTGATTTTCAAAGAATTGTAGATAAGTAAAAATAACATCTAACTGCCAGTGATGTCTCTTCAGATAGTAACACACATTATCCCCTGGGTGGATTATTGCGCTTAAGACACTGGCTGAGTCCTTAGGGAGATCCTCCAGAGATTCCAGACAGTGGTTTTGCTTCTGGTATCACACAGAGCACATGTCAGATACATTTCACCTTTCTCCCTGTGCCACTGCTGGCAGTGGCCATGCCTTTCATACCCCAAGCTGGTTTACAGTTCTTTTCGAATCACGCCTGGTGAAACAACAAGGTTTGAAGAGCAGGTGAGGGAAAGGGGAGCACAATGAGAGCTGGTGCTGTCACACCAGCCAGCAAAGCCAGGTGTGCACCCACTGTGGCACCAGCCCACACCCAGCCTCCAGATGGTAGGCATCCCCTTCCAGTGTCTCCATGGCACCCGCCATCCACGGCCCCTGACAGGAAGCCTGGAATGGCTGACTTGGATTTTCTGTGGAGAATATGAAATACAACTTGTCTGCTGTTGAGGGGAAGAAACAAAGTGGCTTAATTAATTTAATAATACAGACTAAAAGAAAGTAATAATGAATACAATTGTCAGCAAACATGACCTTCACTATTTTTGAAGCCAGACAACTGCCTGGCACCATCCATGCAGCGATACAAGGAGCGGTGGTTTTGTGCCTGCAGCACTGGGAGTTGGGATGCCTTCCTGAATCTCTCTGCTGGCTGCAGGCACCGAATCTAAGCATGTTTCCTGTCATCACATCTGTAAATGAAGATAGATGTATTATGCTGTCACTGCAGGGAGCATACAAGGGCGACATTGGGTCTCCTCTCCTGGGCAGAGAGCAGTGTGGCGCGGCCTGGGGACATCCAGCCTGCCATGGCACCACTGTCCCACCGCTGCCTGCCCTGCGAGTCCCACCCTGGGGCTGCTGAGGCATCTGAGAGTGAGCATGGCCCAGGAGGGTTGTTGCAGAACAGCCTCATCCCAGGGGCTTGGCTGCTTCCAGGCGTCATGTCCAACTGCACGTCCTCTCCAGGTCAGAGTTCCCTCTCGGGCCTGCCTTGCTCAGAGCTTGGCGTGTGACTTTGTCTTTCTCTTTACTCAGCTAGACTAGCTCAGTTGGTCAGAGCATGGTGCTAATAACATCAAGGTCACAGGTTTGATCCCTGTGTGGGCCATTTACATAAGAGTTGGACTCAATGATCCTTGTGAGTCCCTTTGAACTCAGAATATTCTGTGATTCTATTACATGCAAATGGGTCAGCGTTCATATGACAGCATGGCTGCTTGATCTTTGCCTCCTTCTTTCTAATGTGTGTGGTGAGGCACAGGGGTGCTTCACCCTGGGATGGTGGAGCCCATCCTCATCACAAGAAAAAACCCCTCTCAGACATGTTTCACTCTTACGCCCAGCTCGCCACTGCCCTGGGAAGAGGAACCCCACAACTCTTGCTACAGAGTGGATGCTGGAGGAGAGTGTTGCCTCCACCAAAAAATCAGGAGAGGCACCACTGGTCAGGATGCCACTGTGGCTCTGCCTCACTTCTGTTCAAAATGCCAGCACAGATTGTTGAGTCCCAGTTGTCTCTGACGTCTTGGAGCCTGTCATTTAGCGGGTTCTGTGTCCATTAAACACATGCTTTACTGATATCAAGTAGCGTAAGCATTCTACCCTGAGTGTCATGTAGTGCTAAGCCTTGCAAGTATTTATTACATCTACATTGTTACTTTTACCAGCTAAGCTTGTCATTTCATCAAAGAATTTTTGACAAGACCTGTTTCCAGGAAACTACAGCAGTTATGCATCTAGGCACTTTTGAAAACATTCCAGGTATCTATCTGAATCTTTGTGCACCACATATCTATAAAATCTGCTTTTCAGTCTCCTATTATAATGGAGACTCAGATCTATGAGTAGTATTTTTAGCTTTTTATTGCTGATCATGAAGTCTCCCAAGAACCTATTATATGAAAAACAAAATGAAACCGTTTAAATGCATCAGCATCCACTAACCCTTATTATTAATTACAGATAACTATCTAGCATTGTTAGATATTTATTGAATTCTGTTTATACAATATAAAAGACTGAAGTAACTAATTAAAACAAAATATAAAAAACACAAACCAAAACAAAAACAAACAAACAAACAAAAAAATACAAAAAAACCAAAACAAAAACAAAAAAAACCCAAAAACCAAATCCCAGCCTTATATCACACTTAGAAATTGGTTTGGAGCTGCCTAAAAGTGTTTTCTGTGTTGCCTGACTGTGTACAAATCAGAAGGAAGCATTAATTAAAATTTATATGTAAAGAAATATAGCTGAGAATTGTACCTGAACTTTATGAAGTTCATGATGTAGGTCAGACTAAAATAAAGCATCATCTTCACGGTATTTGACCACATGAAAAGCTTAAACTTGGTATTTAATTATAGATTAGTAATCCTTTAAGTCACACTTAACTTCTTCTTACTCTTGAAATATTTCTTAAATTCCCACTCAGTGACTGATACGTTACAATTCAGTGTGTTTGCAGAATGTATTTTTCAGTATTGCTAGGCCAGGC
>VZTX01006003.1:685916-808082 GCA_013400915.1 Pardalotus punctatus | reverse complement strand
TTTTTTCTGAAGTGAAGCACTCCTAGCCCATAGACTTCTTTGTAGTGTCTTTGTATAAACAGAACCGGAACGTGTAAGAGTAATTTTCCTCTGCAGCCTGAGGTGGTTTGCACTCAGATTTCTCAGCTTCTCGGGACATTTCTGTAGAGAAAAAAAGAGGTAAGAAGGAGAGATATTGTACAGCCTGACAGCTGGGACACTCATGGAATGCTGGGTCTCATCCTTCCTGCCATCATCCCTTATGAAGCTTATATTAAACAGATATTGCATAAAATTCAGGAATGGACCTTGAAACAGGATTGAGACCAATAGCAACTTCACTTAGCCTCTGGCTGTGTCTGAAAAGAGATGAGTGAGCACTGTAAAAGAAAGGATCTCTCGCAGGCCTGCATGTGCATTTCCTATCAGGGAACAAAGTACTTAAATGTTAAAACTTTTCTGTATGAAGAGGAAAAAAAAAAACAACCAGTCTTCTGTGCATTTCATGCATGTATACTCCTGGGGTTTTTGTTAAGCAAATAGTGCATTTTGTAATAGTATTTTCCTAAGAATCAGTTCTCTCTCAGTCCCCAGGCCTTTAAAAAGGTTGAAAAATGTATTTTTTGTCATTGAAACCTCTTCCAGTGAAAAGAGTTTTTAATAGTCTTTATAAGTAACAGGCTCCCTCATATAGCACTAAATGTGCTTATTCTGTTTTTTGCTTTCCCCAAATGCCTATCTCCTCTGTAACAGCTCACAATCTTTGCAAGCATATTTATACATTGTACATCAAAATACCTCCTCGGGATTTTCATCATACAAGACTTCTAATATTCTCAACATTAGTTTAGCATAACCTAGAGGTCTAGCTTCTTCTCTTGAGATGCTGCACCAGCTGATATGGAAGAATATGATTGATACGAGGGGTTTGCAGGTACTGTAAATCTGACCTTTTTTGCTTCTTTCCATTTTTGTTCTCTAAAATTCCCCTTGGAAAAGTCCCAATTTTACCAAATATAGTCTCTTCATTAATTATTTTTTTTTTACATAGCTTTTAGGTGTGTTTAAAGCATACAGGTACTGTGGATGGAAGATGTCATGTTTGAAAGCAATTAGATATAGACAGCAAGTACAACTACTTTTTAATCTCCTTTATACTTTTCAGGCTCTGTAGATTCCCATAGGAAGGGCAAATCTACTTGAATCAATAGACAGAAACCAGCAGAAAAAAGTATTACAACCTGGTGCTATTCCATCAGTTTCATTTCCTTCTTTAGGAAACTTGAGTGTCCAGCCATGTAGATCTTCACCTTTCAGTTAAGTCCATATCTAAGGGTTTCTAAACAGTTTTGACACAGCTTTCATTTTAGTTTTCACCTTTTTCTTGTTTTCATGTTTGTGCTCTGTAACAGCTCAAATAACCTTTTTGCCTGACAAGGCATTTGTAAATTTACATCTTTCTCCTAATGCACTGAGTTTGGAGTCTCTTCTTCCTTTACTTTGCTGGAGGCAGCCTATCTTTCTCAAAAGCTTTTCCTAGAAATCACTTTTTCTAGCTTGTCTTATGTTGCTATTTTTGTCCTTTGGCAACAACTGCCTATGTCACTGGTGACAATATTCTGGGAGAAAAGACTGTATAACCATATAAGTTGCAGAAAGGAAGCACCTGATATGGCAATGTTGGAACTTTACAAGTGTAGTTTTTCTTTTTCACTTGTTACCTCCTTTTCCACAGTGTCCATCATCATTTGTTTATCATTAGTTGGCTAATTTAGAGTTTAATTGTGCTTGAACAGAGATTTTGGACAGAGGAGAACTGAGTGTTAACATGATTCAGGTAGAATCAATATATCCTGATTTTCTGTGATGTATACTCTCAAAGCTTCCTTTTTTAGAAAACACACTGACCTGCCTGTGATGTTCTGCTCTAATTCTGTTGGAAGAAGCGGCACCAGCCATTGCTTCAAACCATTAGTCTTCATTTGAAAGAGTGGGGGATGTACATTGATAGTTATAATCACCTTTGTGGCAACAGGGAGGCAGAGTTGTAAAAAGTAAGTACTTTTGTAATGCTGATAGAGAGAGGAGAAAAGAATTTCACTGTGTCCTCTGGTCAAGCTCTCTTAATCCCACAAAATAAAATTACTGCTATCGATCACATAAATTTTGAATGGACCCTGAAATCCCAGCTATGGAACAGTTAATGTAGGCTGGTGGTTGTTAGAATAAGGGTGCTTTTGAACCTCTACCACATAATGCATATTGTTATCATTATTTAGGTACATGTATTCACTATTTGGATACAAAGATGATGGACGTTTTTAGTACGTGCTACATAGCCTGTGTGAAAAAAGGTGCAAATCCTTCCTTTTTTCTCCTTTAACAGAATTATCTTCAAATTAAATTAGAAATTTCACAACTTTTTCATCTCTTTGGTGTATGCACAAGGAAAAATGATAGAAAGGCAATATTTAAGGAAAATACATACATAAAATATACTCTAAATAAAAGTATTTGGTATGTACACTAAATGCCATCTGATGGTGTTCTAATTTTGTTGAAATAAGTTTAAACTACAAATGTTAAAAAATCACCAACCTTACATATACCTGATTAACAGTGGAACAAATGGTTTTCCCATATGTGCATGTATTACTGTTTAAAGGTTGGCCTTTTTATACAACTGGAGGGCAATAGTTCCCATTAGCTTTAGAGAGCAGATCAACCTATTTTAAATATAATAAGGATCTTTTCCAGACAGAAATGCTTGCTTCTGGAATAAAAATGAGTATTAGGATATTAGTGTACTGGCAAACTAAATATCTAAAAGAAAACTCCATCCAGCTCAATATAGCAAGCAAGATTTCTCTAAATTAGCAGTAAAGAAGAAATTGTCTGGTTTGGATGGAATAGATATTGAAAAGCTGAATGAATCCCATGGCTGAATGAACTGCTTTTGATTTACATTTAAGATTCTGTTAGCTCTTCACTGAGTGCCTTCACATCACTTCTTGAGGACCAGAAAGATAACATACAGACTTTTTTTGTTAAGACATAGTGTTTGGAAATAAATTAGAAAGGCCTGAAAGGAAAAACTCATCTGTATGCTGTGTGCAATCGTTAATCGTGAGAGAGGGAAGAAAAATGAACCAAAACAAAGATATATTTTTTGACGATGTTAAATCAGTAGTGTGCAAAAGGGGCAATTAGTAGTATTTTTCTAAGAGCAATTTAGATTAAATAGCTGCTGTATGCTATTTTTATTCCATGCCTGAGTTGTCTCTAAAGCAATTTTAAGAGAGCATATATTCTGATAGCCTGTGTTTTTGAAACCAAGGTAGGAGAAGAGTGTAGCCTGTTGCAGGCATAATGCTCTAAACATTCATGTGCTATTAATAGATTAGGTGGGCAGGAATTTCCTACCCACTGCAGTTTTTCTCTATTTTATTGTTTCCAGTGGTTGATAATTTGCATTTTATGACATTTCATAATACATGCTCCCAATTACAGGAAAATAGGGTTTATTTTTCTTTTTAGACAGAATTAGTGTTGGTTTATGTGGTAAACATCCCAGCAAAATTTTCCCCTTGTCTCCGTGCTCTAGGTCTTTTGCCACATTCAATACCATTCTGATCAGCATAATCTTCATTAGTTTAAAGTCTGGCTTTTCTTTTGCTACAGAGAAAACTGTGTGCTCAAACTGCTTCAGGCTTTAAAGACAGTTTGGTCTTCTGTGGGCCTATTTGTAACAAACTAATAGATTTGAATATCTGTGCCACCATATTCCGAATATTATACAAGAGACATTAAAAGTTCTATTTTCTGCATGGACAAGAAAATGTAATGGTCTTCTTCTATACTAATTTCACTTCCACTAATCCCCTGTATTGCTCTATAATGTTACATCAGCAGTGTGTTTATCATACTGATGAACAGCTACTGTTTACAAAGGCTAGAAACTTTGCATTTGATACTCTTCTTGTGTATCTCTCCATTTTGATTCCATGAAAGGATTTACCAAGTTACTGGTAAAATCCCAGTTACACGGCTTCCTTCTTCCTTTTGAGAAAGGCATGACTGGCATGATGACCACCCATCAAAACCTGTCTCATGTTGAAATACCCTCCATGCTATAAATTCACAAAACTACTGTACAGTCAGCACTGCTCAAATCTAGTCTGACAATCTTCTTATCAAAGTCATTGATGGCATTAGAAATGACCAGTGTTTGAGTATAGTACAAGACCAAGTTTTTCTCAGTATAATGTCAATACTTCCTTGACTGTGTCAGGTGAGGCTACATTCAAATTATTAGAGCCTCTATGTTGCTAAATGTGTTGGAAAAGTAGTGACTTCAGGCTGGACCCTCAAAAACTATAGACACTTAAATGTGACTATTAAAAAGGCCATTGCAACACTAAAAGTGTAGCTGGAAATCTACCAAAGCTTGGCTGCTTTCGGTTCTCAAAACAAAGACCACGGACATCTACCTTTAAGATGCTTAACACTGTGACTTGGGAAGTACTGAAGCACAGTAGAAGTGATTTTTACAGGTTACTTGTGGCAGCACAGCCTAGGTCATTAAGAATTTGGACAAGTTTAACCCTGTGAATTGCATTTGTGATGCTAACTGCCCTGTGCAGATCTACAGATCTGCTACTTGGACTGGATGTTCAAGTGGCTTTATGAGTTTTGTCATCAATTTCCTTTATGCCTTAAGGAAAACATTTTGATTCCTTATAAACAGTTTTAAGTAGTGAAGGAGGGAAGGCACAGGTTTGTTTTCTTTTCTAGATAAACTTCACGAATCAAGTAATGGTGGACGAATTAGACACTGTTAGTGATAAATAATGTCTAACTTTGGTATCTGAGAGCTCTGCAGTAAAAGAAAACCTGCCCATATGCACTGGGGGTGGAGAGAGAAGGTTTTATAACAGATTTAAAATTAGAAAACAAAATGGCCTGATTAACAGCAGTAGGAAGAGTTCTGCAGAGGATGAGGGGAGAAATTAACGGATGACATTCAAAGGCAGCTGTGAAGTATGAGAAGCTGCAGTACGCGGAGGTAGTCAAATCTAGCAGTACAGAGAGTTCTGAATGATGCTGGAATAAATCAAAAAGTCTGGGTGGGGGGATCTTTCAAGTGGTGGATCATAGCTAAAAGGTGGATCACCTCTGCTTACACAGACAATAAACCAGTAGATTCCATCCTGAACTAGAGCAATATATTACTATTAGAAGCAACTGATATTTAGGGGACATGTTCAAAGATATTTCAAGCAAACTGACAATGGTTTTAGCATGTGCTGGTTTTTTTGGGGAACAGAGTGAGAATCTCACCATTTTATACTTCACAAATCAAATGTAATTCACCTATTTGCTATATCTGAGAGTATATCTTTCCATGAATTCCACTTACCTTGAAATAAGGTAAGGGTAGAGTCCCTTCACAAATGTGCTTTCTAATGGTTAGAATTGGGATGCATGGTGCAGGGAATAGGGAGAGGCAGTGTTGCAGAGCTGCATTGTAGAAGCTTCATGCCTCAGTCAGGATCCTGAATGAGGCTTTCCTGCAGGCAGCTTTCCTGAAAAGGATCCACCACGGCGATAATGTGGACTGCACCCTTTCCTCTCAATGCCCCAGGCCTACCCTTACTGCCAACAGCACAAGGAAGCAACAGATCATGCTCATGTCCAAAAAGGAAAGTTGCAGGTGATTACAAGCCAAAACTGAACGTACACAGACACACTGTAAAGGCCTCTTCAGTCCTAAATACATTATGGCTTTCAGTGGATAGACCCCCTACCAATAAATTCTGTCTTTATAGCAGAACAGTAGGGAAAATAGTATTTTTCTGTGGTAGACCACAGTCTGGCTTCCAGTGAACTGCTCTGATGAATGTGGTTGAATGGAGTCTACCCCTTTGAAGAGAAGTTCTCTCTGCTAATGGCAGGAGAAATCATACAGGTTTTTATCATAATAGGTATGACTAAGTAAAACAAAAAGTAGATCATTAGTTAGAGAATATTGAATCCTACTATGAAATTATATCTGCTCTAAGGCAACCATAACCTAAATATGGACACATTCTAATCAATTTTTCTTGGTCATGAGTAAATTCCTTCATGATATCCAGTATTATTACTTCCTGATTTATAAAGAAATAGCAATTTCAATTATTCTGGCTACAAAATTAAAATTGTATTCACCCACACCTCACCTTTTCTTCCTCACCTTAGGATTTCCCATTTGTTTCCTTTCCCTCTTTTCTCTCTGGTAAATCTAAATTTCATATGTGAATACTGATAAAACTTGATTAAGAATTCAGAAGCTTTCTTTGCCCCCAAGATTTCTGAAGACATAATTCAGTTGGTCCTGATTCATGATGGCAGATGGACTTAAGTTCAGCCAAGACCAGTAAATAACTGATCTCAAGACTGCAACAAAGCATGGTTGATGTAGTTCTGCTTTTCTTGTGCTTTAACTCTGCTAAAACTAACCGCAAGAAAGACACAATGTTTTTGTGGGAAATGAAGACAAAAAGCACTGCCCTGTATACCTTTTCATGGAGGGGGCTCTTCATTGATCATTAATTTCATCATTCATTCAAATGCATTTAGAAACTGCAGTTGGGGCATTTACACCACTTTTGCACCTCTCATTCATGATTTTCACTACTAATTTCTAAAGAATCATTAGAATACTATGGCTTACCATTGAGTATCCCGATACAATCCCAATATTGCGACTATATCTTTTCATTTAGACCTTTTTGTCAGATATCCTCTAAGTTCAGCTCATGATCAGAGATTCAGTTGTAGATATAAAGTCATTGTTCAGCCTATCTAACCTCCTGCTTTGATTTATAATCTGATAATCAAAGCAATTCTTATGTGGTGTAATATATTCAGTTGAGACAGGATATTTAATACTTCAGCAATGTAAATGGTTTCATTATTTAAATGAAATCCTAGTTTAATGGCAGTAACATTTTAATATTAAACATATATATTAGTCATTTCCTTCATTTTTAGATGCTGAATATTTCATACAAGGTCCATAATTACTTTGTATACTAATATTATTCCATACCTTCGGCAATGATGCTTTCCATTATGTACATCTAACTTTGGCTTGTCAACTGCCATCTCAGTTTTGTATTTTGGTTTTGTATTTTGTTCAGATACATTCTGTCTGCATTAATATGCTGCTGTCAGCAGATCACGCTTTTGATCATTTTGTAGGTTATTTTGAAGATTTATTTTATTACCAGTAACAGGAAACAATTTAGAGTTACTTTATAGAAGCAGGCTGCTAGAGACCCATTTTTAGAAATGTGACTTTTCCAGATAGCCTGTCATCCTTTTTATTTTTCAGAAGAATTATTTTTATGACTACAGTTTCTTTTTAATTTTGGAGTTTTCCATGGTAAAAGGATACAGAGGAATTTGGCAGCAAAATATGCCATGTCACATGCCCCATTCAACTCAAATGATTTTTCTGGCTACTTTAACTAGTTTTGAGGCCACCTGGTTTCAGGTTTTCTGAAGTTTCCCTGGTATGGGGTTCTTTGTTCCTGAGTTTTAGTGCTTGAACCAATTAGATCAAAGGAAAGATTTTTTCAAAGGATTGGATATGGCATTGCAAGTATAAACCAACTCTGTAACTCACTGAGAGAAAATTCTAATGGTTGCCTTTCACTGTCTAAATTTCGAAAATATATGCAAATGTCAGCACACTTTAAATAAAAGACATTTGCTTGGCTAAGTATTGAATGCTTTTTCACTAAACACTTAACAGCATCTGAGGAAATAAGATGGTATGGTCTATCTACATCTACTTAGGACTCAATAGAAACTTAAGGACTTGTATGTAACCTCATAACTAAGTAAGTATAGGGAGTACATAGTGTGTACATATATAATTTGCTTAACTGTTGTGATGAAGACAACAAGGCATTTGAAGGAAGCTTTATTACACAATACGTATCTTCGTAATTTGATAATGGTTTCTCTGCAGAATATTAATCACTATTGTAGACATCAATATTCCAGTACTCCAAGGTAGTAATGATCTCCACACATTGATTCTCTAAATATCAATTTTTGTTCTTTACTGTACATGCTGTTTTGCATGTACAGTAATTGCATTTAGGACAGCTGTAACTAATGTGACCATAATGTAGTGATTCTGTCATTTCTTAGGAGGCAAATCCACACCTCAGTCATGGATGATGTGGAATTTTTTTTTAATCCTGGAAGCGATCTTCCTACTTTTAGTGACAGCTGTGCAGTTACCTACCTGTAGTACTTAGGTAGTAAGTACGCAGTGTCTCCTCACTTGCCATCAGCTCAGGCTGACCTGAAGTTACTATCTACTTTCTCCTTCCTAACTCTATTATCTTCTACTTGCCATAAAACTGTATAGTAAATAGTCCACCATCTTTGGACGGCATTCCTGTAGCTCATATAGTATTACGCAAGTAGAAGTCCTTAACCAAAGGTGACAGCAACGTGAAGTACAAACACAGAAATCTGCTAGGGAAACAGGTCGTCGTAAGGGAGCTAGAGCAAAGTCTTTGGAATCTGGATGCATCTGGATCACCACGCAAAGTTCGAGCCGGTGTTACAGCGGCGGTGGGCCCGGTGCGGGAAGAGGCCGTGCCCGGCTGGGTGTGGGAATGGGCCATGCCCGGTTCGGCTCGGTGCGGGAAGGGGCCGTGCCCGGCTGGGTGTGGGAATGGGCCATGCCCGGTTCGGCTCGGTGCGGGAAGGGGCCGTGCCCGGTTCGGCTCGGTGCGGGAAGGGGCCGTGCCCCGCTCCGCGGCTCCCCGCGCTCCTCCAGCCGGGCCGGGGCTGGGCAGCGGCGCCGGCTGCTGCCCGCCTTGGGCGGTAGATGGTGCTAGATGAGAACCGAAGGTGCCGCTCGGGAAGCCTCCCGTCAGAAGCTCAAAGTCAGGATTGAAGACTCTGCGGTTTCCGTGTTTGTTTCTTTACCTATTGGGATCTTTGGGGTGGGAACAATGAAAATTGAGGTGGATGAACTTGAGGCTGGTAACGGGTGAGAGATAAAACGTCGGTGGTTTTCCAAATGGCGTTTCTGTGGCGATAGAAGGTTGCAGCAAATCAGCAGGGCAAGGCCATCTTTCTCAGTGAGCGAGAAAAGAAGATGCAGGCGTAGCACAAAACGGTCCTGCTTAAGAGCAGATTTGTTTGAAAGCGCACTGTCAGCTTGTATGCCGCTGATTGTATGTCTGGGCATGACTGAAAGCCCTATGTCTTCAGATTAATTTAAGGAATATATGAAGGTAAGACCTCCCAGCTGAGTGAGGAGTAGTTACACAAAATTTGCACTTGCATTAGCCAGCTGCAGCAAAATAACAGAATGTCTTTCTGCCTAAAATCTTACTGATTAAATTATATAGCACAAATGTATGAAACAATGTATATTAGTGTTCACTTTCTTTCAGGGTTAGAAGTAAAATTGCAAGAATTCCTTCAAAAGCAGTGATCCCAGTTGTTGCACAGTGGCACAACTCCAGAAAAGAAAGAAAACGGTCTGTATTAGTTTTATTGTTGGGTTGCCCTTTGCTTTTGTTTCCCTTTTATCTTTTCATCATCTCCAGACTTTATACCATGTCTCATCCTTGGAAATAAAATTTGCGATGAAATGTGCAAAAAGTAGCTTGGTAAGTAGAGGAGATTTCCTTATATTATTTTACCTATAAAAATATTCATCACCTGTAAAATCAATCTTTATGTGGGCATTGAAGGATAAAATAAAAAGAAGCTTCTTCATGAAGTTAATTATTTCCCCAAGCTTTGTCGCTTTCTAACAGAACCATACACCAATAAATTTTTCTGAACTGACAGTGTTTAGCGAAAACAGAAGTACTGATAATCTGCTATTAGCAGCTGCTTTAGAAAATATAAGACATACTGAAATAAGAAAAATCCTATGTGTGTTTTCCTTGAAGTCAGGTATGTCAGTACTTGCAGAAGTAAATGGATAATATTGAACATGCATATAATATGTTTTAAACCATAGAGCTGGGAAATGTCACACATTAGAATTCTAGAATGCAGTACTTTCTGCATCATCTGTAATATAATAGCTGTTATCCTGAGCTAAAATGTGACTTGACATTGGCAGAACAAGTTGCCCTCAGACTCTAATAAGGTCATGACTGGATGCAGTTTTACAGAGACAGCAGTTCTATAATGTCTAGTAGTTATACACATTGTCTGAATGCACAGTTCTGTGAAACCTACATTTCAGGGCCACATCTGAAAAAGGTTTTATAAGATTCTTGTCAGTGGAAAAATTGTGTTTCTAAAATTTGGTAAGGCAACCTTGACGTAGGATGTGCAAGAGACAGAACTGAGCTGAGATTCCACTTTGTTAATATAAAAAATTATAATAATGGGCAGAATGGGTCCTCAGTCTGTGACTTATGGTCTTTTGAAAGGATTCTTGACCTTTTTTCCATAAGCAGAACCTAAGAGGTTTTATAGTCTACCCTGCTTTTGGGGTAGACTTGTTTCAGCTTTCTGCTTGCTTCTTCAGCAGTGATTTGCAACATCCTACTTGCTTACTTGGGAAAGACACTGGGAAGATATTTGTGCTTAAATATTTTTTTTAATGTATCAGAATATGTGGGGGGAAATGTAAACACATCTGTGAGCATTTTTTTCCAAACATTTCCTTAAAATCATTTTTTCCTATGATAAAACATTGAAATGACAAGTACATTTGCACAGCCCTTCTCAAAATAAAACTTTTCTTAAATCATTTCAGCAGTCATTCCTCAGAAAAGGAAGCTAGGCTTATAAGGGGGAGGGGGAGGAAGGAATGCAAGTCATAGCTATAAAATTGATATTCTTTACATGCTGACTTATTATGACTCCAGCCTGCATTACATGGTATTTTTGTGGGCAAGATATTACTCTATTAGTCTTGCATAATGCCAAGTGTAATAACACTCAGCATTACCTAATGGAAAGGTTCCTTACCAAACCATGCTTTTAAAATGGTTACGTTACATATAAAGAATTGTAGAGGAGAGAGATAGATGAGAAAGAGGGAATGTGACATTTGCTTTTACCTTCCAAGATAAACTGATTAGGTGACTCCTTATATGTTGTCTGAATAACAGAAGGCCTAAACTTGGCTACAGTGTGGGTAAATATAAATAATTTAAAATTATAGAGGCTGTGGGTTTTATGTGTGGAAAAAAAAAGAGGAAAGTTGAAATAAATCTTCCCCAAATTTTGAATTACATTCAAAGCTGCAGACACGGCTGTTGCCTTGAAGATTTAAAACTAGAATATGATCAGACTTTAAAGCACATATGACAGTGTCTTATGCAATGTCTTAATAATGCCTTGGAAAAATGTTGTAATGGTAGTCATGTCATTTCTCTGGTCTGCTGTAAAGGTAGGTTGTTTAACTGAATTCTTTGTGAGTAGAGTGAAGGTATATGGCAGGTATAATTTTCAGTGTTAAATTGTTTAGCTGGTTGCTGTACTTCAATTTTAATAGAGCCTGTGTGGCTCATCTTTAATGTCTGAACTGAGTGTGACAAATTCAGTGGGAAATGCTTGAAAAAAGTGAAGTTCAAATACCATGTTTAGTAATACAATGAGAAGAAACAACTGCAGCTAAGAACTGCCTTACCCATTGGCAGCTCTAGGTGGAATAGCAATCATAATTTTGGTGATTTTTAGATAGGAAAAAACTCTAGTTTGTTTCTTTAATACTGCACAGTCCTTAGAGCTGTCCCTGTTCAGCGTTTCTTTTGAGTTTGCTGACCACATTGAGTAAGCTTTTATTCCTTATTGGTGTTTTAACTTCTAAATATCTTTAAAAGGGACCCTTGCAAAATTTATAATATTGACTCAGTGGACTTGCCCTGAAGGACCAGCCTTTCTTTCATTTCTCCTTCTTAGTGCTGGTGTTGCATGAGAAACAGAGGTCTGCTTATATTGAGAACTCTCTGCCGGTAGGCTACCCTGAACATTTTCAAATAAATGCAAACAACAATATTGTCACCATGTTTCCTTGCACGAGACTACAATTGCAAGTTCTTAGACTTGATAGACACAAGGAAGAAACCATGGCAAACTTTATGAAGACCACAAAACCTGGATTTTTTTCATGTTCTTACTGCAAGTTACTAAGAGAATGCCTGCCAAACTAATTTGAAAATCTTGTGCACTTTTCAGCAAGGGAAAGTTTTTCTGCTTTGTTTCAGACAGAAAAATCTGCTGTAGTAGGGTTATCTGTTAAACTGAAGAATTCAGAAATACTTTCTGGGCTGGAAACCAAAGGCGTACTTTTGCTATTTAGTGTTGAAATGTATGGCAGACTCATCTTACATGCTCACCTTGGAAGAGTATATTTGAACCAAATCCTTTATCTGAACAGCTCTGAAACCAGAGCTAACGTTGTATACAGAGCACTCACATTCAATTATTTTGATGTAGCCTAAGATGATTTACATTTCAGAGCAAACCACACTAGCAGGTGTTACATCTTCATGAAGTACCCTGGTGAAAGACAATGTTGTACCTCTGAAACATTGATGAATTCTCTACAGCATTCTTCTGAGCTAGTGCATTCTGCCTTTTGCTGGAGAGGAACAAGAACACCAAAATATCTGAAGTGTATTCCACATCCCGAGTAAATTCTCTAGGCCATCTGCCACAAAGCTATTGCTCTTGTTAATGCTGAAGATAAACGAGTAACAAATTAGGAGTCTGTGGCTGTGCGCTTAGGACTGACTTTTGCAATGGGTCTGCAGTAGAAGAAAGAAAAGATCCAAGGTCCTCTGATTCCTGTTCCCATATCTAATTCTAGAGTTCTTCTTCCTTCTCTCCTTTATCACATCTTTTCAATGTGGAAGTATATCTTTTACTCTCTTCTTTCTACAATACTGTTGGTTTTGGTAATGAGATTGCCCTGCAAATCTGAACGTGCTTTTAATCAGGTGCAATATTATTTTTATTCTCCTCTTGAAAGTTGATTCTGTATGAATGTGCCTACATTCTTCCAGAATTCTTCAACCGCTTCTAGAACATGTTGACCTATTTATAAACCAATAAAACTCTAAAAGAAAAATGCTTAACACATCATGAAATGACTCAGACTGTCCTTTTACTTTCCTCAGTTTTGCATATAATTCTTCCCTTTTCAGCATAAAACTTTTGCATGTAGATCTTTGGGATCGCTATAGACTTTAAAGATTCAGAGATCAGAAAATCAAACTGATTCAATCCAGTGTGTTAGCAGAATAAATATGGTTTAGGTTTTAAACCATGTGAGCCTCTCAGGATTCCTTCTTATAAACATGCATAGGAAAGAATTTGGATCCTTTTATTAATAATTTTACTAAATCAGACTTCAGATCCAGCAAATCTGTAAATGAAAGTCTAATTCAATAACAATAATCTGAAGTATATTCTAAGTTTGAGGAAATTTTGTGCAATTCCGTGTTGGTTATGGGATATCTGGTTGGTAGACCAATCTCTAGGGTATATGAAAAATATTATTTAATTGCAAAAAAACCTTTTAATGGCTCTTTTTCTTTCCCTTCTTTTGTTTTAAACCAAATACTCACAAAACGAATAAAGGGAAAACTAGACTTCAACCTTTAACACATATGGAGACTGAACCTGAGATTTTCATGGTGCCAGAAAAGATGTTTAAATTTGTCTAGAAAGGCTGGACTCGGTACCTCTGACTTGTGATCTAATCTAGACATATAAATGATGGGAAAAAATGCCGGTGCAATAGTGTTGTGCTACTCTGCACAGTTAATGTGGGCAAAGAAAACATGCTTCTTATTTGTAACCTGGAATTATTAGTCTCATTGATATTAATACACCAGTTGCAATCAGGCTAACAGACGTAGTCAAAATTATCTATTTATTACCAAAAGAGCCTGATTAAAAATGGAATGTTTTTTTCTTTCTGAGAAGAGGAAAAGGTTCAGCAGTCCATGAGATGCTGTCTTCTCTCACTGGCTATTAGAAACTAAGCACTGCTTTTCAGAACTCAGTAACTTTACTGTTTTCTCACTCACTATATATAGGCATATAAAAATAGCCCAAAGTATGTCCTACTATTTACTGATGTTTTAAATCCCAGGTTCTTCACCAGGAGGTTTATGATGTTGATAATGGAGGTTTCTTCCTCTTTGTTCTTGGGTGTGTTTGGATTATTTTTATACTTTTACTGACACGATCCACTTTTTTTTTTTTTTTTTTTTTGGTGTGTGTGGGTGTGATTATTTGCCTAAAATTTTCACTATGAATGGTGAATATATGTTCCTTGGTTTGACCCCAAAAATTTTTATTTTATTAGTTCCCAAGATGAACTCATAGTAATCAGTAATTGGTGATTGATTACATGTTTAAAACCACTTGTTCCCTAGAATAAATCTGTGCCTGTACCTTCAGCATCTCTGGTATCAGCCTGTGCTTATACATCAATGCACAATTTTATCATTCTAGGGCCACAGATAATTCTGCAGAGAATAACTACTACTGCTTATTGTCAGTAAAGAATGTATCACATTTATAATGTTTGTAGTCATTATGCCATGATTACACTAAAGCTAAAAGCAAATTGGGTAGTAGTGACTGATCAATTCTGTAACACATTTAGTTCTTAAACCTAAAAGAACTAAAACGAGAGAAACTGAGATAGTTTGAAGTGTCCTGAGACCTCTGTTATTAAATTAATGCAAATATTTTTGCCTGGTACCAGTAATGGCAATACCATATTTTTTGGGCTGCATTATCACAGAATCATAGAATATGCCAAGTTGGAAGAGATTCACAAGGATCATTGAGTCCAACTGTTAGCCCTGCACAGGACACCCCAAGAGTCACACCGTATGCCCAAAAGCATGGTCCAAGCACTTCTTGAACTCTCCTCAGGGAAGTGGTCACAGCACCAATCCTGACAGACTGTTCCAGTGCCCATCCACGCTCTGGGTGAAAAACCTCTTTCTAATATCCAACCTAAACCTCCCCTGGTACAACTTCAGGGCATTCCCTCAGCTCCTGTCACTGGGCACCACAGAGAAGAGATCAGTGTCTGCCCCTCCTCTTCCCCTCACAAGGAAGTTGTAACTGCAGTGAGGTCTCCCCTCAGTCTCCTCCAGGCTGAACAGACCAAGTGACCTCAGCCACTCCTCACACAGTTTTCCCTCAAGGCCTTTCACCATCTCTGTTGCCCTGCTTTGGACACTCTCCAATAGTTTAATGTCCTTTTTACATTGCGGTGCCCAAAACTGTCCCCAGGACTCGGGGTGAGGCCACTCCAGTGCAGAGCAGAGCAGGACAATCCCCTCCCTTGCCTGGCTGGCAATGCTGTGCCTGATGCCCCCCAGGACAGGGTTGACCCTCCAGGCTGCCAGGACACTGCTGGCTCATGTTCAACTCGTCATCAGCCAGGAGCCCCAGGTCCCTTTCTGTGACACTGCTTTCTAGCATCTCATTCCCCAGTCTGTCTGTACATCCAGGGTTTCCCTGTCCCAGATGCAGAATTTGGCACTTGCCATTGTTGAACTTCATGTAGTTCATGATTGCCCAATCCTCTAAATTATTGAGGTCTCCCTGCAGGGCCTCCCTGCCTTTGAGGGAGTCAACAGCTCCTCCCAGGTTTGTATTGTCTGTGAACTTGCTCAGTATCTCTTCCATTCCTGCATCCAAGTGATTCATGAAGATGTGGGAGAGAACTGGGCTGAGGATGGAGCCCTGTTGAACCCCACTAGTGACAGGTCACCAGTCTGATGTCACCCTGGTCACTGTCACCCTTTGTGCCTCACCCATGAGCCAGTTACTCACCCATCACATGACGTGTTTATCCAGCTGTGTGCTGGATATTTTGTCCAGAAGGATACTGTGAGATACAGTATTGAAAGCTTTGCTGAAATCCAGAAAGATCACATTAAGTGGCTTCCCTTGGTCCACTAGGTGGGTTACCTTGTCATAAAAGGAATCCAGGTTTGGTAAGCAGGACTTTCCTCTCATGAAGCTGTGCTGCCTGTGACCAGTGACTGCATTGTCTTTCAGGTGTTTTTCAGTACCTCCCAGAACAGCCTTCTCCATAACTTTACCAGGCACTGAAGTGAGATTGACAGGCCTGTGGTTTGCAGGGCCTTCTTGCCCTTCCTGAAAATCACAACAATGTTTGTGAGCTTCCAGTCAGCTGGGACCTGTCCGGATTCCCAAGACCATTCAAAAATCATTGAGAGAGGTTTTGCAATGACATCAGCTGATTCTTTGGGGGTTCTTGGATGAATCCCATCAGGTCTCATGGATTTGTAGGGATCCAGCTGGAGCAGCAGATCCCACACAATTTCAGGGTTGACTGGGAGTTGATCATTCTCATAGTCATGGTCCTCCAGCTCAGGGCACTGGGACCCCCTTGGTGCATCATCCATACTGAAGACAGAGGCAAAGAACGCATTAAGCACCTCTGCCTTTTCTCTGTTCCTGTTTGTGGGGTGGTCGACCATCCTCATCTTGTAATGGTACAATGTTATTTCTACACTGTCTATTGCAATTAATATATTTGAAAAACCTCTTGTTATTGTCCCCCACATTTTTGGCCATCTTCAACTCCAGTTTAAGGTTTGGCCTCACAGATTTAATTTACACAAATTATAGTAGCAAGCAGCATCTTGTAGCAGCATCAGTAGTCTGTCTGATAACTTGTTGTTAGGTAATATATTTAAGGGTAGACAAAAATTATTATAAAATAAGGCATTATGCTACTTTTTTGCAATATTGTATTTATTTTGCACATACAGATCACATTTCTAAAATTTTCAATTCAGTCATTGGGTTTTACTCCAAATAAACTTGACATTGTAGTAGTTTCCAAATCAGGATGAACACTTAATATTCATTGATTATATACTTTAGTTCATGTTTATTAGCCACTTTTAATTAAAACAGACACAGGTTTTGGATTCAGAAGCATTAAGAATATTCCTATAAAAATGTAAGATTTTAGTATGGAATGGGGCCTGTACTTTGGGCTATTTTTATACATACATATATATATATATATAACAAGTGATAAAACAGTAAATTTACTGAGTTTTAAAAAGCAGCACTTCTAGTTTATAATAGCTGGTGAGGGAAGACAGTATCTTGTATACTACTGAACCTTCTCCCTTTCTTGCAAAGAAAAAGCTTTTACTAAGTTATCAGAACATCGGCTTTATTTAGTAAAATTGTTCACATGCTACTTTAATTAGGTAATATTTTAAAGGTATGAAAATTCCTTGAGAATTCTCTTCAAAAGAATTGTATGCTTAACAAGATTTTCATGAAATAATTACAAAAGATTAAATATGCAAGCCAGAATGATGTGAGTATGCATTTAGATGAGTAGGTGTTGTCAGAAAAATCAATAGAATTGTTCTTCAGGGTAAGCTTCAGCAGATCAGGTGTTTGAAATATTTTAAATTTTGTGCACATCACCTACAACCCCATATCCCATATGACACCCACTTGACACTCTACATTGTACCAACACATGCAGAAGGTGAACTGATACAAGCATAAAGGACACCTCTGTGAGTTTTGTGCTAGTAGGGACTGCAGAGCTGTGCCCTACGTGTAGAGATAATCCAATGTGAAATTACACCATTTTTTCAAGCGAAGTGTTACCCACGTGACAATTATATCAAATACATTGCTAAAAATTACCACAAATGCAAAAGGAGATTGAATTATGGTTGCTATGGAAACTGTAACATGCAGCTTCCTGACTTGATGCGTGCAAAATTTCAGCATTAATATCACGCTGATACATATTTTCACTTTTTTTTACTTCACTTGAATAGGTAAAGATGGAGGTTTCGTGTAATAATATGTTCATTCAAGTTATATGGCTCTGTCATGCCATCTAGTATTTCTCGTTAGTTGCAGAGTATATGTGGAGGTTTACAGATGCTTTACTACATTAATTCTGCAGAGAAAAATTAAATGTTCTAAGCATACATTTCTTAAAATGGAAGGAAAGTGGTCTACCCACATAGTGTGTTTTATGGAAGAGTCAGTGGATGATCATGGGCATACAGAAAAGTACCATACATGGAAAACAAAAGATCTTGCAACAAGCCCTGTAAAAAGGGTGACATTTATTTGCACAAATGCTTAAAACAACTTAATCCCTGAGTTAGGTTGATTATCAAGGGTTGTCTCTGGGGTTTATGTGCAGCCACTGTACAGAATATACACTTCACCAGGTAGATAGCTATGGCATATGAGGTGTAGAAACTGTGTCATATAAAAGCTTCATGGTGAGAACCAGTGTGCTGAGAAAGGTTATTTCCCTGTGCAGAAGAGCACAGTAGCATAGATGTGGCTGAGATGCTAGTGTTGAAGCAGCTTCAGCACCAGACACCATTTAGGCCTACATGCAGTGAGCGCAGGTAATTTCCACTTTGTCGTCTCTAGCACTGAGTTTTGTTTTGTTATCACTAGGTCATTACTAGCACCTTATGTAAAAAATGTAAAGCTTCTTCAAATTGTCTGTGTTGCATTGCATTAACATGACTGTCTAACCTGCCCTGGAGTACTAATGAATTCAAAGATAATAAAATACTTAGGATACATGATAAAATGTGAGATACAATGTAGTTATTGTTTTTCAAGATCTCCAGAGCTTGTGCTTGATCCTGGCAGAGCAGAACACCATTTAGTGACGAAAAAAGGAAGTACATCTTGAGAGAATGACTAAAAATGTGGAGGGAGTGGGATGGGGAACCAAAAAATTATATTTCTTATTGTGATTGCATATGGAAGCACAGTACTGGATCTCCCAAGACTGAGATTGAGAAATGATTCAAGCCTGGACTGAGTTGATTGAACCAGCAGCTCCCAATTGTGCTGTGTTGGTATAAATGTTTTTGTACGATATAGTATAGATCAAGGTCTCCATCATTTTTAATCACTCTGTATGACCTTGGTCAGAGCAATGTTGCACAACAGTGTTTAAAAAAATTGTGTCTGGTTGTTGTCTATGGAATGGGATTTACTAGATCTGGCTTTACTTCTTTGCTTTATGCCTTCCTTAACATTTGCCTGTCCAAGTAAGTTTCAGTGCCAGTCATCTCTGCAAGTAGAAACTGGCATGTAAAAGCTGTTTTAATACCTGTCAAAGTTACTAAAAGTAACTGCACAAACTTCTGAATATTCAGTGTATAAGAGAGGTACATGAAAGCTACATAGACAAACCTCATTTTTTACTTATGTGATATCATTTCATTAGCATATAGATTTTATTTTTTGAGAGCAAACTTGTAAAATGATGACTTTTTTATTACTTTTTTTAACAACAAATGAAACTGAATATTGACACAGGATTTTTGGAAATGTTCAGAGATTTTAGGTTTGTCTGATTGGTGGTGGTATTTTGAAAATTCTTTTACTCTTGTTTATATTATCATATATAGTTACATTTATGTAATATCTGTCATTTCTTTATAGCTCTCATTTTGCTGAAGTGAGTTCAGGACAATTGTGGGAGATTTTTTTGCTGGGGCTTCACTATAGTGCCATTTATTAAACATATGTAAATTTTAGCATTTGATCTGTTCTACAATAATTTCTCTTTCCTACTAGGTTGCAAGTGTGTATTGTGAAGTATGACATTCAGAATTATATAGATTTTTCTTTTAATGTTAGTTGTACATTCTTGATTTATATTTATAAAGTTGTATTGCTAATTATTTTAGAATGCTAGGGTCATTGTTATACCAAAAAAAAAAAAAAGACATCTACTCATAAACCTTTTGCTAAGGGAACAAAAGAGTTATTTATAAGATGTCTTTAAATTTATTTATGTGTATGTTCAGCTTTTTTTTTTTTCTAGTTTGTTTATTTTTCAGCAAACATTCAAAGTCCAAAAGTTGGGGGATTTTTAAAGCAGCATGGCTGGTAGATGTGTTTGTGTGAAATGTGAAATTCTAGACCTCTCATGACATTTAACTGGAATGAGCATTTTGAAATTTTTGCTGGTAGAGCTCTTCTAAGCTATTTTCTGAGGTGTCTGTTATGAACCAGTTAACTGCAGTAATGGCATAGGTCATCATTTCATTCCAAAAACATTGAATAGTTTAAAGTAAACCGTTTGCAAATAAGTTTCAAACTACTAGTTGTTCAATTGTTTCTTTAATATTTTTAATAATCAACTTTTATAGTAGTAAGGTATGTATGTCAGTAAATGATTGTCGTGGGGATGATTTGATCCTGATTTTCAGTGGCTGACTGCATTTATAGTCAAAAGGTAATGGTGTTACCTGTAACTCCTGCTAGCTCTAATTTATCTGTCTTGGCTCCTGAGAGCAGTGAAATTGCTGTAATATAGGCTTAGGTACCAAATAAATATATGGGATTACACATACTTCCAAAGCTAAATCTCACTTTTTTTTTCTTTTTTTTTTTCTTTTCTTTTTTTTCTTTATTTGTCAAAAGCAGTAAAGTCAGCAGCAACAAAGTTTTCTCCCAAATCTGTGAGAAATATGAGCAAAATTTGTATGTTAGCAAAATCCTTCAAGTATTTCCCTTTGTCCTGCAGTGAGAGGCAGGAAGGATGCTGTTGTTTGATCACAACTACTGAATAGAAGCATCATCGCTCTTCCGTTGGATTTAAAGTTGTTGTAGGTCCCTTTCAGCTGTCCTCTCCTCCCCAAAACTCATAAAATGAAAACATCATTAAATGAAGGGATGTTTATGGAAAACTATCTTAATAGAAAAAAATTAGAGATTTGTTAATTTATTTTTCATAGTTTTAATAAGATAGTCAAATATATAAAACATCTTACAGGTTCTGCACTATGTCAGAGAAATCTCATCAGATAGTAACCCTAAATCACTGCAGCTCCACTGAATATCATCTGAACCATTTGCAGGCACCATCAGATCTTCAGCTATTGCTAAATTGAGAACAGCATAAAGTTCTCATGGAAGTTTTGTGCCTTATTCATCTCCTCTTTTGTCTTACAAAAATACTTTCTCTCCACCCTAGAATCTGTGTTAGTTTGCCTGATTATTTGTAGCAGCGACTGTAAAGCCCTTGTGCAGCTATTCATTTCCACCGGCTGCCTTGTCTTTTCAGCTGAAGATTAAGATTGTTTGTGTGACTGTTTTCTGAAATGCACAAATAATTTATAGTTAAGTACTGTATAGTTGCTATCTTAAAGGAATCATTCTAATGTTGAGTGGCAAGGAGAAAGATGTTCTTACACCTAATTGCCTTAACTCTCCTTCCCCACAAGCTAGATGAAGCATTTCTACTTTTGTGCTGTATTGGTACAAGAGGAGTGACTGAAAAGCCATTGAGGAATTTTGTCATAATTTGAATCACAGCAACACAAAGCCATCACGTTGACTTTCTGATTGTCTCCTGTGTACTCTTACGTATAGGTTATGCAAGGAGGAATTGAATGACATGGCAGTATGCATTTCCTGCTGTGCAGTAGCTCTGCCTATTCTGCTAAGACTCTCATGAGAAACAGTGTGTCATTCTGGGGCCTCATTTGTTCCCTGCAGTTTGAGATATGCATTCTTGAAAAAGGAGAGGTTGGAGAAACATCAGGTTCCTTTTTAAACTGATTTCACAAAAGCTCAATTAAATGGTGATTTGATCTTATGCAACACAGATATTATTTGCCTGGCAGAAGTAACAGTGGGACTTCAGGTTGAGTAGTACTTTCCTGCAGAGGTAGACATGTTTCATAGGCATGTGTACTGTAAAAGAGTTGAGTTTTTACTTGCATCCTTAAAAAGACATATATAGGCATTTACCTGAGAACTGGAGCTTTAGGCTTAAAGTAGTGTAAAGGTCTGGCTTTAAGTCCTGAAATTGCTATCCAACTCCTGTTGGATTTAGGATTAAACTCGTAACAGGGTGTCGGTACTATGCCACTTAAAGAGGCATGGATAGGTCTTATCCTTTTAGATCCAGTGGTAGGTATTTGTTCCAAGTGCCTGTTCAAGTCAAAGCATGATTTTTACTGTGGCTATGAAGAATGCAGATCTCTTGAAAATTAATCCTTCAATTCATTGTTTAGAAAATGACATGGCCACTGTGTATCAGAATATTGGGAAGACTACTGTGACCTCTGGCATGTTCAGGACACGCAGGCACACCTGCAAAGTTTTAAAAAAAGCAGACTGATTATACGAGTTTTCTGTGCCTATTCTTCAGCTTTTCTTAACTTGATATTTTCATCCCCATACAGCTCTTATGCTGATGTCATCAACCAAGCAGTTTGGTGTGACATAATTCCAGCCTCTTTGAATTAGTGGTGGCAGTTAGATTACTATTATTGATAGTGCCTGCAGGCAGGGAACCATTAAGGTGTCATAAACTTAGCAACCTTGTATGACATAATACTAATCTTTTAAATTTAGTTGTTACAGTTAGGTTGCATCCCAAGGGTCCCTACTCTGGTTCTGGTGTGTGTGAGAGCATAGGATGCAACTTTTCTAAGAACTTGTAAACCCTGTATTTCTTAAAACATTTGATTAATACTTTCCAGCAGCATATATGGCACAAATATTTTCCATTTGCTGTTTTTAAGTAGAAGATGGCAAGATATATGAGAGCATCTTTTCAGCAGCTTTCATAGTATAATTAAGAATGGATGATTGATAAATGGATAAACTAGGGTTCAAACCAGATAGAAGAAACTTAGGCTATGAAAAAAGTGTAGCTAAAACTTTTTTGACAATGATCAGGCTACAGATGATTGTGACTGTTTTCTTACAGCTATCTCCACATTTTGGCATTTAATGTCTACAAAGAAATTTTAATAGGAGGCTAAATCATAAATACATGGGATAACAATTTTAATTTGGTTACTAATTTTATACTTTAAGACTGTAAATGGGAAGGGGAGGGTTTTAACATGTGCATGCACAGTGGTCAGAGTGTAAGGAAGTTTAACAAATTTTTGTTTACCATTGATATTCTGCATGTCATAGGAGCAGTTAGTCAGGACTATTGGCATGTGTTTGAAAGCTCATTCACCAAAGGATATGCTTTTGATGTATTAGCTAGCTAAAAATGCAGAGAGGAATTTGGCAGAATTCTTCAAAGGAACATGAATAAAAATGCAGGGAGGAATTTGGCAGAATTCTTCAAAGGAACACTTTTTTTTTTTATAAATTTAACTTTTTTCCAAAGAACATCAAAATTCCTTGGACTCTTTGAGTTATAAAAATTTTAAACCTTCTTTCCTGGAAAATTTCTCCATAGCAAGTCCAGCATTGGTTCTCAGTATATGAAAATGCCACTGTTTGTTGTGGTGTAGGCTTTAATTCAGCTTGGAGGTACGTAAACCTCCCCTGCTGATTTTGAACAGCAGGCTTGGAAAAACATTTCTCTGAGAATTTTTTAGAGTGTGTGGGTTACAGATAGCAGTATACCTAGCTGAAGAGATAAAGAAACCAGATATCATACTGAAGTATCTCTCTTTGAGAGCAACCAGGACTCTTTGTGACTGAATTTAGTCTCACATGTATAAACAGGCAAGGAACAACACTACAATAAGCCAGACAATGCGTCATCAAATTCAGCTTGTTCAAACAACTAGGCTGTAAATACAGGAAACCAGCAAAGGAGTGCACACAGAATTTGATTTTCTAAGGAACATTGTGTAAAGCTTGAAAGTCACAGTTCAGTCAAATGGGACAAAAAGACCCACTTGCAGCTAACTCTGTGAGGACTGTAGAAGGATGCAGAACCAACCAACCAGAAAACCAGCAGGTATCAAAACTCGTAAGTAAACCACATAGTGGACAGCATTAGAGATATTAGCCAGTCTAGTGGCAGTGGTCACAAGGCAAACGATTTAAAATAAGCATGAGAAATTCGGTGTTACTTTTCAGTGACTCTTCTGGAAATGCTGAGTAGCTAGAACTAACGAAATTACACAGTAAGTAACAATATAATGTTGACTTTTAAGATCTTCTTTGCAGATTTTCTTTTCTTCAGTAGCAAGAAACAAAAATTAGGGAAATAAAATGTCTCGTACTGTGTTGTTCACCTGCTGCCTACTGGTGTTGCTTTCCTGCTGTCTTCTCCATCTGCTTTAAATTAATTTCTGAACTGTGCCCTCCTTAAAAATAAGTTCTTATTAATCTCATAAGGAACAAAATAAGAAATAGCAAACTCATAGACTTTTCGTTGAATTGCAAGCAATTAGAACATAATGGGGAGAGGAGCAAGGGAAGAAAAACACAATACCAATTATGAATCATCTTACAAGGTAATAAAATCTGTCAGATCCTGGGATTTATATAAAATTTTTAATTTGCCTTTTCCAGGGAAAACTTGTATTTTTAAGAATGAAACTTTTCATTAGTGGTGGCATTAGGATTTTACTTGGCGTAACCGAAATGCTGGCTTAAGATACTAAATAGTAATGGAAAAAATGTAACAGTACATTAGTCGTGAGGATTTAAGAAACAGTCTAATTCAGCAACACCCTCCCTTTTATTCACCCACTTTGAATTTCACCTGTTTGGTTTACCTAGGAACATGAGACTTATCCATGTCTGCTCATTGAATTATCTCTAACTCTTCATACATTTTACACATACATATTCCTTTAGCAGATGGGTAATTTTCTTCCTATTTCTAGTTTATTGATCCTTAGTATATATATTTTTAATCCAATTCCTCACTTTTTATGTTAAGGAGTCTCTTTTGCTCACATTTGTTTCAGTAACTGGATATCATGCATTTCTTCCCTATGACTTTTGGTCATGATGACTTACTGATGCAGATATACTGTATTTCTGTGGTTATATAGGTTTCTTTTATGAAAAAAGTCCATTAAAATTACTGAAAAGTGTGTATCTTTAGAGGGTGAGTGTTGCCTCTAAGTTAGGAGAGCTTATCAGAAACTAACGACAGTTTTGGTCCTGCTTTATGTAGCAGGACAGTGCAGCCGAAGTGGAAATGAATATAAAAAGGACAGTTGTAATTGAAGGGTAGATTGCATACACTATGAAATTATTCTTTTAAGAACTGCAACCTTTTCTACTGTAATATGTGGTAGTAGTAGCATAACTTTGAAATTAAGCATGATGAAATTTACACACTATATTAACCTTGCATAAAGGTTAGGAAGTAAAAGTCATCCATGCAAAATGTGTTCTTAATTTCATCTTTGGTGTTCTGACTGAGGCTGCAGGAACAGGCCTTAGCCCAAGGAAGAGGGAGAGCAGGAGGCTTCTGCCAAGCTCTGAATACACCTGCATGTTGAGTGAATTCTCTGAGGTCTTTTCATTAGCTAATGGGGTGACATTCAGCAGATCGCTCACCTTTGGCCGCCTTATTCACTATCTGTTTAAATATGACGGGTTACTCTTTCTCCATACATTTCTTGTCATCTCCACTTGCTCTTTTCTGTAGTGTTTTTACATAATTGGCCTACAAAGCCAATTATTATTTTCTAATGTTTGTACACAATTAGAGATAAATTAGATTTGCCTGTTCTAGAGGCTAGAGTAGCGCTCTACTTTCTGGGCAAGTGAGTAACAACAAATGAATTTATAAAGGTCCGCTAGATTTGTGAGGAGGAGTCTTCCATGCTGCAGGAAAACATTATTTCTTTCATTGCTTTTCTGTTTCTGCAGAACTAAGGAAATATTCAGGAACCCTAGAATATTTTGACATTCTAATATTCACTTTTATTAATCATATGAAAATATATTCTGTGATATTTTTTGGGGTATTTGCTGTCAGGTAACAAAGAACACATTGAAGAAATTTCAAACGAAAAATCTGGTTTCTCTGCTACATCTGTAGTAAATTTAGAAGACTGAAGAAAGCATTTCTATCATCCATACACCATACTCCAGAATGCTTTTTGTATAAATTCAGTCTTTCAAGAGTGATGTGGGTCTTCTAAAAGCCTACTGACAGCACTGTTCTTCAATTTAATGTAAGTAGTGGAGTAGACTAAAAGACGACAACCATTTTTCAGTAGCTAACAGAACTTCCTAGAGGGTAAGAAGCGAGTTTGTAAATACTTTTAAGATTTGGTGCTGGCAAATATGAACAAGCATTAGGTTGTGCCCAGATTTTGTCCTCGAGCTAAGATGACCTGTCAGTCTGATGAAATGTTCTGCTTTGAACGTGCAGCAGTAATGTAAATGTCATGGTTTGCAATGCAAAATTCATGCTTTGAAACAGTGATTCTTAGATGACTGCAAGGGAAAAGCAGGTTACTCAAAATTTCTCTCTGTTTTGTCTCATCCTATATACTCCAGTAAAAGAGAAGACTTAATTTGCTGGTCATTGGCTACCTTGATTCATAGACAGACCATTACATGTCATGGGGAGCCCAGATTTGGTCCCTTGAGTGCAGAAGAGAAGGCAATAATCATGGTCCTAGCTGTTGGCTCCACTATTACTAAAACATCCTAGGAGGTGTTTGCTTTCTCTGCTACAAGGTTACACTGTTCATTTTTATTCCGCTTGTTGTTCCCCACAGGTTTAGGTGTTATTTTGACCCCAGTGTAGGACTTGGAATTTATCTTTGTTGAACTATGTTGTTACTCTGCTTTGTAAAGTATATTTTCAAAAAGGAATTTGTTTAAGTTTATAAAAGTTTAAAATTGCTTTAGTTTTTATGCAGGTAATTCTGAATTATAAATTTTGCCTTACATTCTTTTTAGTTTCTGTAGCAAGCATTTCCTTATTTTCAAAAAACCCCATGTTTATAGAAGTGACAATTTTCAGATAAAATATTCAGAGTTTTCAGGGGATCAAAATTTTCTATGTCTCTCAGCACTGTATGATGTTGATTCAGTATTCAAACTATTAGAGAAAAGTGATTCAATATAACTCAGATGCTAATATGTGGATTTTTATGGTTTCTAAAGAGAAGGAAAAAATTGGGCTATTTTCATTTAACAATCTAAGAGCATATGTAAATGACACACGGAATGAAATTCTGGGCTAGGTACTTGCCCTGTGTAAGTTCTAATTCAAGTCCAGTTTAAACAAGACAGAACAGAGTCACCAAATCAAATACTATTGATGCTTAAAGTGCAACATAAATGGCATGAAATTTGCACAGTCTGTACAACGAATTGAAAGTATGTTCAGCTGGAATTTTCCTCTCTTTGTTTGATGGTACTTGTGTAAGTTGCTGGCAGTCACTGTGGTTCCAATCATATCACAGGTAGGAACAGGCATCTCCAGAGACACCTGAGAAAGGTCAGACCACTAGTTTTCCAGAGGTGCTTATCTCTGTATTGACTGTACATAGCCTAAGGTTACCTGCTGAAGATTACCTGCTGAAATTAAATGAGTCTCTCACACAAACATTTGAAAATACCTAGTAATCCATTTTAAATACTCACGTACTGGAAAAAAAGAAAGTGTATTTTTGAGCCCGATTGATCTTGCTTCGCACTTGCAGTGTTTAATGTACCCAGCTGTCAATATTAGGGCACTTTTCTTCTATGAAGTGTCCCACCATGAAGCTCTGCTTATTATATAATTAACTACGGACCCCATTTTTGAAACATTAATAATGACATCAGATAGTAGTGCCAAAGTATATATTAAATAACTATTTAGGATTCTTTCTAAGGTGGCAGCAACAGTTAGAACAGAATATTCAGCACATGTTATTGAGATCTATGTGTTCCTTGATTAATTCTTAGATGGATCACTATTCTGTAGATACATATTTATACCTAACAACATATACTAATACACTGACTGATTCAGGAATATTTTGATACAGTTATTGATAAATAAATAATTTTCCTTTTTAAAAAAATTCTCTTTCTGCTTGAGTTTTATTCAAACCAAAGCATTCATACACCTGTTCATTTACTGTTGCTTATAGCCCTACAATACCTCTCCAGCAAATAAGGAACTGCACTATATAGGTTCAAAGAGACTGTACTGTTTTTGATTTTAAATGATGACAGCAAATGCAAGAAGATTTTGTATTTCTTTCTTTTTATTAAAAGAACCTTATTTTCAAGCAATGTATATATCTCTTTTAATAGTTGATACTGTCAAAGTCTTACTGCTCGACGTTGCACAGGTCTTAAAATTTCTTATTTATGGACTAGGACTATGTTTTGACATGGAAGCTATAAATGCCTGAAAATTGCAATGGTGTGTAAACTACCACAGTTTCATTTATACTAACAAAAAAAAATATTGATACATGCTGTGTAAGGATACTTAAGATTTTGGGCAATTATGTCAGTGCTCCACATAAAAAAATATTAACAGAAATGCACTTACATAGAAATTATCTCAAAAAAATATTTCAGACATTTTTACTGACCTAACAACTTTGGCCATGGGTTACTTGTGTATTCTTTAAAATACAGAGTCACCTTGAGACACATTAATATTTATATTCCCATGTGTAGCTGCACTGTTTTAGAATCTTCCTTTCTTTCTCACGGAGAATATAGATAAACTGTACTCCTTGTACTTTCTTAATTTCTGTGTTTTGTGTTAGATGTTGTATAAGCTGTGACCAATGGTTTTAGCAGGTGGATTCCCTCCTGACCAATAGTTGCTAGGTTATTAGTGCATATATAAAGAAGTTTTTGTAAATAAACCTTCTTCTTCTTTGCCATCTTGAGTCCTATCTGCCTGACTTCCCTGCCAGCTTCCACAAATCCCACGAATAACAGAAATCCAGCCAACACACATGCACCACCATAGAATAAAGAAAGTGAAGTATGGTATCTTCCAATAAAATCAGATTAGTAATTTAAGGTGTACATGATTTGTCACTGCCAAAATCTGGAGCAAATTAAATCTCTAGAACTCTGATACTGCTTTAAAACAATAGGGGAAAAAAACTAAAAAGGTTGGAACTGGAATTCAGTTCCATGTGAAACTGGGAATTTGCTAAATTCCTTTCTCATGGTTTAAGTAATAATATTTATTATTTAAAAAAAGAGAGTAAGAATAAAGCTATAGCTAGAAATTGGCTTGCTGGATCACTTCTGAGTCTCAGCTCTAATCTGATATTCAAGACATGACAATGCCCAGTCATAAAAGCTTGATGTAGACATTTGCTTCTAGTTCATTTCTGAATCTATTTAGTCTTGTATTATGACAAGTGGAATCTGAAGTCTCTCTTTTATTTCAAATTTTTACACAGAATCATTCATGAAATTGGACCTAAAGTGTCTCAGTAACTTTGTGCCTGTCATACTGCTGAATTTAGTCATAACTGTGTTGCATGCAGTCATTAGCAAGCTTCGCAGTGGACAATATAAGTGATTTCTCCTATGGATACTATCACTGGGTCTTAAGCAGCCCTGCAGAGTAGATTGGACTTCATTTTTAAATACTAGTCTAATTATCCTTACAGAGTAAATTGCATGGTGTGGAGTCTGACTTCTTTGAAAGCCTAAGATCTGAGGCTGCTTTGCAGCAATTTGAAATTTGCATTTCCAGGGAGTTATTTCAAACCAGATGTTTAACCACTAAATTGCTTCTACATCTCAACTTCTCACCTTGATAGGAATATCCCTTATGACTATACTGAGACAAATGGCAATTACTGTTATACAGCAGATAGATGCTGTTAATATGATGCTATCTCACCAATGATAATTAAAACCAGAGAAGTATCTCAATTTTAGTCAGTGAATTGTCCAGGTCTTTGTAAAAATAACTCATTCAGTGTTTTCACAGTAAGGATTTCAGAAGCCCTGTATATACAACATGACATGCAATGTTTGGTAGGATGAAACTCAAGCAACAGTAGATGATGACTCACCTCCTTTAAATAAGGGAGTATAAAAGTATTCCCATAAAGCGGTGTTGGTATTTCTTGTGGCTGTTGGGGAAGTAAACCATGACATCAAGGGTATAAATATCCTGGCATTTGTTAACACCACCATTGTTAACATTGGGATAGATCTATGCTAGTAAAAAATAAGCAGCATGACCAAAGGGAATCTCCTGTCCCATTCACAGTTTTCAGTGTCGGGAAGTATTTGGGGGCCATTACTCACTGACCCTGGAATCAACTAGTAGAAACACAATGGATTTTTTTTTTCTTTTAAAGTACACTATGGAGAAATGGCAGCTGTTTTCCTCAAGGCTCTCATTCTTCTAATCCATCCTTAAGAGGAAATCAATACAGTTTCTCTCAGAGGCTTTCAAGGCTGTCTCCCATGTCAGGTGGAAAGCAAAAAGAAGAAACAACTTGTTTCAAGAAACGAGAGATGTTGAGAAACTTCAATAGTGTCCAGACCTATCATCCTTCTTATTAGACTTGCTGTTTTCAAAGAAAAAAAATCCCTTCTCAGAATACTTACCTCATCATTATGACTCACCTTCAAACAATCTTTGCCTTCCCACCTGATCTTCTGTCACCAAGCTAGATAAATCAACAACTGAAACAATGCCCTCCTGCTTCCCTTCACTTTTAAACCACTCTGAATGGTATGAACTTTATGTTATAGCCAAGATATCACACAGCAGTTTCTCTATTCCTGTACACCAAGGAAAGCTCAAAGGTCTTCAAGCTGCTAATAATAAAACTCTAAAAATAGAAACCCCAGATGTTTTTAAAAAAAAATAGAAACGAAATGACAGAATTTATGGTAATTGAGTAATCCTTTACAATTTTCTAACTTGACATTTCTGACCTAGTAATGAATAGCAATGTCATTTGCTCCTTAACTCTTCAGGTCAAAATTCTGAGATTGAGTCTTTAATTTTTTTAGAAAAATCTGGTCCCAGAAACTTGTAACATTAAAATCCTAAACATTTAGTGATACTTCAGGAAAAAAATGTTGACATATAATAAATATAATATAATATAATATAATATAATATAATATAATATAATATAATATAATTAAAGGCAATTCTACTTATATGTAGGCTGTGTTTCTTTTCCTTTGCATAAAAGCTCTGGTTGCCTTTCTAATGTCCTTCTAAAACTAGAAAGTGGAAAGACAAGATAAGAAAGTAGAGTTGTAGAAGGAGAAATGAACTAGAAGTACACAATAGCTAATAAGAGCTATTCTGCAATGTTATGTCTTTGTGAATTTTTATATGAAATCTCTGGGAGCCTTGAAAAAGGAAAGCTTTTATTGTTAAAGAGTTAATATACTATTCAAGAGATATGCCTGTCTTTATTTCCATCTGACAAAAAAATCGCCTTACAGCTTCTGAATGCACATTTCAGTGCTTTTTGGATGACCAGCTTCTATCTAAATATGGTGCTGTGAATTTCAGTAGAATGGTTGCTATTATAAAGAAGTTAAGTCACTTCAAGGTCCAGTTCTGAGAAAGAACAAGAATAAAACAACAAAGCAAAATCTGGTACTTCATATTCTGGTTTATTAGATGGCTTAGTCTGGGAGCCTGGGAGATCTGGACCTCTGTGCGTAAGACTCATAAATGAATGTTCAGGTTTTCAGCAGTGAACCATACTGAATCTAAATGAAGGATTCTGTCCTGCTTCCAGTGTTAAAATGAGGCAGTGAAGTTGTTGGACATGACTGGTAAAACAAAGTAACAGTGCTGAAAAAATCTTTTTGCCCCTGAAACTTCTGTTATTTTTATCTCTTAACTATGCTTGATGTTTGAAAATACATTCAGATGTGTAATTGCTTTGTGTTTTCTTCAGAATGGGTTTTTAATTTAAAATTACGCATACATAAGGCTAAACAACTTGGAAGGGGATAATTTTGCTTCCAAATGTGTTTTTCCAAATGTATCTTAAATGTTGATCTTATTAAGAAAAATGCTCCCTGTTTCTGCAGAATGTTGCTTATGTGCCTACCCAAGGCTGTGTGCGCCTACCAGGAAGCAATGGTGTTACCGTGCTCTTTCTGAGAATGCGTGACCTGTCGTGCTTTTGAAAAGGGATTGAAAATCTGTAGCAGATGGGAAAGTGCTTCAAAGTTTTGATTCTGAAGGAGATCTATGGAAGGGAATAAAAACTCTTCATGATACCTTGCTCTGTTAAGGACATGCTTCTCTGAATTTTCATTGAGACCATCAGGTAAACAAATAGTAGTAACATGATTTAAACAGAGATATTAATTCTCCGTGCTTTCAAAGCAATCTTGAATTTCACATCAGAATGTGCTTTTCATAAATCCTTGTGTTTTGTGTGGCTTTTGTGGTACATTAGAATGCTACTATCTTGTGCTGCAGTTTCTTTGTTCATGACATTTTCTTTGAGAAACCTCTGACTGTGAGATCATGCATTAGAAGAAATATCAGGACCAACTCGTAGTTAATTGACAAGATACAAAGGAAATTATGCTGAGAATGCATATTGTCCATTGAATTAGCAAAAGTTTGCCAAATGTGGTAGCTGAAGAAGAACTATACATGTTTCTCTCCATGTTGTAGCTGATAATGAAAAATTATTTCTATGTATTCTTTTTGAAATACAACTATAGAAAAACAACAGCTAGGTGCACGGAAAGATGAAACAGTAATTATCTGACAGAAAAGCAAAAAACCCAAAAGGCAAAAAACTCAAATTTGGTTTTGAAGTAAAGAAGTGTAATGGGAAGACTGGTGGATTTCCACTTGCAGTAACATGTCAAGAAAATAGGATTGGAGAAGGGGAACATGAAGATGAAGCAAAAAAGGTGTTGTGGCAACAGAAAAATTGATCATCATTGCTCAAAAAAGCTTAGTACTGAAAAGCATTCCATAAGTGTTTATTTTATATTGCCATGAGAATCACTGACATGAAATCTCTCTTACTTCTCTGCACCAGGAGAAAAACATTCCCAAAGAATTTGCTAAAATCCAAATTGTTTTTAATCCTTCAGGACAAGCTGCATGGTTCCCTCTGTTTTATGTCCTTAACATCACAGAATATAGGTACTAAAAAAGAGTTTAAGCTAATACAAACAATTCTAAAAGACACAATTTTAACTTGTGCCCTTTACCTCAATAAAAGAAGATTTAAATTCAGTTTGTACATTTATTATCTTATACTGTATGTTACTAAAATTTGAAATCCCTCTGTCTCTGGTTAGAGACAAATTTTCTAGGTGGAAAGCACTCTGAATAAACACCTCCCCCAAAGCAAAGGTTTTGGACACCCCCTCTCCCCACCACAACAGAATTTCTTGGATGAAAGTGAAAAAAACCTATTTATTTAACAAGACACACAGGGTGCCCTGTAAGGCACAAGGGAAGAGGAAAGGGAAAAAGGAATTATTAAACCTGAGTAAACAGCTGATGAACTTTAGTGTCCTTTTCCTCAGGTGTAGTTTCCCCTCTCTGGGGGTCCCTGGGGGGGGGCTGGGTGGAGTTGCTCCAATGGCGCCCTGGAGGATCCTTGTCTACTGTCCTCTGGGGGCTGCTCAGGTTCTTAGGTGAGAAAGCATGTTGAGGAAAACAAAAGTCCAAAAAAGGAGACAACGAAAAAGCAATCCCAGGGGAAAAAATCTGGCAGTGGGCACAGCAGCAGCAGCCAGAGAGGAATGTCCCTTTCTCCCCCTCACTCCTCAGCCAAGAAGCCTGGGGGAGAGTTTCAAAGCAACCTCCGGCCGGCAGAGCTGCTCCCGGCTGCTGAAATGCAGTTAAAGCTACAGGACCACATTTCTGGGCATACACACAAACAACAGGGCATACAGGTATATCATACCATCACCCCAAGACACCCTCTTTGACTGAAAATTCTGATGTTTTACATCTTGCTTTAAATTCTGAATGAAAACAAACCCTACATTTGTTGACACACAAAAAACTAAAGAAAAATGATTTAATAGTAGAGATTTAGAATCCTCTGAAAAATTATTTTGTGCTTCATTAGAGAAGCTCCTGCAGCAGGACTAAAGGATTAAATACTACTAGCTTGATCCTTTGTATAGTGATTTAAAAAAAAAATCATTATGTGCTATTTTATGATCTTTCAGTTACAACAGAGGTCTTGATGCAGCATGAGTGGCATTTGGCTGTGCTTGACGACAGTGCCTTGTATAGTTATTCCTGAGGTGACTCCCAATCTCTCTGTTTTTTTGTGCAAAGTTCTTTGCAAGGCATCACATTTACACTTATGATCATGGCCAGGTGCTTTGGTTGACTTGTAATCTGTCCTGAACAAATGTATCATTGTAGACAAGAGAAATATCTACTTTCAGTGGGAAACAGAACCTACTAATCCTGTCAGCTACTCCAAAGCAATTTTTTACCCATATAGACTTCTTCTTTAGCAAGCAGGTCAGAACTGTCCAAATCTGGGTACCCAAAATGTGTTTTCTAAGTAAATGTTTTCAAAAAGTGGGAACATCTACTGTTGTTAGTCTTACAAAAATGCAATGCTTCCCCATGCAATTACGTAACTGATTTTTGGTCATTTACTTGGAAAATGCTGAAGTTGTCTAGAATATGGATGATTATACAAGTTTATAATACACCTGCAAAAAGTATTGATATTTATTGTTACAACTACATGGGCCACAGTAAAGGCACTTAAACAAAATTATACTAAAAAAATGTTTTTAAAAATTGAATAAAATAAGGTTTTGATAACCCTTCATAAAATCTAATACACAAAGTTGAGTCATGTGAAAATAGTTCATGTTCTTTTATTCTCTACTTATTTATTTCTCTATGTATGACTGGCTCCTTTTTGAGATTGCAAGGGAGGACTCACTAAACTAAGTGCAGTCTTAGTTTCTGAATTTTAGGCTCCTTTAAAGTCACTACCAGGTACCATTTGAATAAATTTAATTTCATTTTTATATCCAAAAAAACTCCGTTTCATTGTTTCTGTTTGTCTCCCTTGACTAAAAAAAGAGTGCAGGGTGATGAGCTTACATGTGAAGATTGATACTGGACATGTTTAAAGTTAATTCAGATGAATTGCCCAAAGTTTCAAAACTTTGCCTTGACCTGCCCTAGAAAGGAAGGCTTGTGTCAGAGCCTAGAACAACTCTCTGATGGTGTAGAAACCTTTACAGTGAGTTTTTCAGGTGATCATACAAGACGTGTGACTGTGATTGATCAGCCAGTGGATGACTTTTTTCACATACAGGAGGAGTGAATTTAGTACTAGATTTTTCATCTTCTTGTTTCAGGGAACAGCAATTACTTTGAACAAAAGGGAGTATTCCAAAACTGTACATATTCAAATGAAACTTTTAATGCCTGCTTCAGCATGGGAATCTGAATATATTTTGCGCAGCAATTCTGTTTTTATTGTCCCTTTCTGCAACTGTGAAAAACAGATCTGTTTTAAAAGTTACAGAGTACATTTGATCTTTTTATGATCTGAGAGAAAATACAAAGAGGAATGCTTCTGTGCTTGGATGACATTCATTATTCTTGGATGAGCAACAGACACAAAAGGTTTGCTGCCAGAATTTCAAGAGAACATGAGATCACTGATCAATTCCTGAGTCTTGGACTGCTGAATGAGTATGGTGAAAAGATGTAGTCTATCCTTTTTTGTTAGTAAACAAACTGAAGAATTAACCATCTTAAAGACTTCCATCAGCTGATAATCATTGTTATGAACAGAATATGTTACCCTACTAGTAACTTAACTGTGAATCCACTGACAGCACATAACCTGTGTAATATCTTAAACAGTATTATCTTACTGTAAACAAAAATATCCAATTTCAAATATAGTTTAATGTTGGGTAATTAGTATTTTACCATTGGAAAAAAATCAAAAGAATTCACTGTCCTATTTAATCATTTAGTCAAAGCTATCACTTTGACTGAAATTGGAACATCTTTAAGCATTGGAAAGAAAACCTATACTTTACCTATTTTCCTAACATAAAAATCTGTGTATCTTCTGTAAAATGTAATTATGGTCTCTTATGTTCACAGACAGAATCTTTAAAAGAACAAATAAATAATCAAACAAAAGTTCCTGGTCTTTTTCCAGAGGAAAATTTAAATTCTAATGCAATTGGGTTAATACTTTAAAAGAGTATTGAAATTATGGGTAATTGTCAGTGTAATTTTCACATTGGTTCTGTAACAGAAGTTTTTTAGCTCTAAATCCAAAGAAGGGAAAGAATTGTGAGAATATCGATATTCATCAGAGGATCAGATGTTAATGGGTATTTTTGAACACTGCCTTTTTATTGTTTGCTTGAGAGGTGCTAGACTATTCTCTGAATGCTTTGAATTACTTTCAGGTATGTTTTCAGGCTTGAACTGCAATTCTTGGAATGTTTGTGATTGCTGTTTCAAGTGAAAATTAGTAATGAAAAGTGCTGCTATTCCAAGCACTATACAAACAGTCATATTAAAAGTAGTGCAGAAGGATTAACTTGTTGCTTCAGTGCTGAAGCCTTGTCTTTTAAAATTCACATGCATGGCAATGAAAGGTTTTGCATTCAACAGATGAAGGGACATTCTTCTTTGACCTTGCCTTGTTTTCTGCACAGCAAACCTGTCAGTGCTGTCATACTAAAATTCCTCTCATTTTTCTCTCCGGGTTATCTGTAACTGTTTCATAGTCAGCAGGTAATTCAGATCAAGCATTATCTATGTAATAGCATTCAGTACTATCAACTCTCACTCACTTTTTGTGTACATACAAATACTGAGCTTGTGGTTTGTACCTCAGTTTATACCAGTCTGTAATGACTGGGAAAGCTTCAACTCTACCGTATGTCCATGCTGCCTGGAGGAAATGGCTGTCTTCTTTAGCTGGCTGTTTTTCCCTTTGGCCCATCTCCTAAAACTGATCTCCTAGTCAGTGTGGCTAGAAGGGGCAGAGAATGCTTCCCCATCCTTTCTTATTGTTCCTTTTCTGTCAAAACTTGACAGGTTTCTCTTGTAAATCAGTATTGACTCACTTTCAATACCAGAAGAGTTTCCATTTCCTCTCCTACCTGTCAGCCTGGAAGCAGTCTGATGGGAACCACTGGTGTAAGGCTTTTTTATCTGTCTCCTGACACAGTCTTGAGGAACAAAAGGAGAAAGGGAGAGGATATCTCACTGTGGCTGTCTTCCAGACGCCTGAGACAAGGTGGTGAAGCTGACCTTAGAGCTGAAGACAGACTTGTCAAGGTTAAGAAAAATTTTGAGATCTACAGACCACAGTGATTGCTGAGCAGTAAATGGATTTAGGATAGATTCTGTAAGAAAAGCAAAAGAATTGCATTACTGATATTTACATTAGTGGGCGACAGAAATTTTCTGAATGTTGGATATTTACAGTATCATAAGACCTAAATGGAATAAAGCAATATTTTCTTTTAAACCTTGTGGTATATGAAAAAAAATGCTTCTTGGTTTTGGGTTTTAGGTGTTTTTTTGGTTGTTTTTTTTTTTTTTTGAGGGGGCGGCTGTGGAAGGTTTTTTTTGGTGTTTTTGGTATTTTTTCTGTTGGAGGGGGTGGTGCTTTTGGGGTTTTCTTTTGCTTTGTTTTGTTTTCCAAAGAGAAAGGGGTCTGCCCTGTGCTTTTTCATCTGTAGGTCTGTTTGTTTGCTTTGAAATTTGTGGAGATAATGATCCCCCCTAACTTAATTTACAGTCTTCAGGACATATGTCATAATTGGTATCATATTATACTAATATGATATACTGTTTGCAGTTATTGTAACTAGTTCATAGTATCATGATTTTTGTAAGGCTTTTGTTTGCAAAAACACTTTGTTGCATAGTATCTTCAACTAAAAAGTAATAGTATCATCCTTTATGTTTTTAGCAAAGAGCTTTAAAGATGATATTTGGAAGCTTAAGTGAGGCTATTAAAAAAAAAAAAAAGGTGTAATTTTAAATCCTGAAATTATTTCAAGAAAATTATATAATTTTTAGAAACTTGAAGTCATTAGTCTTGAATGCTAAAGGCTGTAAATATTGAAATTGAAGAATTATTGATGCAGTGACTGAAAATATGAATTGGCATAAATGCTCTAGTCTTAGTGAAGATATTTGATTTAGCTTCTGTAGGGATAATATTTTCCTTGATGTGCTCAAGCAGCAGAATTGGACCTTTAACTGATAAGAAAGGATTTCTAGCAGTGAGCAGCAGAGAATTCTTTATAGCTTAAGTGCTCATCGTGGTGATGCTTTCCTTTTCTATCAATTATGTTTTGGACTGAGGGTTGTGTTTTTGGCATCTTGTCTGCTGATAATACTTGTCTTTACATACATTAATCTTCATTAACAGTAATAACCCTATCTGTTTTATTTGTGAAGCTTCTAAGTGGCATTTTTTGTTTTTAACTCAGGCCTCAAAAGACTTGCATATAATTTAAAACCAATATTTGGGCTCTTAAGGCTCTTTCCTTTCATCTACATTGTAATACCCCAGTGGAAAGAAAGCATTTAAAAATGTGAATTATTCACCTATTCATTACTGAAATGTCATGTTAATAAATAATATCTATCAAAGTAAAGAGGATTTTGTTGGTGTCTTTAGCCATTCTCAGAAAATACTGAATGTAATTTTCTTATGATTATATACTGAAAGCCCATAATGGCTATGGAACTTTTCATCCTACCATGAAGATATTGCTGATACTGTATTTCAGTACAGTACATTAAGCACAATTATTTATGAAGACATTTCCAGCAAAGTTACAGTGCAGAAAAATATTTATACTTGTCACAAATTGGATGATTTTGGAAAGTAAAGTAAAAGGATTTTATAAATCTTCACTGTTGAAATAAATAAAATTATTATTCTTCTATTATAAGATACTTTATAACTCTGTGGTGGAACTTTGACCCTGCACTTGAAGACAATGTTCATGGTGTAATCACTACTACCTACTTATTGCTGGGGAAAGTTCTCTAGAAAATGAATTTCCTACTCTATTTCTTCTCAAAGTAGAAAATTACGTTCCTGCACTACCTCATACATGGAAGTGCTGCAATTACAGATAGTAACTGAAACACATCTTCATGAAAAACTAATCTCAACTCTGCAAGCTGGGACCAATTATTTAAGCTCACAAACTGAAGAGAAAAAAAATCATCATGATGGGAAAGGCTTGCAAAATAGGGTTCTTATTCACTGGCAGGTGAACTGAGACTTACTGCATGTGAGCCATTAAATTGTAATAGAATCTTCTTATGCTTCTTACAGTAGACAAGCAATTGTCTGCTGCGGAGGATGAGCTTGTTTCTGCCTTCCATCCTTTCCCCCACTCCCAAGTCAAAATGGGTAAACCAGCCAGATGTATTTTTGCTGCTTAAAAGACCACTCTGTATTTGTCACTGATCAAGTACTCACAGATCATACTCAGTAGATGGACTGTGGTTTTTATTACCCACTGGAGGTGAGATATTTCTTCCTTGACACACTTTGATGAGATTCTTAGTAAACATGAGCTTGGATGAGCTGCTTAGCATCCATCTATGTGTCAGTACCATCAGCATTTAAGAAGATAAGTAGCATTTGCTTATCACTGAATTTTTTGAAATTGGGGAAAAGCTCAACATATAAAACATTTCCCAGGACTTCTGAAAGTGAAGTAGGAGTCTGCTAAGGGGAAGAGCCAGGACTTATTTTGTACTTGGAAAGGTGGAGCTCTTCTCTGCAGATCTCACCATGCCTATAGAAATACATAGGACTAATGTGTGGTAGCTGATGCAGATCTCACAGAACTGTAAATGAATTCTCACTTACTCATCTGCTGCTTTGCAGTGTGAAAATCTAACATATCAAGGCATCAGGAATCTACAGCAGGCTGTTCATCAGAGATTTGGATGCTGATTCATAAGCTCCCCAGCTCATTTGGAAAATCTGGCATATGTACTTCCATTTGTCCATTTGGATGTAACCTATCAGTATTTATAATTAGAGGCTCAGCTGTTTAACTGAGGCCAAGAAGGAAAAAATAGAAATATATACCCATAGTAAAATAATATACTGGGAAGTTTGAGATCTGTTCTTATACTCTAACAGAAAAATGAAGGGAATAAAAGCAACAAAAAGGCTATAGGAAATGCTAAAATGTTTGGGAAGGAGTAGGGTTAACAATATTTTCACTTCATAAAGCTTCAGTGAACCAATTTTATGTGACTTCTCATATACAATACAGGAAGATGCCACCAAGAAAGAGATGTTCACTTTCTTGTTTTCTGCAATGTCTTTCATAAGGTTAGCATATTATCTCTTTGTGACTGTAGCATTTTCTATATTGCTAAAAATGCTACACCCAAATGAAACAAAACAGTGTTGTACAGGAAAGTGCAAGATTTGCTTCTGATAATATTGTTACTTAATGACAAATGCAGATGCACGCTGTGAAGTTTTGCCTCTGACCACACTGCATCCATTACTCCTGACTTGGCTCAGAAGAGAAATGAATGTTAGAGAAATGTTGAAGCAAAGATCTTGGGTCTTGTGGTTAAAAATGCAATTCCTAATGTAAAGAAACAGAGAGTAAGCACTGCAGAAAATCCTGGAAAGGAAGGATTTGACTTAAGATGACTTATGTCTAAGCATTAAGACAGTTAAATTAGAACTTTTAAATTACCCAAGTGCTGATGCATCCCTGCAGCGATGGCTCTGAGTCATGTGGGCTGCGAGTTGAAGGTGGGAGGATGGCACTCGTGTGATGCAGTGTGTGGCACAGCTTGGGGGTAATGAATGCTTTTAAGCCCTCTAGCTTGCTGAAAGCAGTCGCCTCAAGAGTGAAAATAAAATATCTGATGATTCTGAGCTGTGATTTTCTCTTGTTCAGTACTGAATAAAGCTAATTTATGCTGGCCAGACCTAGGACAACCTTGTACTGTGCTTTAACTTTGCTTGCAGTAGAGAAAAACCAGGTTAGGTGAGAACCAATGGTAGTATTAGAGTGGAGAGAAAAGAAATAGAAAGGAAGCATTTGAGGAAAGAAATCCTTGGAAAAATTCTTCAGGGCTATCCAGTAAGTTAGTTATTACCCCTTCAGCTTTAACTTTATGTTTTAAAGGAGAAGCTGTAATGCTAATACATGTATAATACAGATATATATATACAATACATATATATATGTTAACAGTCATGCTTTTAGTGCTAGTATTTGCAAGATGCAGTGATCAGAAACATCTATTGGTTCCCAATTCTGAGGTAGCTGCAACTCTTAGAAACTTTATCACATTCACAGGAATACCAATAGGACCATGACAACTTCTTCAACAGAAACTTTTTGTCAGTGATTTTACTATTACATGCCCTGCAGGAAAAAAAAAAAAGAAAAAAAAAAAGAAAATGAAAAAGAAAAATAAATAAAAAGAAAAATAAAAAGAAAAATAAAAAGAATAAAATAAAACAAGAAAAAAATAGAAAAAGTGTTTTCTTTCTCAGTATCAGAGCAATTGTGTAAATATCCAAAACAGACCTTAACTTTGAGGGAGAACAGGTGATTTTGTTTTGCTTTCTTTATGGTTTGAGAATGTTGGGGCCGAGATTGACGGGATGAAGGATACACAGTTCTTTAAAAAGACTTACCATGCTATGAGTATTGTCAGAAAAATACATTGTTTTGTTTTCAGGTGGCAGAAACAATACTGTATGCATCCTAAGGGGTTAATAAAATAAGCTGGTGACTGATCACAATCAGCCACTGTAAGGGAAACTGATAAATGCATGTCATATATCTGCATTTTCGTGAAATAAAATTTCATTCTTAAACAAAAATTAGTTGTGTATATATCACATGTTCTCTATATTAATTTTTCAGGAAAGAACCTTTCTTTGACTTATTTTGTGTTCTAGCTTCAAGTGGTCTAAGAAAATCATATCTGTGACTCCACAACATTTGAATAACGGGAGCTTTGAAGGTTTTTAAGAATTTATGGTGCAGAAATCTTATATAAGCCTAAAATATATGATAACAGCCCCATGTCTTCTTTCTGCAGATGACCTCTAGTGTGTTAGCTAATCAGAAATTTGGAAAAAAAAGGAGGGGGTGGGAGCTTCTGAGCTGCTCATCTGTTTATACCAGTCTTGAAATGAGATAAGCACCACAGTCAAAGATGCAAAAAAAGGCACTGAAAAGACAGCTGTGTTTATCTCATTTACACACAAGGAAGAGAAAGTGCACCTCATTGAAGGAAAATTTTAAGCTCTTATCCATTGCATTTTTTTCCAGCTCTGTAGAAATTTTACAGCCGTTTAAGCTATCAAATGTGAAGTCTCTGTAAAATGTTGCACCTTCTCTCTCTTGATTGTATTGTGCTATGAAGATTTTGGCTATAGCTTGGCATCAAAATATCTGTCATTTTCATATTTATCTTTTTTTTCTCTGTCAGTATAGGTTTCCAAGCAGATAATACTGTAGTGATAGAACGTTCCTCAGATCTGTGATACTGCATGTGACTCTATGAGTGTTTGTGTAGGATATGATTTAGTTTGTTGCTTCGTGATGAACTCAGAGTGTTCAGTGCTGTACACAGCACAAAAGAGTTTGTCTTTGCCTCAAGGAGCTCCTAGCCTGAAGGTTGGCTCTAGGGTGTCTTGCATGGGAATGTTCTTCCCCACTGTGAGATGTCTCAAGCTGATGTGACTTCTGCTCTACAAAAACATTTTATTTTTGACTTAAGAAAGCATCATTTTGCACCAGTGAAGATGTGCATGCTAACCTCTTTCAGAAATGCTACAGCAGTGTTTTTCAGCTGTGTAGTGTAGTGATGGTTCAAGCCCAGAGAGGGGTCGAGCTCCCCCTGTCCCTCAGTTCATAATGGTATTTTCATATCTCCCTCTCTCCTCCCTTCCTCCTTCCCGATTGGTCCCTGTCCCTTTGTCCCTCCCTGGTTCCTCCCCCATGCCATTCCAGGATTGGTTGTTACCCTCAGAATAAAGTCTGGTGCCGGGCTGAGTCCGAGGTCTCTCGCCCTTGACCCCAAGCACCTGACCACTGTGTGACCGCGTGTCAGATTTGGGGGTCTGGGCGAGGGAACACTCTCTTTGCAGCACTCCGGCTTTTGGGGACAGCGTGGCTGCCGTCCTAGGGAATCGCAGCTCGTGGCTGGGGGAGACTGTCCCCGACTGCAGTGAACCTGGCGCTCAGGGACACTAGCAGACGTCACCGACGAGCTGCTGATCATCCCTGGTGGTCAGCTGGTCCAGCCTACGTGACCAGCCAACAGTGTAGGAAATCTCCATGTTCAAATTTTCTCCTTAGCCATGTTGAATTCCCAGAATATCAGGGGCAGAAGTTATTAAAGGCAATGTTACCCTCAAAGTCCCAGTACTCAGTGAGTTTCCAGTCTCTTGGGTGTTTTCAGCAAATCTGGAAGGAAAACACATTATCAGATCCACCTTTTGTATATAGTAGTGCAGACTATTGAAATGACTACTCTAACTAGCAATTGATAGGGAAAAAAACCACTCCTCCTTGACTCCACACCTTAAACATTTGCATAGCCTTTAAAACCGTAGTTCAGTTATTTTTGTGTTTTATTATCCAGCAAACTGTCAGGGTATTTGTACAGCCCTTCCAGCTCTAATACCATTTGTTAAGATGTCGACTATGATAGATGTTCTTTTCAATGTACAGTAGCCTGATCTGAAGCAATTTGCACTCTGGAGGCACCATTCAGTGTCAGCTGAATCCCAGGAGTTTTCTGAAATTCACAGACTCATTATTCTGTCTCAGTATTTAACACTTCCTAGTTGAATGTTGAAGTCCTAAGGTCCTTTAAGAGGTGCTAGAGAAAGTGTTTTACTGGCTGCTAAGTATAGTATGAAGGCCTAGCCTGGTTCTTGTCTATGAAGAAAGTATTTTGTGAATGACTAAATGCTGTGTTCTCATCAAAGATGATGCGGCAGGGTCAAGACATCACTGAATATCATAGATTCATTAAGGTTTGAAAAACCCTTTAAGATTGAGTCCAACTGTTAACCTAGCACAGCTGTGTGCACCACTCAACCATGTCTCCACGTGTCACATCCACATGTTTTTTTCAATGCTTCGGGGATGGTGACTCAACCACTTCCTTCAGCAACCTGTTCCAACACCTGTTCACTGTTTAAGTGAAGAAAATTTTTCTAATATACAATCTAAACCTCCCCTGGTGGAACCTGAGAGCATTTCCTCTTGTCCTATCACTTGTTGCCTGGGAGAAAAGACTGACTTCCACCTCATTACAGCCTCCTTTCCGGCAGTTGTAGAGAGCAATAAGGTCTCCCCTGAGCCTCATTTCTCCAGGCTAAACACCCCCAGCTCCCTCAGCTGCTCCTCACAGGATTTGTGCTCCAGACCCTTCACCAGCTCCATTGCCCTTTTCTGAACATGCTTTCTTGTAGTGAGGAGCCCAGAACTGGACACAGCACTTGAGGTGTGGCCTCACCAGTGCCGAGTACAGGGGGACAGTGACAGCCCTAGTTCTGCTGGCCACACTGTTTCTGATGCAAGTCAGAATGGGGTTGGCCACTGGTCACCTGGGCACAGCTGGCTCGTGTTATGCTGCTGTTGACCAACACCCCCAGGTTCTTTTCCATCAGGCAGTTTTCCAGCCACTCTTGCCCATGCCTGTGGGCATGTGAACAGATGCTGTATGTCATACAAAGTGCATATTCCATAAATACGTAATGAAAATGTAATGAATGGGGTTCATCTCTAGTCTCAATGAAGTTGGTAATTGATCACAGTGGAGAGGATAGGTTTGGAGCAAACTGCCTCCAGCACTTTGACTTGACTCTCTGAGGCAGTGAAGCAGGAAGGTCACACTATTATTGCTAGAAATAGCCTTCGGATCAGTTTTGTCTTATAATAAATATTATGAGAATCATAGAATTCTGTTGTACTAGCTGGAATGGGGAAAATAATGTCTTTTTGAATATAATTTCCATGTCATTAGTAAATAACATCAATGATTTCTTCTGAGTAAGGACAGTTTAGCTCTTTTGCTGTTCTACTGGGAATCCATGTGTAGTCAGCATACTTCCTGAGGAGGAATGAGTATTCTTCACTCTGCTTTCTCTATGAATTTCCAGTGTACTGTCTTTCAGTGAGAAATAGCCTTGAGATCTTCACTTCCTGAAAGTGACTGCAGAACATTATGTGTCTAAATTATGAGGAGCTCCAGTAGGCTGTATCTTGCTACCAGCAGTCAGTGCTGTCTGGAAGGTTAAAGCCCCTATTAAAGTTTGGATGGGAGCCAGAATGACTTTCAGTCCATGTTAGAGACAACCATCTAATAATATTGTGTTGTGGGGTGATCCCCCCATCATTCAACAGACGGCACATCTGGTACAACATCATGAGATTCAGTTGCTGTTTCTTGAGTTCCTCCACCTAGTCATGTAAAAAAAATATTAAAAGTTGACAGAAAAAAACATATATAGGATTCAAATGTTCTTATATGAGTAGTTGAATATAAAGAGTCCATTTTTTGCCTGGGTTATATTTAATTTGTTAATCTGTATAGAAATAGTATAGGAAGTTTATAGAAATGTATTTGTAGTGCAAACAAAATAAAGCAGTGTTATTTATGAAGCTGATAGAGAAGACCAGATATCATTTATTCATGTGAAATTATTATTTCCCTCTGATATAATAAAATGGAGAAAGAACAAGGTACAAGATAAGAAGGTTAAGGAAAGAGCTAGTTATAGTTCAAGGCCTACATTTCACTTTAGTTAGCTTCCACACATATGTGTGAGCTGTGCTAAAAAAAGCAGTGCTTAGGCTAAGACACAGAAGAGAAGGCTTTTCCAAATTAACCATTTGAATTTCATATATGAGTGCTCATCTGTGAGGAAGTTGAATTTTGTTTAGAGAAGGAATGCTTAGGTTGATGAGGGAAAGCACAAGCAATGGAAAACAGGTATGTGGGCAGACACAAGCCTATCAGGTGTGGTTTCTCTAGCTGGTCACTTAGGTCCCTTTAGAATATGTCATGCTACAGCTCTGCTGCTGCAACATTATGTATGCCATCAGCAGTTTTTACTTTGTCATTATACAGATTGACATTCTTTTTGAAAATAAAGTTATTATCTATTCATTTGATGTATGTTAAACCTTGCATGCAGTTTATGGGTTAGCATATATAAAAGGGGACTGAGATGAAGGATTATGCAAAATAAAGTCACAGATTATACCAGCACAGTCCAGTCAGACACTTGGAAACATATGCCAGTTGCCTTTCTCAAAAAAATATCAGCACTTAAAAGCCTTCCTGTAGTGCCTTATTACTGCTCAGTATTTTGTTTGTGCATATGTATCACTGCATTAGGCAGATCTGAGTGGTAACTTCCCTCAGTGATGTTGAAGTAACTAAGAGCTCCAGAGAACACCAATACTGATGCCAGCTATATATTGTATGGTTTTGGCTTAGTCCCCCTGACATGCATAAGCCTACCCAGCTTCACAGAGGAAGATGTGTATTTCAGCAGATCTGCAATCTTTGAAAGGTCCACTGCAGTAAAGCATGTTTTTATCATGGGTTTTAAGAGGTATTTTTGCTTTTGCCCATAAATCTTTGTCTGCCACAGTGAACAACATGACAAAGTTTTAATTTAGTTTGCATGCTTTTATCAACACTATCTTAAAAAATATTTTTTTCACCTCCAAAGGAGCTACTAAATCTCACAAGTGCTAGCAAATGTTTCTCTAAATTGCTACCAACTTGCCTTTGCGTCAGTGTACATGAGGAAATCAGGAGAAAAATGTGTCCTCTCTTCACACATAAGCAGCTCTGAGGCATAGCCTCGGTACCTGAAAGGTTCTTGCACCTTTGCCTTTCCCTGCTGAAGGTTACACCTCTTGGCCAAATTTAACCTGCAATATTCCAGCTGTTTACACTCAGAATATAAAAGACTAAACTCCTAATTTGCCTTGCATAGAAATTTTCACTTCTGTACTTCATCTCACTGATCATGAGCTATCACAGTCATTTGTGGGCCTGCACTATGAATAGCATCAGGGATTTAGTCTGGCGAAACAGGAAAATGGTGAAAAAGCAAAAAGGACTGTTGAAAAGAAGTGAACGGGAGCAGCTCCTCATGCCAGTGGGGCAGTTGAACCTTCTGTGTCATGAAGTTGGGGTTTAGGTCAATCACTTTGGTTGCAATGGGAATATAGACTAAAGATCTATGCAACTTGTACATTGTCAGGGAAAGTCAACATTTGGTACAAGAAAAGAGATCTAAAAGCATTTCTTTTTACAAACTTGACATTTTTTAAGCTTTTGTGAGAATGTCCAAAAGCTTTTTGGTAATAACATTGTAATTTATTGTAGTAGTACTAGTGCCCCATAAGTTTAATTTTCATTTAATGGCAGTGAATCTAACATACGAATCTAAGGTAGACTTGCTATTCTCTGTGAGCTGTCAGTGCAGAACTCAGTACCACATCTCCACTTGTTTAGAAGCACATTTTAAAATGCATTTATCTTCTTTCATTAATAGTCTTTGTGGCTGAAGTGTGTAGTCATGTAGGCTTACCTCTGGTTCTTCATTTTTTAGTGCTGTTTTGTGCATGTGAAGAATATATTTGGATTTGAATAGCTTTTAGGTGATATATACATGCTGTTTTAAAGTACAGTTTTACCTTTCCTGTAAAGACAAGGTCCTAAAGACTAGGGCTAAGACTCAGTCTTGAAGCATACTTTTTTTGGATCAGTTATGGTGTGAGGAATCATTCTACTATTTCTCTCCACTATGTTCAGTATCCTCCTTAGGTATCCATGGAAACTTTTAGATCAAGGTGGACATCAAGGATTCCTTCTATAGTCAATGAGTTAATCATCTTGACCTTAAATCCTAATTCTTAGATACCTAAATTAAAATTTTTTGAATGCTTAATTTCATTCTGTAAAGTTGTGTTTGGAAGTAATTTTTGCTTCTGTCAGAGCCATCTTTCTGGTTTTTATTTTTTGTTGATTATCATGGTAGCAATATCTGACATTTGAAAGAAGTTATAAGGTAAGCAGATGGAATGAACCATTGAAGAAATTAAGTATCTATTTTTTAACTGATACACAGCATTTACTTCTTATGTGCTTTGTGTCTTTGAGTCCCTGTTGAAAAATTCCAAAAGGTGTTGTGCATTTATGTAAATAATACATATTGATTCATATGTTTGTATAAATGAAAAAGCACCAACTATTGTACAGTTTTATTTCATACAAAGGCTGTGAAAATCAGTACATAAACTTCAGGTGATACAGTAGCATACTCCTGTCTTTCTCTTTCTTGCCAGTCCACTTGAATTAAATAAGAAGCACATTTCCAATTGTGGTAATATTTCTATGGATTCATTAATACTTACATCTTGCTGTGGAATGTCTCTCTATATGCTGTGTCTGAGAAGGCCACAGATAGGTATACACATAGGTTCTTGGGGATTGTTCATTACCAGTTCTCCCCTGTACCAGTATTGAAATAAATTAATTTCATTTCATTCAAGGCATCAGAAATTGTGCTTTTGGTTTTAGAGTCTTTTGGTGTTGGTCAAAACAGCAGCTGCCCAGTGAATGATGACATTATGCTAACTATAGCTGCCACAACTGCAGCAATCTTTAAAACAGTCTCCCATTTCTGCAGCCCTCTTAAAACTAGAGGCTTGAAACAAGTTCACGCAGAGCTACAAGTTTATCTCCATGTGTATTTTCCTAGAATTCTTCCAGTTCTGTGTCTGTGAAAAGGCACCTTATAGTTCTGCTTCTGCTGGGAAGGAGAATCAACCACAAAATCCAAGTTTTTTTTAATATGATTTTTCTGGCTTTCATCTGTACTGCATTTCTCTTTCCATGGAAAGGAAGATCAAGGCTGATTTAAATATTATCAAGTTAATCCCCAGAGAATTGTTTTCCCCCCTCACATTCAAAGTGTCTGTTCTAGTTAGGCCTTTTTTTTCTACTAGCATGTCTTTCCCTATTAGTCCCAATTATGTTGCTGTTTTCTCAGCAGCCTGTCTAAAGTAGTTGTAGCTATTCATTTGTATAACACAGTAATAATGCTTTCAGGTCTTGCAAATAACAGAATCAAGAAATAACACAGTTTTAGTTCATGAACATAAAAAAGCCATGTTCATTTAAGGTCTGGCTTCAGGAATTATGTCAACATGATTGAAGTAATAATAACCATTTAATGCTTTGAAATGGTTTCTATGTAGAAAAACAACATACAGGTATTTATTTATATGCCACTTTCTGAATGTAAATGCTTTGTTTTCTGATTTGTTTGGTGTTTAGTGGTGTCCTTTGAACATGCTAAGAAATATCCTGGAGATGACAAAACATTATGTACTATGAAAAGCTGCAGTAAAACTTGAAAATCTACCAGAATCAGTTCTATTCTAGCAATTTAAAAGTAACTGTTTCTTGATCAGCAAAATTACAAATCAATCTTCTACTGTAAAGAATAACAATTCACATTGGATTTTAAGAGCTATTTAAAATACACAAGCTCTTTAAAGTAATTTCTACATTGCAGTTTTCACTATAGACATTACTAATTCATGCAATGACCAACCTCATAGTCACTGATATCTTACAGAGCAAAATTGCTCTTGTATTCCTTTGTACTTCTTTTCTACTGTAATCAGAAAACTGTGTTAGTGAAGAGCCTCTTAATTCTCTTTATCAGTTAGAGCAAACATACATCATAACCTGATTCAACAGGAATCCTTTAATGATGAGCCGGTGAACATTTCTTTTAGAACTGTGTTCCATCTGTTTAATATTCAGCTTTATCTAGTAGCAGTTGGTAGTAAAACTAGTTAAATTCTTATTGAGCTTCTACTAGCACAGGAAAAAGAAGCAGAGAGATCTTGAGCAGCTTCCCTTTCAGACAGCTAACTATGACAGAAAGCCCAGAAGCCCATCATGCTATAAGACATAAATTAACTTTATACCTGACGATTCATGGCCAAAATGTCTAAATTAATATTTTTCCTTAATCTTTCAAATTGGGAGGGAGAGATTTTTTAATTCACAGGGAATTAAAATGTTTTCAGTACTCTTTAAATATGTTGATAGTTTTTCTGAGCTTTTATTGTATAATTTATAAATTTTTGCCTTTGTTCATTCTTGGTGTAGTCATCAAAGGTAGCCAGATATTAAAAAACAGCTAATAAATTTAAGAATGAAAAAAAAAAAAAGGCTTCATAGGTTTCAACTAATCCTGTGCTGCAGTACCAAAAAATTCAAAACAAATTGTATTTTAGAAGTCACAATGATTATTTAAAAAGACTACTATCCTCTTTTAGAATAGACCTAGGAGTTATAACATTTGGACTGATTATAAGTCTGCATACTTATATGCATGTAAAATACCATGTATCTTTTTGTGTAGAACTGAGTTGGACCAGTATTGTACCAGAACAGCTTAATTACAAGAAATATCAAAGTGTTCAATTGAAATGAAGAATAGAAAGGTAGTGATAAGAATTTTTGCAATAGTTAATACCTTTTGATTAAATAAAAAGATAAGTTGCCTGATCTGATTCTGTGGTTTCAGATAATTTCATTATACCCTGAGCTGAATTATGATTTAGAATAATTCTGCTAAAGGTAATGATAATAAGAAGCCTCCTTCAAATTTAAGACTGTAAAAATAAGATTGAATATGACAGAGAGGTCACCTCCTGACATATTTTTGTGATAGATGTGGCCAAAACCAGTGAGCATGTTGTGGTTCTCAAGTAATATACACTTGCTCAGAATTTAAAAGAAAAGATAATAAAGTATAAATTGCTAAAAGCCTGTTAATTTGAAGCATCATGTTCCTGTTCTGGTTTTTCGTGCCTATTCACAACTGTGTTCCATGTGATCAACGCGTAGGTTGTAGTTAGTTACATGTATTTCTTTATTTATTTTAGAGAGAATAAGTGAGAAAGAAGCATCACTCTCTTTTTAATAGTTTTAATCTTTTCAAAACTATTAAAGCTCCCCTCATTTCCTGTACACAGTCCCTTTAATGCTAGGCTGCTTCTTGTTCCTTGACCACCAGATAAAGAGAACTTCCGAGGGGATAGTTCTTTCTGCCTTTGCTGCAGATGCTTCTTTGCTTAATTAAGTCTTTTTGTAGAAATCGTGCACTTGAGTAGGTGATGCACTGTTATTTTATGTGGCTCTTCAAAATAGTGCTTCCAGAGGAAATTGTTTAATTTGTAAAGATAATAGCTCCTAAATATATCATGTAAGTGCTACAAATTATACACTTTCCATCTACAGGGAAGAGTTAATATGAAATATAGTTGTTCTAATAATTAGTGCAGATAGTATCTAAGCCTTAGTCCATTTGATTAGTTTTATCCCTCTTTCTTTCCAGACAGTCAATGAAGATATTTCCTTCTAGTTTTTTCAGTGCAGCAATCCAGCAGGTTGTACTTTTCTGATGAGACATCCTATACCACAGCACTACTCTTTCAGATTATTTACCTATCTGTCAATTTACTATCTGAAGAAAGGTGACTTTAAAAGATACATGTGTAAAATAATATTCTGTCTTGAGGTGCCTTCAGTTAGCATGCCTGCAGCAGTTACTGCAGAACATTAGTGTGCAGATTGGAGTACCCACCAAATCCTACTAACTGTTCTAAAAAGTGTACTGAAGAGGTTACATTTTCAAGTGACAAACTTTTTTCAAAACAGAAGAGAAAGATAGAAGTGATAAGATGGAGTCATGCAGTTTGTTTTGTTCCTCATTATTACTGCTTTTTGTGTTCTGATTTAATACTGCTTCTGTTCATATACTCTGGATTTACTATATGAAAGATAAAAGTTTTGCTAGAGGATCACTATTTACTAAAATTTGACCTATTGATAAAATTATCTGTGATGTTTTGTTAAATAACATGGAATTTTTAATAATAAGTAATTTTCCTATTTTTTTTCTGGTGCTTCACGGCTTTTGTTAAATATTTTCAAGTAATAATTGAGCAATGTGTAAAGCCCAATTTAAATGTTAATAATGAGGTTGTTCGAACAGATCAAAGTAATGTTAATGCAACATATTTTGAATTTGGATGGTTGCTTAAACTTTAGCAATTTCAACAAAATGGCACAATGATGAAACCACGTATTCTTTCTAGCAAACAGATCAATGGTACACAAGTTTTATTGAAGTCATTGACAGGATGTTGAATGCTGACAATAGGTTGAATGAAATCATGGCCTTTGTTGCTTTCTGAGCTGCACTGGAACTGCAACTAAATCTTTTTACTTAGAAGAAGAGGGTTATAGGTAATGTGAAAAGTGAGGACTTTGTCTATGACATAGAAATCCCTAACATGTGTACAAATCCCTAAATTATCAAACAACAACAAAAATATAGCTGTGTTGTGCTGATCCAGAATTCTAATCTTTAGGGAGGAGCACAGAAATGGGAAACCATCTACACAGACTTTTCTGATATCCTGACAGTTTTCCAGCTATTTTTGCTCAGGACTGCCTGAGCCAAAGATACCATTTTTTAATTTTAGTAGCCTTTGACAGAATTTCCCTGCATGAATTTTCTAGTGTACCAATTTCTGTTAAGATTAATTAAGATCTGATCAACCTCTTCCTTGCTATCACATTTTTAATAAAATTAGAGAGACCAGAACATGAGTGTTGTCATGGGAAAACTTGTGCAAATAGAAGAGGGATTTGATTTTTCTGTCTCTGCAAATTGTGATCTTATCCTCTAAGACATGTGTTCATCTATGTTTGCTATTTTAATTTAAATATGTGCAGGAGAATAACAGATGCATTATCTTGCTTAGAAATTTCTCTCATGGGCATTTAAGAATAAGAAGATTTAATTAAAAGAAAGGGAATTTTATGAGAACCCATAATATAAATATACTTCTATAAACTCACTAGAGTTACAGCTCTGTAAATTAGTTGTATTAATTTCTGCTAACTAAGAAGAATAATTGAGCTGGGTTCTTAAAACTGTTTTTGAATTATCTTGCTGTTTAGACCTCAAATTAGAAAATTTTATGAAGAAGGAAAAAGTTGCTTCATCTGCAGAAATCTGAGTCAGAGCACAGCGATATTATGCAAATCTTAACAGTAAAAATAGCTTTGAATGAAGGCCTTGTTTTCATCAGCAATGGGGTAAAATGGATAGTGGGTGTCTCTAATCAGCAGTTTCTAGTGTGGTTTAGAAGGTTAAAGATAAAATATTCATAGCAGAAAATGTCTTTCCCTCTTATAGTGAAATGCAACTTAAAAGTTTAAGCAAAAAGGGACCCTTAGTTCATACATATAAATGCTTGTGTGTGTGTGTGTGTGTATGCATATACAGATATGTAAGTGCATATATATTTAATAGGGTCTGCAGGACTAGGACAGGGGTAATAGTTTTAACCTAAGAGAGGAGAAAGTCGGATAACTGGAAGAAGTTTTTTTGCAGTGGGGGTGGTGAACTACTGGCACAGATTGCCCAGAGAGGTTGTAAATGCCCCATACCTGGAAACATTCAAGGCTGGATTGGATGGGGGCTCTGGGCACTGTGATCAAGTTGAAGATGTCCCTGCTCATTGCAGAGGGTTGGACTAGATGACTTTTAAAGGTTCTTTCCAATCCAAACCATTCTGTGATTTTATGATAGCTATGTAATGGTAGATCATTAAATCTTGCCCACCAATTCCTGGATTAATTAAAATTTTATTTCAACTTAAGTCATTAGGACAAGATAATACTGCATGCCAGAGGGGAAAACAGACAGGAATAAGGTGTCTGATACAAAATACCCTAATATTGCAAAAGTTAATAGATCCAAGTGATCCTAGTAGTCAGCTAAAGGAGTTGAGGTCCCATTCTCTTTCTCCATCCCATCCATCCAGCTCTTGTAATAAGATGCAAGAAACAATTTTCTTCCCCAAATCAGCTGTGGTAATCCATCCCATTACAAGTACAAGAACCAGACACAACAGCCACTGCAACTAAGAAAAAAATGTTCCTTTTAGCTTAAAGAAATGATCTGTCTGTCCTGCTTCGATCATGCCCTGAGGGAGTTTTCATTATCACTCTACTGGAAACAATTTGTAGCTGTGACTTGGGGTTTGATAATGTGCAGTACCTGATTCTCAGATTGGGACCGACCTTCTCAGTCCTTGCTCATTTGACTGGTCTTTTATTCCTTCAAGTGGACACAAAAGGCAACAATTGGCAGTATAAGGTGGTAGTCTAGTAGTGAAAGGGCAAAGACAATTTTGGTCAGTAATTTGCTGGACTTGACTTGCAAATAAGTTATTTTTTCTTTCAAATGGAACTTTGTATCACTTATGAACTGTATTTACTTCTGTAAAACAGGCAGCCTGGCACTTCAGTAATTACAACCTACAGAGCTTACTTCCTACCAGCGCTGTGAAGATTGTATTCTGATAGCAGTGCTTCTGCTAGATGCTAGGCTGCTCCACCACTTTCATACTTGCTGAAACTCTGTGGGAGGATATATTTAGTGAGATATTTTGAAAAGAGAAAATTTAGATCAGGGTGAAAAAGCATGGATTTTTCTTTCAGTTACAAGAAAAATGTGAGTTTGTCATGTGCATCTGTGTACCTGGTCATTGTTACACAGACACTCACAAAGAGCGATTCTGAAAATAAACCAAACAAAACAAATAAACCATTTGGGAATTTAGCATGGAAATTATCTCTCTCAAACAGTGTCATTGGTTGCTGGATGTGTGACTGTAGGAGTCTCCATTGCAGGGATCTTTGACAGGGTTTCTCCAACTGCATCAGAAGCTGCTGAATTCCTTTAATTTGGCTGGCCCATGATTCCTATATGACCACTTCATTATATACACAAATCATTGTTATTAACTATCTTAAATTTCATACAAAATATCTCTAACTGAGCGCAAAACACTGTCTTATATGACTGTGTTTGTATCTGCAGGAATGATTTCTCTTTGACTATTTAAAGATAACTATGTACAACTCAACCAGCTTTCAGCAGGGCCTGCTTGGGAAGCATCTGGAACAGCCAGATGCCCCATGCAGTATCTTAACATACACGTTGGAATGTTCAAATTGGTCTGTACATATCAGGAGCTGCTTTGGGAAGTGTGTGGAATTCCCGCCTAGGAACTCCTCTGCTAATTACTCATATATATTGCTGTGAAGGAGGCCAGGAGCTCAGTCAGTCACCTTGGCTATGTTAATGTGCTATTTCAATTCAGCTGGATGTCTCACCTAGCAGTGGATTCCTGGACCACCAGGGAATTTCTGACTCAGGTGCATGGGTGTGCATACAGGTAATTGTCCTGGAAACCAGCTATGCCAACATAACTATAGGACAAACTTGAATTTTATATTAGTAACTTGAGTTTCAGAGCTCTTGTCACATTGTACAATACATACTCAAACCTGCAAATCACATAGATTTATATCAGTGACTTGGGTGGAAGTGAAATACAGGTTTAATATCATTTTTCTGAGACCTTGTTACACACCAGACATGCGGCACAGGGAGGAGTTTCAGGCTTTTTCACGTAAGCAGGCTTGTCAGGCTTTTGTCCCCAGAGATTTGGGAAGTGGAATAGACATGCAGTAAAGACTATTGGTTACTGTCATATTAATTTGTCATGGATCCTGATTTAGGATCCTGTCCTGCCCAAATTGTGATTTAGATCACTCAAAGAATCACTGCTACAGGGATTTAACAGAGAAGGCTCAAAGGCAGCTCAATTCGGCTGTCATATTTATGGAAAAAAGTGGTTGGCTCCTATTCAAATTGCATACAGTGGAGAGGTATGTATGAGTCTCTTTGTACCCACAATTTTCTAAGTTCCTTGAGCCTTGGAAAAACCACCTGCTATTCATGTGTTAGTCACATGATTGATGTTCCACGCTCATATGCGCTGATGCTCAGAGTCACTGTTGCTTTGTCAGTTTCCTGGAGGAGTTCTTGGCGCAGCTACTGCTCAGGCCTTCACCTCTGCTGAAGCTTGTATCAAACTGCCACTCGCTTGGTTAAGGGGTTCCCATCTGTCCCATCATCCTCTTGTAGAGAAGACTATGGGTTTTGACATCCACATCTAAATTAAAAAAAGCTGATTTTGCTTGGAATACCACTTTTCAGCATTTTCAGTGTTCCTGTACATATAACTGAGGGTCATTTATTAGGCAATATTGAGTCTTTTATGTCTGGTCCAACTTATCATGGACTCTACTCTTCACAGAGGCCTTGTTCTTCCAAGGATGATTCTGGTGCATTTGCTGGACAGAAGAGCCAAGGGTGATGTCATTGCCTCTTTCACACCTAAAATATCGTATGCCTTAAGTATTGCATATTATTTCACCAAAAGTTCTTAAGTTTTATTTACTGGGTGAGAAGAGTTAAGATTTTCCAAATTTTCCCTTGGCCATTGTAGAGACTGACCAAATGCTTGTCAAGTAGGCCAAATTTCTTGACAGTCAGGCTGGTTATTTTTTCCCTCCTGCATTCCTCATTGACATCTTTTTATTAAGGCATTTGCTAATGGGAGAAAACTCAAACTGGTATGAGAAAGCAAGAAAGTTATCCTGCAGACAGTATGTAGACAGTATGAACTGTATAAGGAAGAGTAACCTGCAGGGTATAAATAATTTCTCACTCAGTTTCCAGGTGATATATTTATTTATGTATAAGTAAAAAAAAAGGAAAAGAACATTTTATGTATCATTTTTAAGCTCTCTCATAAGTGTGCATATTGATATGCATATTGATCCATAGCAGTATAACCCCTATAAGCATTGTTAATGCCACAATTAAAATTAATTTACAATTAAAACGGATTCTGTTTGTATTCATAAAACATTGAGGTGGGTTGACCTGGCTGGCCACGATGTGCCCACCAACATGCTTTATCATTACTCTCATCAGCAGTACAGGGCAGGGAGAAATTAAAAACCTTTCTAGCTACAAGTACAAAGCACAGCTGTGAAGGCTGATGTGGGGAAAATTAACTGCATCCCAGCCCAACCCAATACAGATTTTAATGGACTATTACTTAAAAAATGGATCTATTATGTAAAAAAATATGCTCATATTCTCCATGAAAGTGACTTCTCTGTCTTTCAAATTTGAGCAATTTTAATTGCTTTGTTCTAAGAAGTAGGATAATTTGATGGGAGAATTTATGCTTTAACAGTAAATATATGGAGTGAGGTTTCTGGTAGCAAAGCTTGCAGGATGAAAGTCCTGTGTAAATTTTTCATTAGCATTCTGCCATTGAATCTCTCTAAAGAGCTCACAGACAATGTAAGGCTTATAAACATGATTGAGAATATTCATCTTAATGTCAGTGACATTTTCAGGAAAAAGTAGGCTGAAGTTAGAAGTACTTACTAACATAAGGCTGAGGACTCCAGCGATTAACAGGCTATCTTGATATTTATGGAAAATGGATTGGTTTGTTCCACATGGTTTGTCAGGGGCTTAGTGTTCCTCTTTATATTAGAGTGGAATGATGCAGGGACCAGAAGTCATTAAGGTACAGAAATAGGAACTAAGTAAGTCTCTCAGATCAGGATTAATAACATTAGTTTTATATGATAACTCTCTTCTCCTTTTTCTCCCTTTTTTCCCTTTTCTCCTTCTCTTTTCTTGCAAAGAAGCAGACAACCCCTCCCCCCTAAAACAGCAGCAATTTGCATTTTAATTTTAACACCCAATAGGACATGGATAATGCTGTTTCAGTCATAATTAGTATGGAGTTGGCTCTGGTGTGTAGCTTTTTTTTGTAATGAAAAAATAATTATTATGCAGTGACCTCTAAAGAAGAAAACTGACATTTTTTATCTTATCATAGATATTTATCTATATTTAACCAGTTTGAGTACTCTCAGGCTAAATATTCTCTGTCCTATTATGTTAAACACAGGATAATTACTGTTTGATGTATTGAGACAGTGGAAGAAAGAATGTGTGGGATTAACTTCAGTAAGTGTGTTTTATTTCTGTATGGTTGGTTGGGTTTTACAATTATTTATAATAAATTTGCATCATGCCCGAGAATTGAAAACACTCTTTAGTTACATTATGGAATGTGTAGGAGTATGCATAATTTAGATGGGCAAAAACACTAAGCATTGCCCAAATTGCTTGTGAAATATGACAGGAAAGATGTCTAGGGGAAATGTAGGCACTCATATGAAAGGTTAATTTTGTGTGCTACTGAAATTGCATTCAGAATCACTGGGTTCACTAGTAGTGCACACATTATGCAACTCAATTCCAAAAAATAACAATGTTGGTTGCTTGTTTACACTTCAAAAATAAATGCAGTTGCAATACCTTTGCTACAGATTTATTGCAAGGATTACCCGGGTGCTAAGGCTTCAAAAATGTTGCATTTAAATTTCTTTCACAATTTTAAGATGCTTAAAACATTCTAAAACTTCTAGGTTTTGCAGGATAATAAAAAGATGTATTAAACTATGTTCTTGTTTTGCAGTTCTAAATAAAAGATAACAACTATGATGAAATAAAAAAATCAAATGCATTTTTTCCCTTTGCCAAGTGCAATGTAATTCTAGCCTTCCTTTTTAAAATAGGCTTTCCCCTTTACTTTATTTTTTTAAATTTTATTTTACTTTATTGTTTTCTTAAGTATTTTATTTTACTTTTTAAGTCTGGAGAAATTTCATCCTTTTTTTAGTCTTCAAAAGATAGGAACATCTGTAGAGCTCACTTTTGCAATTTTTTTCTTCTTGCTTAGGAGATGATGCTTTCTTTAGTATGGATGGAAGTATCATAAAGATTAGCTTCTGTATGTATGAAGCATTTCTTTTCAATAGACTGAGTTCATAGTCATAAGTCTGCTGCACTGTGTGTCCATGAGCAGATGGATTCCATTGTTGATGTCACAGTCAATAGGTATTTTATCCTACTGCTACAGTAATTTCATTGGTAATTCTCTACTTTTCCTGGGACAATGAAATTTGAGAGCAATTTAATAACTTAGAGACCTTTTTTTTCATAATACTTTTTTATATAAGTAACAGTTTGAGACTATGTCTATGAATAGATTAAAGATGTATAAAGAGACTTCTTATGATTTTGATAAAGTATCTAGGTAATACATGCCTATTGACAGAGGGAAAAAAAGTGGGTTTGAGTTGCAAAATGAATTTCTTCTTTTTAAAATGCAAAATATTGTCATAATAGGACTAGAGAACTCCATACTTAAATATTCAATTTATGAGTGAACTCTCAGATGGGAATTAAAGATGCACATTTAACTTGTTGCTTAACTGTGTTTTTATTTTAGTTTATGTGCGTGATTGTGAGTTCTTAAGTTTATTTGAGAAAAACAGGATTCTATCTAAGTAATACTTTTGAATTAGGTGGGTGGGTAGATATTATTTGTGTTAGGTTTTTATGATGTTGCCAATACCAGGCTTGGGAGTAGTCAAATCAGTTAATATGGTAAAATATAAGAAAATACACCAAATAAATGTTTAAATGCAAATGATTTTAGTGTTGATAAAACATTTTTTTAATAAGCAGAAGTGCATTAAAAATATTACCATGAACATGTTTTCTTTTGTTAAAAAATGTACTTGGTAGGCAGGAACAAGCACATCCTAAAGGTCTTTGCACACAGATTTTTATCTCACAGCTTCAAAAAGCTGAAGGTGCAGATCTCTAGGTTGTAGTTTTTCTGGGATAGAGATAGCATTGATAATGACTTTATATAGATAATTAATGTAAGGATAATAATATCAAAAATAACTCAAAAATAAGACAATGAAGAAAACTTTTTTAATAGCTCAATTTAGTTTTCACAGCAGGTGAAAACTATAACAGTGGAAAGTACATATAGTTTTTGTTTTGGTCTTATCATGAACTCATGTGTTTTTCTGCTGTAGTGATGAAATTAACTGTGTGCTTTAAAAACAAGGTACCTTTCTTTATGTAATTTCTTGTTCTTTCCTGGTGAGAAAATTTCCTAATGTGTGAAGAAATAAGGCTTTCCCCCAGCAAAAAATCAAGCTCATGTGATCTGCTCTGATGTGTAATCAGGAGATATATTTAAAGTACTCTTCTGATTTGGACTAAACCACTAATGTAAATACACCTGTATTTGACTGGAACCATAGAGCTCTTCCAAGCATGGGAGCTGATGAAGCTTGGGAGAGAGACCGTTTGAAATAGAAGTGTTTTGTTTTGCTTTACTTTGCGGAGAACATACTTGTGCAAGAACCTCCAGGGCCACAAACGTTTGCTTTATGGAGAAGTGATGTGCAGAAATTTTGAAGAGGAGAAAGGAAGAATAGTACGTTTCAAAGAAAAATGTATGTATACTTTGTTTTCACAGGTCTGTGACAAAGCATTAAGTTGAACTGGTGTCTTTTATCTAAGAAGAAATTTGAGATTTCATGACAGAGTTATCAAAAAGTATCTATGTGGATAAAAGATTTGTTGTTCTTTAGTTCCCCTTTAGAGAAAGGAAAACAATATGGAGGATTACAATAGTTTGAAACACAGACAAATTGTAGATAGATATAGCAGGGGTGGGCTTTCAATTATTTCTCAATTTTTTAAAAGTAATGGATAGGTTAAGCATAGGAACAACTTGCCCAGTGCTGAGCCATCTTTACAATCAACTTTCTCAAAGACAATATAGCTAAGAAAGCATCTGAGCTGTGAGTTGACATTATGTGAACTGCAGATAAAAGGTGAGATTGGATGATAATGATTCCTCTTGGCTTTAAAATTCATTATTATGTACATAGCTCATATAGTTGAAATGGTTAAAAAAACTGTCTCCCTATGACTAACTTCTTTCCTGTATTAAAAAAAAAACAAGACCATATCATCCTGGAAGTCTTTGTAAGTACACAATAAGCTAAGGAAAAGGCCAGCTCTGATCAGCAGGTCTCACCACCTTCATGCTGCAGATGCCTCTCTACACGAACAGCACATATGAGGAATAATATAATTTCCAGGAAAAGTCTGAAACAGTTAAACAGCATTTTTATCCAGCATTTTCTAGCCAGTAAAAAAGCTTATTAGGTTAGCAGTGAACAAGCAGCAAATAACTTTACTGTCTGAGCAGAGATACATATTTAACAGCTATCCAAATCTTGCCATTAGTTGTAGGGCCCAGTTATGTCCTGTCTTGTGTGTCTGCTCTTCTTGGACAGTCGCTGGGACAGAGAACTTCAGTGAAAAAAGCTTCTCCAATAAGTGTCCTGCTTCTTTTCTCCTTCATAACTCATTTTGATGCTGTAATCTCTGTAGTTTATATTGCCCTTATGAGTTTCTGTGATTCAACAGCATGTGTAATCCTAGCTCCTCCATATCATCTCAGTGTTTCTGTCATCTTTTACTTGGTATTTCTAAAAAATATGGCAACAAATAATACTGTATTACTTCTTTTAAAAGCTATGCACATAATAAGTTGTAGTATCTTCTGGGGTTTTTTTTTCTGTTAAAAAATTGTAAATTACCTCATCTGCAAGTTCTTTTTTTTTGTTCTCTTACTTTGCATTGATGCTGTTTTTAGCATAGGATATGAAAATAAAACAAATGATTAAGAGCTGTTTGAAATAGTTTACCTCTTTTACCAGAGAGATTATCTTCTGACAAAAGTACTTATTTGTGTCAGACAAATATCATCAGCATGAAAATGTTATCCTATTTGTATACTCATAGAACCATGTGGGCAGCCTGCACCAGTCTCACCACCATCACAGTGAAGAGTGCCCAGTCCTGTTTAATACCTTTAACAATTATCTGAATGAGGGGATCAACTGCACCCTCAATCAGTTTGCTGACGACACCAAGTTGGGCAGGACTGTTGATCTGCTGGAAGGTAGGAAGGCTCTGCAGAGGGATCTGGAAAGGCTGGATCAATGGTACAAGGCCAATTATGTGAGGTTCAACAAGGCCAAGTGCTGAGTCCTGCACCTGGGTCACAACAACCCCATACAGAGCTACAGGATGGGGACAGAGTGGCTGGAAAGCTGCCCTGTGGAAAAGGACCTGGGGGTGTTGTTTGCCAGCAGCTGATCATTAGCCAGACTGTGCCCAGTTGTCCAATGGCATCCTGGCCTGTATCAGCAAGAGTGTGGCCAGCAGGACCAGGGTAGGGATTGTCCCCCTGTACTGGGCACTGGTGAGGCCACACCTTGAGTGCTGTGTCCAGTTCTGGGTCCCTCACCACAAGAAGGACATTGAGGGGCTGGAGTGAGTCCAGAGAGGGACAATAAAGCTGATGAAGGGTCTGGAGCACACGTGTAATGAGGAGTGTCTGAGGGAGCTGGGGTTGTTTAGCCTGGAGACCATGAGGCCCAGGGGAGACCTTATTGTTGTCTACAACTGCCTGAAAGGAGTTTGTAGACAGGTGGGGGTCTGTCTCCCCTCCTAAGTAACAAGTGATAGGATAAGAAAAAATGGCCTGAAGTTCCACCAGGGGAGGCTTAACTTGATTATTAGGCAAGATGTCTTCACTGAAAGGGTGGTCAAGCATTGGAACAGCCTACCTAGGTTAGTGGCTAGATCACTGTCCATGGAAGTGTTCAAAAGACATGTAAATGTTGCTCATATGGACATGGTTTAGTGGTGGACCTGGCAGTGTTAGGTCAGAGGTTGGACTTGATGATCTTAGAGTTGTTTTCCAATTTGTCCCAGGTTAGAGACAAATTTTCCAGGTGGGAAGCACTCTGAATAAAAAGCCTCCCCCAGCAAAGGCCTCTGACACCCCCTCCCCCACCACAACAGAAGCTCTTGGATGAAAGTGGGAAAAAAAACCAACTGTTTATTTAATAACACACGCAGGGTGCCCTGCAAAGCACAAGGGGAAGGGGAAAGGGAGAAAGAGGGAAAAAAAAACAAACCCAAATTATTAAACCTGGGTAAACAACTGAAGAACTTTAGTGTCCTTTTCCTCAGATGCAGCTTCCCCCACTCCGGGGATCCCCGGAGAGCCGGGTGGAGTTGCTCCGGTGGCTCCCTGGGGAATTCTTGTCTACTGTCCTCTGGGGGCTTCTTGGTTTCTCAGGCGAGAAAAAGAAAACAGTCCAGAATAGCAAAAATCCAGAACGGGGACAAAAAAAAGGAGAAAAACCAAAATCCCAGGGTAGGAAAAAAAAACCTAGCAGCAACCACCGAGAGTGGCGAGGGCTAGACTAAGCAATAAGCCTGTGGGAGTTTTTCAAAACAACCCGCGCCCGGCAGTTTCTCCCGGCTGCTGGATGCACTTAAAGCTACAGGACCACATTTCTAAGCACATATGCAAACGATAGGGAATACAAGTATCATAACATCACCCCAAGACACAATTTTAATAATTCTATTACTCTAATAATTTCTTCCTAATATCAAATCTCAACCTATTCTCTTTCAGTTTAAAGCCATTATCCCTTGTCCTATCATTACATGCCCTGTAAAAAAAATCCCACTCCAGCTTTCTTGTGGGCTTTAAGTACTGAATAGCTGCTCTCAGTTCTCTCTGGACCCTTCTCTTCTCCAGACAGATCAAACCTGTCTTCAGTAGAGGTACTTCAGCTCTCTGATCATCTTTGTGACCCTCCTCTGGTTTTGTATCAACAGGTCAATGTCCTTCTTTTGTTGGGGAATTGCAGACCTGGATGGGTCCCCTACCAATGGGACAGAGGGGAGAATCAGGAAAGAAAAAGAAAGAAAAGAAAGTAGAACTTGTGGGGTGAGAGAAGAACAGTTTAATAATTGAAACAAAGTGAAAGATAATAATCACTATAATAACACTATTACTACTATTACTAATAATAATAATTCTAATTAAAGTAAGAGAGAGAGAAAGAGTGAGATAAAATCCAGGAAAGACAAGTGGTGCACCATACAATTGCTCACCACCCACTGACTGATGCCCAGCCTGGCCCTAAGCTATGATCGGCCCTGCCCTTCAGGTAACTCCCCCCTGTTCATATATTGAACATGATGTTCTCTGGCGTGGCCAGTTTGAGTCCCATGTCCCAGCTGTGCTCCCTCACAGCTTTTTATGCAACTCCTCCCTGGCATGAGACACTGAAAAGCCCTTGACTTTGGATAAGCATTACTGGCAGCAACCAAAACATCAGTGTGTTATCAACTTTATTCTCATCCTAAATTCAAAATACAGAAGAAAATGAACTCTATGCCAGCTGAAATCAGGACACTGGAGTACTGAACTATGTGTTCTATCTGTATTTACATTTCCTCTTCTGTGATGTGGTAAGACTGATTGGCCACTGCAGTCATCTCCACAGTTATCTTTTATGTAATGTCTGTCCTTGTCCAGAAAACCTGCTCTGCTCCAGTTTTGTTAAAATCATCTTCTAAGGGACGTTCATCTTCCTCTGCTCATGTGATCAGCATAGCCAAGAAGTACAGTATGGTTCCCCCGGCTCTTGAAGAAAATGGGAGAATCCCCTAGTGTTTCCATTTCAGCTATTCATGATTTGATGTTTCATTGCAATATTTTATACACCTCTGATTCTGTTCTCATATTTTCCAGTTTTATATTAGAATACTGCTGTCCAATTGTAATGAAACAATATTTAAACCTTCATGGCATTTGTTTAGTAAGTATGAAAGCAGAAATGAATTATTTTGACTGAAAGGTCACATTTTACCTCCCATTTGAAAGACAATGCTTTGAAAGTCAGACAAATAAAGTTTCAGAAAATGTCTTTCTGTAATCTTGGTGTTTCAAAATTTGTGTATTAACATAGTATGTGAATGCTGCCTATGCATATCCAGAGACAGTGCCTTTGCTTTTTTACCATGCCTCCTTGAGGGTAAGGATTTTTCTGGGTTACTGTAAAGAAAAGCTTAGGAACAGAGTGTTGCTGTCCGCTTGACCACTTGTCTGCTTGACTGCCCATATGGTCAGCGGGCGACAGGAACACAGTTGCCAGGCAGCGTGGCCTCAGTCTACGTGCACCCCAGAGCTCCGGCACTGGAGCCTCATGGGACCACTTGTTCCTCTGTAATCCAGATAGGAGCTCTGATGAGAGCTGTTTGCCTCAGGACCCCAGCTGGGGCTGGCAGCAGATGGTGGTGATTGTAGCAAACGCAGCGGAGACAAAGGAGGGGAGAGGGGCTCAGTGTAGCAGCAACCCAAGTCTTTATTCCCTGCCCTGGAGGACAGGAGAACTTGGCAACCAAATGAAGAGTCACAAAAGAACCAGAAGTGAGAGTTACACAGAGGTTTTAAGGCAGACAAAAAGGGGAGGTCTAAGGGGAGGATCAACAAATCATCCAACAGGGAAACACTACATAACTGCAAATGTCCAGTGAGACACAACAAGGGGAGGAGTGCTTTTGAATAAACCAATGGGGACACAGGGAGAACAGAACCTTCCAGAACCTAATGCATATTAAAACAACCTTATACATAAGGAAATTAATAGGAGGGGAAAGGGCAGTAACCGAAGCCTTAACTGACAACTCAAATAGCGGGAAATGTGGGGAATTCCCCAGCCTTGCCTTTCCCCTCCCCCTCAGGCTCACTATCCTGAGGGAGAAAATAATTTTCATAGAGAAGGCAGGCTGGGTCACCGCAACAACAGAGTATAGTATTCATACAATAAATGCAATTTAGAGGGGATTAACTTTTTTTGCAAGAGGTTTTTGAATAATTGTTTGAAGACTTTGGGTTTGCTTAATCAGCCTGACAAATTGTTCTACAGAGAAGATTCTCTTACTCTTCTGTTTTGTTATTACTGTATTTCCATAGTTAAATAAAAATAGAGTAACTGCTATAATTCCTAGGTTCTATCTTGCCTTTTGAGTCAAATTACAACTGATGTGTTTCTTGTTTTCACTATTAAGTCAAAATTCTGTAAACCAGAAGCTGACAAAGCAGATTGTAAAGAGACCTTTCAGCGGCCTTAGCACAGGAGAATGTAGGCAATAGTAAAATGCTGATAAAACATTTTTTTATCATTGTCAGCAGTTTTAGGTACAATAAGCTTGGCAATATAAATTCATTAAGAAAACAATGGTCATGTCTTTATAAAAGAACAGTGCTTCCTATTGAAATGGATATGAAGGAAGTAATTTTTATAAAATTATGTGATTGCTTAGGCTAACTGGTTTTAATAGCCATTAACAGCTATTAACATCTTAAGAATTTTTTCTATTTTTCAAACTGAAGGAAATTGTTGGACATAAAAGTTAGTAATGAAATGAACACAGGTTAATTTTAGTTAAAGAAATGATCGAGATTATTCTCAAAACATTTATTGAAGGGAAGATTGATGCAAAAGCAGTTTGCTGTGTTTTGTTTAGATATGTATACACTTAGTATTTTCCAAAAAGTAAATTCAAAGAACTCCCTAAGCTTCTTTAAATACTCTTCTACTGTTAATTCTGGTAGATAAGTTGTGTTCTTAAGAGACTTTCCTAGACTTCCCTAGAAGACTACCCTAGAACTTCCTGCAAACTTTGGAGAAAAGTCTACAGAACTTCTTCATACCATAGATGGCACTGCAAATCTCTTGCAACCAGCCTGAACCTTAGGAAAGGCAGTTGGAGTTCTGGGCTTTTAGGACAGACTTGCATCCTTTCTTGTTTGGAAAGTAAGGGCCAGTACCAGCCTGTACCTTACCATCCACTTACTGACAGCTTAGGACTTTTTTAGTGAATGAGGAATAGGATGATTATCTGGCTTCCCTGTATAAAATCCTCTGGCATGTTCAGCTCTGCAAAAGCTGAAAGGGTTGGGCAATTTGAAGTAGGAGTCAGAGAGAAAATTGAGAATAGGTGCTGTATTAATGTCAAATTAAGAAAATTTAAGGCATAAATTCATATATCTTCTGAAATATAACCACTTAAATTCTTGCTGGTGTAGCTAACAAATGAGTTAAAAAATTATTCTTTCAGCATGTGTTTAAATGGTTGCAGTATTCTGCAATTCTAACTGCCCCAGGTTATCAATTTTGTGCAAACACCTGCACATGTGTGACTCAGTTTAAAAATATGTGATTACTTGCTAAACTACAGTTAACAGAATATATCTTCTACATTCTCTTCTTCCTGCTTCTTTGGTTACTTCATTAACTTCCTAAAATTTAAATTTAATTTAAAATCTAATTTTAAAATGTTGGTGGTTTTCTTCTGAATATATTTTTTTACTGTCTTTTTATGTTAGTGCTTTTATTGTTGTTAACATGAGCTTTGTCAGGGAGAAGACAAAATGTTTCCTGGACAGATAAGTTTGTTGACTTCTTATCAATGTATCATTAACATACAACTGTTAGTCAACTATATCTAAACACCCTTTTTTGAAATTCTGCTTTGGAAGAAGATCATTGAAAAAAAAATGTTTAAGATCTTTAAAAGAAGGGTGTATTTTGGGGCATTACTATTCTGTGACAAGACAGAGTGTATTTCCTGGAAGGTGTTGTTGATCTTTGTTTACATGGGATTCTTTCCATCTCCAAAAGCACATATTCAATTTTTAATGCCAGTTTTTAATTCCTGCTGTTAGTGGAATTAGTGCAGAAGTGTGTTTACAACATCAACCTTCTCATTGTTTTGAATAGTAATAACTTATAATGAAAGATTTCTATACAGTGTCTGTTGATAGGGCTAAGGTACCTCTAAGATTCATTTTTTAAAGTTATTTTACAATCCCTTAAAACAGAGTTTGGAGAAGGTCATAATCAGTGTTACCATGTAAGATTCCACTAAAGAAAAGAATTTATGAAAGGAAGATGTATGCCATCAGCTGACTGGGAGCTGTTCTAGAAAGTCTGCTGTGCTGTCAGTTCCAAAAGGGTATTGTTCAGGGATTAATTATTGTAATTATCTTATATTTTATCAATGTTCCTACATCATGAGATTTCTGTCATGTTTAAAGCATAAAATAACCTTGCAACAAATTGAGGAAACTTCATAAGCATGCAGTCATCTCCTATCCAATCAACTGGAGGTTAAAAGTTCTAATGTGCAGAAACTTTCTCAAATTATGGATGATATTTGGTTTTGTAATTTATTTTTAATAAGCAAGGTCATAATTGAATCTCTTTTTCCAAGAAACCATTTGTGGCTATGGGATTGTGAAATCTTCTCCTGTGCTATGATCCTAAATATTTATTTCTTCTATGTTAAAACTACCTTTGCATTCTGAAAAAAGAGTCAGGGGATTGCAAATTGGTGGGGTTATGGCTGGATATGGCAAACCTGTCTCAAGGCCAGCATGATTATCTGGCCACCCAGAAGAAAGGAAATAGACTTAGCCACTGGAAATCACCTGCCTCTTCACCACACAGATAGCTTTTCCATTTCCTTAAGTATGTTTAACTTGCTTCTCAGGAGATTTAATAAGCACTGCCGTTTTTATAATTTTAAAGCTACTTTTCTTTAAGGCTTAGTGAATTTGTGTCACTTAGCTTTCTGATCATTCAGCCAAGCTGCTTATTTGACTTCCTTCTGAGTTACTCATGTTTGGAAAAATGATTTGTACTTGTACAGTTAAAAACCTAGTAAATACTCAGTGCTTTGTAGAAATAATTGTGCTTGTTCTGTGAGAAACAAAATATGCTCCTGCCATTTGGCTGAGGATATACATCATCAGCCTGACCTTTCAGCCAAACCTAGGTGCTCAGTCATAGCTGACCAAAACTGGGTCTGCCGGTGATGTCAGACCAATATCTGTAATAATTGCACAGAAAATGCTGTTTATAAGGATTTGAGCAAATATTATTACGCAAGCATAAATTTCTGTGAACACAGAGATGCAGCCAAAAATCTCAATTCTTGCATGAAACTGGATGTGGAATAATACTGTTTGTCTGGGTTATGCTTATGGTATAAATCCCATAGTGAGGGTTAGTGAGGCAAATAGGCACACAGAGACTGTGTAGGTGATTTTCCTTTATATGCCTCACTGTCCTATTCACAATTTCATGCTGCATTTTTCTCCCTGTATGGTCTTGTTGCTGGTTAGGTGAGATTACTGTCACGGACATAAACACTCAAAAGACAGTCTTTGGACCAGTCCAGTTACATTCACCAAAATAGTGGTTTGATTGATTTTTATATTACAATTTTACCAAACTGGATATTTAGGAATATTCTTAGCCTCTGGCTCCCAGTAGTCTGTGCTTTTTATAGTTGCCCATGGTTAGCTTTTGACTTTTATTACCCAGTTCTTTCCCAAGAAATTCTCTGGCACGCATTGGAAGCCAAAATACATCCAGCAGGCAGGTTGGTTATATTCATTGTACTTTGAAGGCTGAAACTTCCCTAGCATAGATGCGTTTGTTCCGTATCAAGTGGTGTCAGTGCTGAGGAATGTTCCTAGGTACGTTTAATTACAACAATAGAGATGTAGCCTAGATGTCTGGCCCAGACAACACTCTGCCTGCCTTCTTCCCAGAAATATGTAATTTGTTAAGTGAGACGCTCCACTTAATTGCATAGAGTGGACATTTGTGTGTGCTCAGAAGCACCCTGCACTGAAAGGTAAGAGCCTGTCTCCTGCCAAAAAGATGTGCCATAGCTGTAGTGCTTAACTGCAGAGGCCAGTCATGAAGGAACAAAAGATCTGGAGTTCTGGTCCTTGCAGCCACCTTTGTTGATTGTGTCTGATTTTTGATCCTATGCTCTTACTTTACTGTCTGGAAAGGGCTTTTACTCCAAGTATATTTTTGACATAACATCTTGAGACACTTGTTAATGGCATTGGAGATCTTCTGCTCCAAAATGCAGGTTGCCTAAAATGAATGTCTTTGAGAGCTGCAGGAATTATGCAAAAGGCAGAGAATACTGTAATTCTCCTCATTTCCCCTCTATTCCTTCCTATCATTTACAAAAGGGCTATCATTTCTGAATTACTTATCTGTCCTCTGAGGTAGCTGAACAACCAAAGTGATAAATTGATGGAAGATCTTCCAGTGTTTCTTACTGTCTGTCTTTAGTGCCTTGTTTGGTGTTCTTAACCATGGGAGCACCAATGGTTTTCCTGTTGTTATGGAAAGAGAGAGGGTTGAGGTAACAAATTCAATTGATCCTCTCAAGTTATTAATTTTTGGACACTGGGATGCCTAAGTAGAGCCTGGCCTGCTGGCCCTTAGTCTCTCATCATTGCTGGCATTAAATCCTGGCTTCACTGAAGCCAATGGAGACAGTCCATCTCTGATTCAGTTTTGTAAACACAGGCATCTCGATCCTTTGAATATCCTAGGGTATTCCACCTGGAATCTATATTCTGTTAGAAAGATGCAAGTTTTGTCCTCTTCTGCTGTCTTATCTGCTAAGTGATTTGTATATGGTACTACAACTCAAATGTCTCGAAATGCTTGTGTTTACATTACTGAATAGAGGGCCTTCTTTCACACAGCAAAGCCAGGATTTTCTCTCTTATGCTTAGTTTTTTATAATCACAGTGTTTGTCTACAGGTCCTTTGTGTGGTTGGAGTTTTGATTGTGTGCTTGATAAATGATTAATTATCCTCTTTTTCTTCTCTGCTTGCTTTGGACTCTTTTCCTATGACATACAGCTTTTGTAAACCAGCTGCCCAGTGACTCCTCCCAATTGTGTTTGACTGATCCATGGCAAGGGAATAGACACAGATTATCAACCTTCTCTGTCTTTCCTTCTGTAAATATAACCCATTAACTTTAATCTTTCTCTCTATTTTAACATTCCATTAATTTTTGCAGTCACAGATTTTGGAACAGCACAGAAGCAGCTGGCAGAAACTCAGGACAGTATGCTTCCCTGTCATACTAGTACTTACAGTGAGTTGAAGTTTTTTGGCTGTAGAGTAAACCATCCTTTATCTAATCTTTACATTTTAGAATGTTGAAACTAGATGTTTTTAATGAAATTTCTGGAGCTATCATGGGTTCAGTTCAAAACCCATATTACTTGGAAATTCTTGTAAGGTACGCATAGTTCACTTTCGTGTGTGCTCACTCCAGAACAGCTGAGGTTCTCAGCTGTGATAAAATGGCATCATTAAACTGGGTTACTTGCCTGTTCCTTCATGAAAGGCAGGGCAAAAATCCTTTATATAATAAGGAACTGGCAGTCGGGTTTCTGAATGGAAAGTGTGACCTGTGAAAGGGAAAATCGTAATTATTATACTTCTTATATTTTTCGTTAAAACTTCCTTGAGCTGGGTTAGCTGCAGAAAGCCTTGCATTTAGACCCCTTGTGCACGTACAAACAATTTTTGATAACCATCATGCTTCATAAAGTTTCAGTTATACTCTCTCATTTGTCACTTTTGCTGTATCTCACCCATGGTGTTTCAGATTTGTTGCATGCTTGGCCAGATGCGTCACAATACAGTTACCTAATCTTTCAGATTCTTCTATTCCAGTCATGTCTTTTGATCTTAATTTTCATTTTTAAAAATTCAGCAAGGTTATCTGTCATGTTTCTCTGATGGGTCAGGTGCCTTCAAAAACAGAAAATCTTTAGGAATAGATGGTCCTTGGGAATACACCATTATAAATATGAAGTTGTGTGGTTTTTTGTTGTTTTTTTTTAAATAGCCACTAAGGCCCTGGATAGACCTGTGACACAGTTCTCACTTCACAACAAATCTGTACTGTACTGTATCTTCAGTACAGACACAAACTAAAGTACTACAAATGCCGATGCCACTGATGTTACTTTATATATAAGTGTAGTATTTATTGAAGGAAATCAGAAAAATATCAGTTCTTTTTTATAACTCAGGGGACTCCACAGTGAATAGAGGCAAATAACACAGAATCAATGTGCATTATGGTTGAAGCTAGTGTGGACAACAGCTCTGAATAAGCATCCTTGTGTAACAAAGTGAATAAACCATAATGGAAGAGCAGGAATCTCAGTTTTCTAACTCTCAGCGGTCTAAAAATGAGACTGTTATCTGGCTAATATGATGAAAATATCTAGCTGTGAAAGATTCAAACTCTCTTTCCTAGCTATAAAAGTATGGATCTGAACTCTATTATTGCAAGTTAGAACAAACCTGCCTAGGCATATAGGAGAAGTATTGAGTTATAGTGGGGCTTTTCTTATCTCTTCTACCAGTATGTTGCTTTTCTTGCACTTTATGCTTCCATGTAGATCTCTTTTGCCAGATGTAAAAACTGTCAAGCACTTGCAGTGCTTTCTGGCTACAGGAGTGGTCCTCTATTTTGTTACCTATTGTACATGTCACTAGCAGTATGGGCTGAAGATTGGGTATTGGGGGAGTGAAGTCCTCTGTCACACTATTTTCCACTGTCCCACAGCATCAAGATGCTTCTCATCTTTCATAGCCATGAAAGTGTGGAAGCAGTGTTGTTGCATGCTTTCATTTCCCAAACATCTCTGAGATTTTCTGTCATACAAATGAGGACAGCTCTCAACCCATGCTGGGACTTCTTCAGTCAATGAGAATTTTAACCAGGGCTGATATATGTTACAATTTTTGATGATATCTAAAACTTCTTGAAATTACTGCAAAAATCTTCTGCCTCAGGACAGCCATATATAAGACTTCACAGTCTTCTTGCTTTTATGAGTGCAGTATGAAAAGGCTTAGAAATAAATATTTCTATATAGTATTAAAATTTCACTGCTTTTTGCAGCAATTTCAGTTCTCTTCTTAGCCCAGACTGAGCTAAAGTACTTGCCATCGTGAATGGGCGTGGCAGTTCAGAGGTAACGCGTATGTGGAGCCAGAGGCAACAATATTCATAGCACATAAGGAATTTACTGCACATTAATACCAGTATAAAACATATGACTCAATCCTAGTGTGCTAACATTGAAACCCTTTCACAGTCCTGAAATGGACTCTTTGTTCTAGAGGTGCTGCCAAAGGAAACAAAACTCAAAGGTAAACAGCCTGTAGCAGGTAACAGGACTGATGGAAAATAAATTTTTAGAGACAATGGAGGTGTTTTCAAGATATATGAAAAGAGTTGCTGGGATGATGTGGTTACAGAGGCAAAATGCTTTTTGTCAAGCTGTTTAATAGTTATGAAGATGAAATTGCAACATATGTTATCAATTAACAGAATGTAAATTTGCTAAAGTAATTTTACATTCAGAAATTTCAGAAGAACAATTTCCTGGAGCATAGTCATAAATATTTCTTTCAGAAGCAGAAGGAATTCATATGTACACAAAATATATTTTAGCTGTGCCTGTGTTAAAGGGCTCACATTTGCCAACGTACAAAGGTGACACTGTGAGATCAATACATATCAGAAGCATCCTAGTTCTGCATCTCACCCATCTGAGTGGTCATTTTATAATTAATTTCTCCAAGGGAGATAATACATTATTTTCTACCTAATCATACAGATGCAAATACACATTATTTAATATTTGCAGTCTGGCTATAGATAAAAAGTGTGCTAACTTCCAGTAACCTAAGAGTATATTTATTTGTTAAGGGGTATTCAAATATAGCCTGTTTCAATGTGACTAAAATATTTCTTTTAAGATTAATCCTTTATAACTTGCTTAAATAAGAAAAGAAAATTGGCTAAGCTAATATTTGAATAAATAAGGAATATCCAGATGTATGAGACAGACCTCCAAACAAAATAGGGATCATCTGTTTGAGGCAAGGAGAGAAGAAATTATGTTCTGTGGGAAATTGCTAATACAGAAAATATGCAGGAGAAGGCAGACAATAATTCTGAGGGAATGTTTTGTTGGCAGAATAAATCTTCTGATTTGAAGAAATATAGGCCAGGATGCCTGATGGAGATGTTGGGAAAACCCACACTGTACAGGTATTCCAATAAACAGAAAAGAATTTCAGGTGGGTGATGATTAGCTGAGTATTCTGCATATATCATGCGATACTATGCAAGATTCAAGTTTCACCACAAGTTTGTATTGGAAGAGTTGCAAGGTCATCAACCTGCTTTTTTTAAAAAAAAAAACACCATGTTTCAAAATATGTATTTGTGACATCGTTTGAGCACCTTATGTTTTCGCAAAAGTATAGCAAGATTTTTTTACAACTAAAGGAATTATACATTGATGACAGCTAAAATTTCACCAGCAAGGAGGTTTGCAGTCCTCATTTTACTTATAAAAGAGACCCTATGTGGAGTTATATCTTGCTTAGGAGAACACAGTATTGTAATGTGTAATTGTTTGTATTGATAATGCAATAATTTCTTCTCCAATAATTAACATTCAGATTTATCAAACACTATGATCAAAGCTGAATCACAAATCACAGCTTTAGCTGTTTGTGGGTTTAAGCCAGAATTTTTTTAAATAAACTTCATGTGCATTAATTTTTAATTGAATTTTCATATCATAAAGTCTATCATCAAGCATAGACTAGTTTACATCTGAAGCTCCATGAAAAATGGACTAAGAGAAGACAAATAAATTACAGAAAGCTCATGAAATGGATTTTGCCATTGATGTCTTTTTTTCTGCTTTAATTGACAACTGATTGAGAAAAGCAGCCGTTCAGTTGCAGTTGTGTATAAATCTTAATTTCACCAATAAGTCTTATTAGGTTGTGTTCTTAAAAAGCTGGTAAGAGTGTAAAAAGGGACTTCAAGTCTCTGACCTTTAAATATATGAACAGGAAATATAAAACAAAAATAAAAGACACCCTGATACTGCAAAACTGACAAAAATAACATAAATAACAGAGACCATGCTTTTAGCCTCCAAGACTAGAAGAAAAAAGATGACACAAGGATCTGCTGAAATACAGCCTCATAAAGAGAAATCCACTCTAGGTCTTTGAGAATTCCCAGTCCTGTGAGCTAGGAAGCTGGGTATTTTACCAAGGCTTATTAGGAGAGGTAATGAACTTAGCTACAATACCAACACTTCTGCATTGCTTCCAGTTCCCTTTCTAGTGTTCACGGCTAGCTGAGGACTTCTGCACACGTTGTATTATACTGTATTACACATGCCATGCATTCTTTGGGGCTGTTTTTTAATTACATTTTTGAATGCTAAATTAAAATTAGTAACCCCTGGTTCTGCTCATAAATTTAGGCTAAGATTTCTAAGCAGCACAAGAATCTAAGTAAAATAATTTTTACCTGCCTAGTACTTAAGACTGGTACTTAAGTCTAGTGATATTGCTGCAGGTGAATGATTGTGTGAAATCTTTGGTTCTGTTCTTAAGAGATACTCCACACTTCCTGGATCACAACAAATGCCCTCAGGTGTACATGTTGACATAGATGCTTAGAGCATTTAGTTCTGCGTCTCCTAAGAGACAGGCAGAACTTTGAAGCATATTGCCATTGGAACAACACTAAAATGGAACAACAAGTTGTTCTTCTCGTCTGCTCAGCAAATATCCTGTAGTTCTCAGGAGACATTTTTGTCATTGATAGTCTTAGACTTTGTGTTACAGGTTCTGCTAAAAGCAAAGGTAGTGGCATAGACCTCTTTTTCTGCTACATTTTTCTGTAAAGCTCATGTAATTACTTACATTTATTAACATTAAGGTGCTTTGGTGCCTTTCTCCCTACAGTTCTATTACTCTATCAATTTAAAGGACCACTGGAATAGCAGATCTTTGCTTGGAAAAGTATTACTTAAATACATAAAGGACTTTACTCTTGAATTCACCATGACTTCTTATAAGCACCTGTTAACTGCAAAATGGCCAGTGTTCTTTTTAAATGTATCTATCTGTAAAGCTCAGAAAAAAAACAATTTATGGAAAACAGAGAAGCAGAGGCAGAGAAATACAAGCAGAGAAGGCAAAGAAGCATTTTTAAATATAATATTTAAAGATTTGATATGAAGTAGGGACTATATGAAACCTTGACAATTCTTTACCCCAAATGTAACAGATCTTTCATAGTTTTGTGTGTGTGAAATATAAATGCTGTAGCTTAGGTTTATATATTAAGTCTTCAGTTTATCCTGAAAGACACAATTAGTTTTGAACAGCTACATGGAAAATAATGATTTGTGATTGTGAACACAGACAGAATCAAAATGCCAGGGCTAAAGATACTGTAACTCCATTTCTCTTCACATGTCTTGGCTCAAAAACAGAGGAATGTTTTCTGTCAAACATACATTATGTCTAATGCTTGATTACTCCATCCACATAAGTGATAGATAAAATTACACGTAAAATAAGGAATGGTATTAAGAATGGTACCCTAAATCATCATTCTTCATGTTTGTTGTCTGCTAGGTTTTTTTTTGTGAAGCCCTTGTTTTACTGTGAGATGTGAAGAAAGCAAGGCATATATTGCAAAATAATGACCACTTGTTTGGCAGTGTTTGTGCGCTGTTTTTATATTACTGTGGGATGACACTAATTCTCACTCACATCTTGATTAAAAAAAGCTAAGGATAAATTCACCTTCTTTGTTCCTTAACGACCCATTCAATATTTCAAAATTACATTAATAAATATAGAAAGCAATTCTAAAAATATTTTTGTTAGCTTTTCTGGGAACTGTTTGGAGGCCTGTTTCAGGAAGACTTCCCTGTACTCAAATATATATTGTAAATGTAAATTTAAGTATATTATATGGTCTTTTTGATGTTACTTTTATTGATTGGGCAAATTGTTTCATGATGTTAGGACAAAAGTAACCTTTAGTTCCTAACATGAAATTTCAATTATTCATTGCATAATTATTTCACAGTTAAAAACTCTAAAAATTCTATGATTTAAAAAAAAAAAAAGGACATATGTAAGCTAAATAATGTAAATATTTTCCCCTGAATAAAAAAAACATAATAATATGCACCATTTAATACTAAGTATCTTAATAGTAACATGTACTTTTTAAACGAAATTTTCCTGAGCTAACCTCACTTTCTAGATGCAATTGTCAAATACATTAACACAGATTCAGAATAAATACCATCCACTGGTCTGAATTAACAGCCTTGGAAACTGTCAATTTACATTGACTATCTACATGTGTCTGTTTCAGAGTTCATTCTTCATTCTATTTCAATTGCTCATACCCAATTAGTACCTTATCAATTATATCCAAAAGGAAACTGGAGAGGTTAGCATATTATTTTTTTATTTTAAACAACTAAGTAATATGTTTTAATAGAAAGGCCCAGCATTTCCCTCTTATGAAGCAGAAAGTCAAATTCCATTAAAAGATAATTTTGGTGTTAGGCGTATAGTCCTTCCTCTGAAAAAAAGGTTAGAAGTTGATATGGTCTAAACTTAAAAAACCTCAGAATCAAATTTAGGCATTAAAATGACAAGGTTTTCAAAAATGTAGTATGAGGAAGCTGGACACCTGAAAGATGTAAAATACTACTAAGATACTGAATATTGATATTTAATATGCTGGAATATTTTAAAAAACCAAAAATGCTGACAAAACTTCTTAAATTTCCTTTTATGACACGAAGAAATTTCATCACAGAAGGGTACCAAGATTGCTCACTGTACACTTTTGGAATCCAGGCCAGCCCCAGTGATGGGGATCTCAGCAGCAGGGACAAGCTGCCATGAGGGTTAGGGTTCAGAGAGCTGCAAAGCCTACAGCTCCAGGGACACCGACACTTGAAAAGGCGTTGCAAGGGCATCACTGCAGGGTGACAACATTGCCAGCTCCACGCTTTTTAATGTCTCCTGCCTATAGCGATGAAGATCTCTGCCAGAGTTCCAAGCTGCCATTAGGATTATGTTTAGGGTTAGGGTAAGGGTTAGGGTAAGTAAAGAGAGAGTAAAAGAGCCTAGAGCTTCAGGGACACTGGGGCTGGAAAAAGCATGCCAAAAGGATCATGGCAGAGCCACAACCATGCTGCCTCCTCAACTTGCAGATTAAGGCCGTGCTTGGGGATGGGCACCTCAGCCACAGAACCATGTTTTCCTAAAGTTTGGTGTGAGAAAAAAGGGTTGAAAATTATTATCACATGTTAAGCAAACCTTAGGTATCTTTCTAGAATCCTAGTAAAAGTCTTCCTATATAATTGGTTGTAATACTGAAAGATTTGTATTTGAGATGAAAAAAGGATTAAAATAAAATTCTGAACTTATCAAAGAGATTAGGAAGTCCTGGCCTCAGTATATTTGATCTGATATTTAATTTAGTGTCTGACATGGCACTTAATGAGATAATTTTGGAATACAATAGCAATACAGAATAAAATCTTGAACAAGACCAGGATTCAGACTAATAACCTGAAGCCATTAAGAGGCACTGGTGCTGTTCATTTTAAGCTACAGCCTGAGACGTTTCCTTGTGGTTAGAGTTTGAAGAATTAATTTTGCAAAATGATTAGGGGGTCAGAATAAAGTTGCTTTTGGAAATCTCTCTTGACTGGGTAAGTTGAAATCAGAAGGACAGTGGGCAGAAAGAGATTTGGTTGCTACTTAACAATTAATTTTCTTCATCTATTTATCATGGTAACTTTCAATTATTTACCATTTATTCCATGTGCTACTGTAAGCTCCAAGCATGAGAAGCAAGTGAACTAAATTATCTGGCATTCGTCTTCATGAGCTTCTGAGCTGTCATAAGCTCTCCAGCACAGCATGTGCCTTCAGTCGACACTTCTGCAAAAGTGACTTTGCAGCCTGAGCTTTGTAGGAGCTCTTGTGTGTAGAGTGATTGGGCAGGCCTGTGTGACTTCCTTAGCTTGGTTACAGACTGATATAAAGAGCATGTCTTTCATGCCACTCAAGAAGAATGTGAACTTTGAGTCAGCTTTTAGGCTTTTTATAATTGTTCCAATATCAAGTGAAGACTTCAGTGAAAAAGCAAACTTTCATTATCCTGAAAAGCCATAATGGGTCCCAGATATAAAATCAAATTAATGTTTAAAATTTTTTTGCACCAGTTAACCACTTAAATATAATGAAAGTGTGGTGTAGTGCCAGTGGTCTGCTTCTGCATAACTCTATAATGCAGATGCTCCTGGGAAGAAAGTTTTTGTTTTGATTTTTGGTCAGTAGTTGAGATGGATTTGCACTGAATTGTGTGGTGACATCAGGGGGGTCGGAATTCACAACACTGTGAATGCCTCAAGTTTTAATCTTCAGACTTGCATAGTTTAAAATTACATCTGTCTGGAATGTACCAGTGAAAAGGTTTTTCCAACACTGTCTCCTGATCCAATGAGCTTTAAATTATTTCTTCATGAATTTTCATGAGAAAATTAAACTAGATTTTGTTGCTATGAGAGAAGGGAAAATATGACATTTTTAACCTCAGGAATCAGACTCTCATTTAACTATGTTTAAAATGTAATTCTGAACCCTCGCTCTAATTCTGGTGCGTAGTTTTCCTTGTAAAAGCGGAAAGTAAGCCAAGAATGTATTTATGGCCTACAGTAGCTGAAACAGCAGTTTGTTGGAAAGATCGTGCCACAGCAACTGTGGATGTAGGCTGGTTTTGGTGCCTGCCCCCCCATCCTGCCAGTTGCCAGGCAACACTGGCAGTCCCAGTATGTCCTACCCTGCAGATTGAGTTTCCTCTGCGCATACCTTTTTTCATCATGGCTTTAGCTATTCCTGATTCCAGCACAATGTTGTCTCTTTTTACACTGGAGCTTCATTTATTACCTGTTGAAGACCACTCTAGTAACAACAATTTCACGTTTCTGAATGTTTTCACTTCCAGTGTGACCTACTCATACAGAAATTGCTTTGTGAAATACAGTCATCTTTTGGAACAAACAACTGTTTTGTCACAGCAACAGAACTCACAGCTTTTTGGGACATAGAATGAGAAACAAAACAGCTATTTAAACAATGGGGGCCTTTATTTCAACAAGTGGACTTAAGTAGACAGAATTTAATTTTACAGCTGTAGCTTAGTTAGAATGAGGTTAATGCTGCTGCTCTGAAGATATTTCCTTTTCTTGATGTTTACTTTGAAAATCAGGGTCAAGTTGTTTGAAAGCTAGTAAAACAAGAAGAGCACAACCACTTAGCACTGCATTTGCAGCTTTTTGTAGTGTATTTAAAAATAATAGATTGTCATCTCAGTCAGTGTTAGAAATGTGCAAGTTTTCCTCTGGCAGTCACTAATTCAATAAATAACCTGCATAATAGCATGGAGATTCAAGTCACAAAGGTTTAATAGAAGGCTGTGGTGTCTGAAACAGCTTCTCATCATGAACAATTGTTGCATCGGCTTGTTTGCTTTCTCAGTGATACTTCTCACCTTATTTGGACTGAAGTCTCTTGCTACTATACCTGGCAAAGCTATTGCCAGAATTGTTGGCAGGCTGTAAAAAGACAGGATTGGAAAGAAAAGACAGCTTCAGAAGCTAGTGATTAGGAGAAAAGGCACAATGCATTACTCACATTTGTGTATCCATGGACACTTTAACAACCTTGTTTTAAGAGTTACTGATTATTCACTTAAAATATCACTGCCCCCATTAATACAATAGTACTTTGGTTATAAGTGCTGTTATCTGAAACATGTATATAATGAAAACCTCTGAATAATAAATATGGAACAGTTTTGCTACAGTTGCAGAATCACAACTGAAGGCAAAAGAATGTGATAAAAGGATGTCTCTTGCTTTACCTCAAAGTTTATTACTAGTTCACGCATTTTTAGCGATATGAAGTAGAAGATTCAAATGCCCTGCAAGCTTTGTTGGCTGGAGTCTAGTGATGAATGGTATCATTGGTGCTTTTGTCATCCTTCTAGGGAGATAGTGTCTGGTTTTGTAGTTACAGGCATTGCAATAAAACCTGTTCATGCTGATGTAACCTGGCTTTAGACTGCTGTAAACCTCCCCATGCCTGTATTTGTCAGGTCATGGTGCTGTTTAGTAGCCTGTATTTCACGTCAACAAAGTACAGGCAAGGAAGGCTGTTCAGCAAAAAGATTTTGTTGAAATGCAGACCTTGTAAATCCCTGCTCATAATTTAAGAAGGAAAACAACTGACTTAGAAATGCTTATTAAAATATTTGCTGCTTCTGTAAGTGTGCAAAGACCTTTTCAAAGCATTCTTCTTCAGAGTAATTAGGAGGAGAAGGAGGTACCATTTAAGCCATGCTTTTTTCTGGCACAGTGTGTAGACAACCCTCCTGTTTGGAAAAATCAAGCTTTCTGAATGCTGTTTACTTGAGCTTATGGTGCTTTAGTGATCTCTTCTTGACATAAGCATCCAGATTTAGGAGTCCAATAATATATAATTTTATATTTGGGCTCAAGCAAGTATGGTAGTACACAGATTTGCTTAATGGCAGCTTTCTAATAATGCAACAATAGACATTATGAGTTCAGTTGGCAGCCACCCACACAAAGCATCACCTACACATCACCAGAATCCAAAGCTGAGATTTTAGATTTTTATTCTGAGACTTATAATGTTATTAAGAAAAACCTTTTCCTGTCAGTAAGAAGATGCTTTTGGAGCACTTTTTTCTAACCAACAAATGATCTTGATTGGAATCTTGGTACCATATTAATATTTCAGCCTAGTGATAAATTTTGCCTACTTGTGATGGGGAGGAAGTAAAAATTTGGCACTATTACAGTTACAGCTAACAAAACTCAAACTTCTTCTCAGTCACTTTAACTCTTTTTATCCTGTTAATGGTTTTAACTTCACCATGAATACATTTGTGTGCCTTGTAAATTAGGAGTTAAAATACTTCAGTATTAGAGTGCTATCCAAGAAGTGTTTTATGCAGAAAAGCTTTTAAACATAACACTATTAACTAAGGGAAAGTTCTCTAAATATAACATTTTAGTATTTAATGTGACTTAGCAAATGAATATTTACACTATTTCAAAATATTTCTGTTTTTCCTTACTTAAAGCTATGGCACTTTAAACCAAACTTCATTTAATGTCTGAAAATTACCCTGTCAGGTAGGTGAGAAGTAGCTTGATATTCTTGCTTTACTTTGTTCAGAAAGTGTGCAGCTCACAAACTTTTTTGATGAGTGTAAGGAATTTCCCAATGAGTACATTGTTATATTGTTTAGAAACCTCACAACCTAAATTTCTTTTTCATGCATTTTTTTGTACAGCAATGAAGGGAAAGGGTTTCAAAGAACTATTACGTCCTTTATACAAATCTTAAAAACCACCAGAACGTAAATGGGAAGACTGTGCATTGCCATGTAATATAAAAGCTCTGCCCACTCCTTTATATCTCTGCAATGGAGCTCATAAGGTTTTGACATTAAACATTGCACAGTTACTGGGCTGCACTGGAAGCCTTTTGTCTTGACTCACTCTTGTCCAACCATGTTTTAAGGCCGGAAAAATATCAGAATTTGCTAAAACTTAGAGCCTCAGGAACCTCCATTTATAATATACCTGTCATGGGTAGAATTTGAATTTTTAGGCCAGCTTCATGAAACTTGTTTTTGTGCCTAGTAAAGAAGCACAAGAGACATTAGTAATGTAATGTACATTAGTAATGTAATGAAAAGTTAGTCCTGGATGGTTCATAGTGATAATATCTTTCTTGTCATTCTCCAGTTGCAAGTAATGTTATTTTGAAGTAATAGTTTGAGGTTAAAATTTCACCTCTCTCTGATATGAAGTATTTTCACCTGACCAGGTTCAAATTGGGGTGTTAACTGTGTGATATTGGCAGAAAAGTAATGACATGTTATTATCTGTGCCAGTTATTTCAAGGTGGAGTAAGTGGCAAATGTAATATGACAGGAAAAATCAAAATCAAATTGCAGTGTATCAATTCATATTAATGCTCACTCCAGTTAAGTCAAAACAATTCCTTTTATGCAGACTTGGAGGGTCAGAATAGCTGCTTAGAGTCTACATCCACCTCTGAGATGAGACTCTTTTCCCTTTCTAAGTGCAGATTGACAGTCTTCCTTCACCAGCTCAAAAATAACCTAGCAGCTGCACAGGAGTTGGAACCTTCTAATTAGCTCTAAGAAGCCTGAAGGAAGGACATAGCAGATTTTGAGAAGAAAAGATAAGTCAATTGGAGCAATAGATTTTCTGAGTTTTGGACATCTAAAATTAATTTTAGTTCTAATAATGTTAGTGGGCATGCTGCCATCCTCTTCATTTAAAATGGCATATGGTCCTCCAGAAGGTGCCAGTTGGGAAGCTATTATAAGCAGTCTGGTCACCAGAATCACTGTAGATTCTTTACCACTGATGGCTGATTCTCAGCTGGACAGTGAAAGATAAAGTGAGGGACAAATTGTGAGGGGAAAAAAAAAAAAAAGAGATAATTTAAAAGAAGTGTTCAAGAGTTGACTACAGCACCTTTATAGGTGTTAGGGATTATTCTGTGCTAAGTTATCTCTTAAGAGAGGTTTAAGATTCTGGTATTTCAGTTATGTTAAAGAAAATCCATTACTTTACATCTTTTGAAAAAAGTTATGCCTAACTTTTGACTGTGCGTGATTGACCCTCTATAACAATATCCTTGGATTTCTTAACAAAAACCAGTCTTTTGAATGATCTGCCCTTTTGTTCAGAACTGGTTGTTTACTTAAACCGTAATGTTTTCAAAGCAGGAAATATGCAAAATGAAAACTATGCACTGATATATTTAAGTGAAGTTTATTTTCTCAAAATAAATAAAATGGAAGGGCTGATGAGACAGAATACCATACTGTAAGCACAAAGCTGTGAAAAATTTGTTGAGTTTCTACTGAGTGAAAAAAAAACCACCTCATTAGAGTACTGTAAAATTCTTCTGGAGCTCCATGTCTCTATATTATTTAAGATCTGCTTCTGACTCTTTGTTGGTGACTACTTTTTTGAAAGAGAAAGATTCTGTTTTATATTTAGAGGAAAATACATAAGCTTATTTGTCTCTATCAGCATTCATTCTAACATTCATATTTTAATGTATTAAGATGCACTTTTTTATCCTACTCTGCAATTTTCTATACTTGCCTACTTCATCATTAGATTAATACTGCATTAATAAGTACGACATGACATTTGCAATAAATACCATCCAGTTACATGTACCTGTGTTTCAGTTTGTGAATGAATCATATCCTTTTTCTGCAAATTCAAAAAAACCCCAGATTTTGGGAGGTCAAGAAAAACTGGACTCATTTAAGGTTTTCTCTGACTATCTACCCTGAATTTATTCTATATTGTTCTATCTGGGTAACTGTTTTCATTTTAGAAAAAATGAATGTAGTATGCCCCTCCCCAAATTACCTTTTCTATGTGTATTTAAAACACAGCTATACATTACTTGTCCCTGTCACAGTAGATCAGTGTCCAGGTCACAGAATCACAAAATCATTTACATTGGAAAGGACCTCCAAGATCATCAAGTCTAGCTTTTGATCTCCACCTTGTCAACTAGACCACAGGACTAAGTGCCATGTCTAGTCCATTTTATAACTTCTTCCAGGATGGTCACTCCACCACTTCCCTGGGCAGTCCATTCCAATGCATCTGTGTGTTAACCAGCCAATTTCAAATTACTAACAGGAACAGACCATATTCAGCAGACAGGAGAATCAAGCTATAAAATACTTACAAATCTTCTACTGAGATTGGTGAAAAGAAGGGATCCATGTTGTCTGCTTGATTATGAATTGGAAGAATCTTTTATTCACAAAGCTTTCCTACAAATTTTTTTTTCTGCTAACCCCTGAGCATACCACTCCAATGCTCAAGGACCTGGTTTGGCTCATTCTATCATCAGGTAGTGCTTTGAAAGACAGTTTGACCCACAGATGTTCCACAGTAATATCAGACATATCTGTCACTAGAGTGGGTCTGTAAATTCAGGGATTGTGCTTTTATTGACCTCAACAGGTCTTTTGTCACAGATCTGATTGTTTTGTGGACCCAGTGTCTTTACATATGTTTTCAGAATTTTATTATTATTTCCAGTGTCAGAAAGACACTTATTTCCAGTCACAATAAGACTTTCACTCTTCATCCATAACTTGATTTGACTGGGAATGTACCCTTATAGATCATTCTGATGTATGCTTTAGACCATTCAGTAACACTGCTTATTGGACACAGTAAACAGCAATGTGATCTACTTGTGTATGAGCTATTTTATAAATAAAACGCATGGTTCTGCTTAATAAAATCAAGCGTGCTGTCTGCTCTGATGCATTGCTCTCTTAGGCAACTTTGGGAGGTGTTGTTTCTTCCCATTAAGAAATATATCTTTAGTCTATGTACTCTTCTGTTCAGCTCCATATTTAACCATAAAACACTTCTGCCATTGTGCAGGAATGTAATAATGCTCTAAAAGAGACATAGATTATTTCTTCCGTTCAGTTGGAAGGTTACACACACCAATGGGATCTTGTCTTAGTTTTGTGAACTATACTCACTTTTCAAGTACTTAACTTCAAGCATAAACTTGCACTGAAACACTGTGCTACAAGTGAAGATGTCTAATGGACAACAGTGACATCTATTGTGAATGGTCTTGTTGACTATGGATAAATGTTGAACAGAGACTGAAAGGCTCTGTCCTATGGGAATGTCAAGGTTGCTGAGACCAAATAAAAGCTTTGTGTGTAACTGATGCTCAGGAACTGATGCAGTCTCCATTGAAATGCCTTTCTTTCTCTGGGTCTTGGTTTAAAACTCTTCTGTTCATTATATAAATAGAGAGGCTGCAGTATGTATATACATGTGAGGGTTTGGTTTTTATTTACTTTGCTCCTTTCATTTGTTAATATTTGACAGGGTATATAAAACATGAAGGGATTCTACCTAAAGGAATAAAGTGACTAGAACAATATTCCCCATACCCACACTAAGAAGGAAAGGCTTTTTCTCTTTCCAGGAAACAGTATGGTATTTTACAGCAGTGTAAGTAAAAGGCAGCTTTTTAAAAGGACAAGTATTATGCAATAAATGGGACAGTTCTAAGAAATAATAAGTGATGGATATTTGTTTTTCATGTACTTAAATATTATGACTAATCTCTTAGATTCTCACAGTCAAGGGTTGTAACAAGTATGAATTTTTTTAAATAGTTTTGCTGTTGGGGAGACTAAGCTGAACACAGCCGTGTGGTCAATCCCAAGCAGCAGCTCTGCTGCTGCTCCTCTCTTCTCCCCAAGGCTGCACCGCTTCAGGATAAACCTGCTCCTGCATGAGCTCTCCTCAAGCTGCAGTTCCTTTGGAAAACACCCACTTGCTCCAGCGGAGAGGTTCTCCGCAGACTGTGGTGTTGGTATCTGCTCTGTTGGGCTCCTCTCCACAGGCTGCAGGGAAATACCTGCCCCACTGTGGTCTCCACAGGCTGCAGGGGGATCTCTGCTCCCTGAGGACACCCTCCCCTTCTTTTTCTCCCTTGTTCTCACACCACACTCCCCTCCCCCACCCCGCTATTTCCAACTTTGCCCTTTTTAAAATATATTTCCCCAGTTGGGTGGTTGGATCCAGCTGGAACCGGCTGTGACCAGCTGGAACTGGCTGGATCCGGTTGGATCCGGCGGTGTCTGGCTGGAACCAGGTGGAACCGGCTGTGTCCAGCTGGGGCAGCCTCGGCCTCCCCTCACGGAGCCGCCACAGTTCCTGCTGCTGGCGCTGTGGCACTGGCACCTCCTACAAGGATCGTGGTTTAATAAACTTCACGGGCTGCAAATTCAACCTGTACAATTTCAGATGAGAAAGCAGTCTCTTTCGGAATAAGTCAAACAGTTGGTCAAAGTAATTTCTTCCCCTGGAGGTTATGCCTGTCCAAGGAAGAATTAATGCAGAGAAACCCAATTGCCTGAGAGGTAAAGGAGAGGGGATGGGAACAATTGCAGCACCATTTTCTGGTTCTGTCATAAATAAAATCTAACTTCGAGAAAGAAAGATATTCTTTTTCTCTGAAGGGTTTGTGTGGCTTTTACTCACTCTAGAAACTTACTCAGGGGGAAACAAACCACAAAAACCTGAAAGAGAAAAGTTTATTTTTTACCACCTGTTTATCATTTCTTTGTCCCAATATCTACACTAAAGATAGTGCAAATCTGAAAAAGCTGGCTCCCGGCTAACTCCCAGGAGCCACAGAGGGAGTGAAGCAGCGTCAGACACTGGCTGACATCAGAGACTGGTCAGGTCTTGACTGAGAGATAAAACAAGTAATTTTTTTTTTTTTTCTTACAGTGGTTTTTATTATTCCAAATATTTCAAGCAGGCATTATTTATTCAAATGAAGATAAAAGAAAATTTTCATCAGGTTGCATGTAAATTTTAAATTTTTCTCTAAATACCACCAATACCACTATACTTAAACTGAGCCAATTTTCAGACTGTTAATTTTTTTTTGGTTGGCAAAACTTTACTACATTCCTGGGCTTGAAACATTCAATTCTTTCATAGAGTATTTTTGAAAATGAAAAGTTTGAAAATATGAGTGACCTGAACTGTTCAGGCTTAATTCATTGCTTCAGAAACACTTGGATTTTATCTTCTATTACCAGAGTGCTTTGTTTGCTGGATCACATCTTCGTGGCATTTTATGGAGATAAAAATACCCCTTGGTGCCATGACCTTCATGTTTTCTCTCTCTTTGCAGGGTCTGTTTTAATAGACTGTCACATAAACCTTTGTGCAGTGAAATTTGTTTTAATGTTGGATAGCGGTTACTTTGTTCTTTAACACAAATTGTTATTTTTCCACTGGACTATTAAAATCTTTCTTTTGGTGGACCTTTTGTATGAGCTCATTCTTCCTTCTGTCTTTTGGATATGAAAGCTATCAAACCATATTCTTTTTCTCTCCATCTTTAGTAGTCTAGCATGATGTACAGTTGCCTAGTCGGATGATTATGGCTCAATTATTCTACCTTTTATATCAATAAATTCAGTGTATTTGAAATTTTAAAATTACTTTGATAAAACTGAATTCTTTAATGGATTGATATTTTAAGACACAAAGACACAACATTTTTCTTATTTGACCACCTAAGGACTTCATTGTCTTCCTTTTTTATCTCACGTATTAGAGTTGTTAAGTCTGTTTAATGCTTTTTGAGTTTCTAGATTGTTTGATTAATTATTTTAACAGGGAATATAATGAAGAGAAAGATCTGGCAGTCCTAAGGTTTTAGGTGTTTTTGTTAGTGTTGGAGCCTTTAATCCTTATAAAAACATGAATAGTTTTTTGTTTGGTTTTTTTCTCTACTGTGACAGTGTGGCTGAAAATCAGCAACACCAATGCTTCAGGTTATTGTCAGCTTGTTTATTTGTCTGTGGAAACTCTTGCTGTCAACTTTAATTCTTGTATAGGTGAATTGCTTTCCTGCGAAGGTCTTAAGAAATCTCGTTTATGTTTCTAAACTCATGTTCTGTTTTCCTAAAGTGCTTAACTGTGTGATAAACTTCAAACACACGATCAGTCTATTGCATTTATTGATTTCTGTCCTTAAACAGAAGCCAAGTGTGGGCCCCTCATGAATCTGCTCCTTTGATAGAAATGTTCCTAACACATAGGAGTAGCTTTATTTGTCAAGAAATTGAGTTCCATATGGAATTATAGTGATATACAGTATTTCTGACTAGTAATAGATATTCCCATTCTATTTAAAGAATACCTCATACTTGAGCACTTGGTATCTACAAGTTTTTCTTACAGTTTTTATTTGAGATCCACAACCCTTTTTTGCTGTAGTGTAATGATTTTCATCAAAATCAAGTGATTTTGATTGTTCTACATTGGCAAATCCATTGACCTGCAAAGACTGCTGTGTTAGTTATTAGGTAAAGAATTGCTGTTTAGCATATGTCAAGTTAAACACAGTTTTTAGGATTAATGCTATTTTTTAAAATTCTGAGTACATCAGCAGAAGTTAACCTGAAATTGTAAAATGAACAACTAATTCAAAGGCCCCAGCACTGAGCAATTACAGGGAAAAAAATCTGTTTAGACATACGAAATTTTATCAATAAACTTCTCATGAGATGGGGAATACTAATTTCAATCCAGTGAGGGGACTTGGCCAGTTTATTACAATCAATAAGAATCTGCACATTCACCCTAATGTGAGCTGGAGCATGTCCTACTTCTCATATCCTGAGTGAACCTCTTTAGTTTAGTGCCTGCTGACGCTATAGTCATGGGTTTTGGCACAAAGAATTTCAGTGTTCTGTTAAAATACTTTATGGAAAATTAGAACAATCTGAAGTGAATAGTGAAAAGCTAACACTTTTAAGAAAACTAATTTGCTGTGACATGTTACAGTTTATGTTTTAACAGCTGGAAACACAAAAGAAATTGTGGTGGGTACTTTGCTCTGAGGAAATAAAAGTAGAGTAAAGGTGCATTGCATAAAAGACCATATCTAGTTCAAGAACTGTTTGTGTCATTTGAAGAGGAAAAAAAGATTCAGTGAATTGAAAGTGCATGTTCCCACAGAAAATAAATTCTTGGTAATTGCAGTACCTGTCATTAGTTGTCAAAGTTTTAAAATCTATTTCCCATTTGTTTACTACAGACCTCTTAAATAAGGAGCAAAACAGATTTAGAAATGTTCACATGTATCTTGAGTCCCAAATTAGAAGACAACTGTTCCACAAAGCGTAAAATTTCTAGTATCAGAAAAGCATCAATTATACTGTTTATTTTCATTAAAGAAACATTAATAATTGGCGATTAAATTATATGCTATGGAAAACATGACTACTTAATCAGCAGTCTTTATCTTTGATTTTGGGCACACTGTTGGTTTGAGAAAGCATGTAAAAGAAAGCTGAAGGAGTCAACCATTATTGTTTTAAAGAAATTTAAACCCCTATGTATTTAGAAACAGCCTAACTTTTTATGACTGATCTCAAAAGAAAAGAACTGATTTAATTTGCTGGTTTTTATTTCTTTAGCCCCTTAGCTTTCAAGTTTCTCTTTGATTTTGTTTGAACAAGATGCAATTAAGGGATTTATTTGTATGCATATGTGTGTGGTATTAAAGCAGTAATTGTCAGTGGTTCTTCTATTTCAATATATTGTGTATTTTCCCTCTATGTTCTAAGCACTAATCTTAGAGATTTATCTGTCCAACTTTGTAAATTAAACAGCTGTCATAAATGGGAAAATCTAATGCAATAGTCAATGGTTTGCTATAGTAAAAAAAACCAAAAAAGAACAAGGTTTTGAGATTTTTTTTACTCTTGAGTTCATTGTTACAATGCAGCACTAGATGTAATTATGCACTATTCAAAAAAAAAATGTTTCCATCCATTTTATATGTTGAATTTCCATGGTTATCCCTCTGCGTTTCTGAGCACATAATGAGACATAATGTATTCCCACTCAATATATTGTTGCTTATCTTGTATGTTTTCAATGCAGTGGAAATGATTAAAAACATTGTAGCCAGTGTGGTCTATGATAATGTATTCCTGGACTTCTGGCCTTTTTCATTGTCCATACTTGTAGGTTCATTTTAGTTTGCTGTTGCTTTTTCTTTTTTGGATAGAGTGCTGGAGCTGAATACAATTTAAGTGCCCAGACACCACTTAGTTATGGTTGAAAATACAATATTTTATCTTTTTAATGTGAAAGAAATTTTTAACTCTAGCTGTATTAGGTCTTGAACGGTCATTTTCTACAGCAATCTGAATTCCTTCTTGTGGACTAGTGTACTCACAGAGGATGAGAGTTTTGTTAGATTAGTTTGAGGAAGGCTAATATCCTGAGGAATATACTACTGGGTATACATATTTCTCATGCATATCCATATTTTATAAGTGTTCAGTACAGTAAAAAGTACACATTTTTGATTATTTTAATCAACTTAGTAAATGGAAAAAGTTCATAAATTTATCAATAAGACACTTGAATTCAGAAAGTCATTATAAAATTCTGGAAATTATGGTTGATAAAATAACTAATTATTAAAAAAAGTGAAAAAGCTTAATTAATTTGGTACTTTCATGAAGTTATTTCTTTAGTTTTCAGGAAGACTTAACCAAGGCAACTGATGTTCAGTTAGAAAACCCCAGAAAAAGATCTAATGTAGAAAACTGGCAATGGGATATGGAGGTTTTCAAAGAGAATTGATTATCATATTTGATTTGTAGTAGAAGATGATAAAAAGTGGAAAATAACATATATGGAGCTACTTTAAATGGAGTATAAAATGTCTGAAAAATGCAAAGTAATACTTAAAATCCTTTATTCTATAATATTAATGCAATGAATTTTAAAGGAATCTTAATTAGCCATATACTTGCTCTATATATTAATTTTCAGTGTCATCATATTTCTTGGTTGTAAATGTCCAGTGAGCAGTTGGTCTACATATCTGTTAGGAAACTACAGATTCATTTTTGCTGCTAAATAAAGTTTTTGATCACTGAGCATTTTTGCAGTGTTTTGATGGATAAAAACTTGACAAGTTCAGTGGTAAAAATTTTTTAAAAAAAGCAAACCCCAGCATACCAAATCACGAAATTACAAGTAACTTCCATACACATTGGTAAATCTCTGATTTTCATAGGGGTACCTCAGGATTTTTAATGTTGCTGTAGCATTCTGTAGAGACACATACAGGGAAACATGGTAGGGCACTTACCAAAAGGATAAAAAATAGGTATCTGAATGACATACCAACGCCATACTGAATGTCACTGAACCCAACTGCCATTAAAATCTTAATGATTTCTGGTTTGTGGGGATAAATGCATTATCAATTGTGAGGTGCACTAATAATACAGTGTATTGGTTTGAAGACAGGTGTCTGCTAAGGAAGGTAGGAACCTCCCTTAGAACCAGCAAATGTGAACCCCCTTCCCTCGGAATTATTATAACTTTGGAATCAAGGGCTTTAAGGCAAAGATACGGGGAAAAGGAATAACAGTTTTTTTCTAGTATCCATGGCAAGGCAAACAATCAACAACAACAGTGGCAATAACAAAGAAACAAAAACCAGAAGATGCGGTGACAGAAGTCTCTGAGCTGTCAAATGCTTTTCCTGTTCGGTGCAGTTCCGGTCCCAGCCGGCAGGGGCGCTGTCGGGCTCCCGGCCGGGCAGGGCGGGTGCGATGACTCCCGCGCAGCTGCAGGGGGCGCTGTGGCGCGGTCAGCTCTGTGGGATGCGGGGAGTGGCGGCAGGCAGGCGAGCACCGCAGCGGGATGGGCGGGGCAGATGGGCGTGCAGCAGGCAGAGCACAGGGAGTTCAGAGCAGGGAGCAGGGGCAGCAGAGATGAGCCCACCCAGGCTTGCTGGCAGAAGGTGGCAGGGGCTTCCCAGCCATGGCAGTGTTCCAACAGGGAAAGCGTGGGGCAGCAGCTGCCAGTCCCCTTCCACAGAAACTGCCGGCACAGCCAGGACGATATGCCCTCCGGGAACGTCCCCTTCCCAGACAAAAGCTCACTCACCAAAGAGAAGAAAACAGTGCAGATCCGAAAAACCTTTCTGCAGCTGTAGCCAAGGAGCCCCAGTTCCCCCCTGCTGCCTCTTCTGTCGCTGGTGGTCGAGTGCCCTATCTGATGACCACATCTGCCCTCCACTCCCCACGCCCAGCTAGCTCTTCTGTCTCTTACAAAAAGAGTTAATAGTCCTTAAGTATCCCGCCATTTGTAACATAGCAACTGGGATAGGGAAAAATTCTACCCCCTCCCAACCTTCAACATACAGTAAAAAAACTCATATAAGTTCTTGTGGCAAGATTAAGGGATCTCTGCTATTAGACTGCTAATATCTGAAACTGAAATAAATAGTCTAAATATCATACAAATGATTAGATTAATAAATATATTTAGAAAGTTTATTCTCTGGACAAACTTCAACTTAAGCTATCCTATTCAATTTGCAGCCATTTTGCTGCACATGACGATTTTGAAGTGTATGAAGAAATGGAACAAATAGTGTTACTTAGAATATAGTTACATGAGAAACTATTAAAAAGGTTTTTTAAAGTTCATTATTCCTTACAAAAATGTATTAAGGACAACCCAGGTTTTTTTTTCCTTTTGTTAAACTTTTCCTTTCTTGTGAAATTATTATAATTTTGAAAGGACTGCAGTAACAAATACTTCAAGTTGAACAGGAAACCTTAGATATTCAATACAATTTTATCTCATTTTCTATTGGAATGACTGCATATGTAATGAAACAAATTAATTAAGTGAAATTCTTCTGATTTGTCCATGCATCAAGGAAATGTTAAACACAAATATTACAAAGTAATTGGATTTACTGAAAAAAAAATTGTTCAGGACCAGTGGATAACAGGTATAAGATGGAGTGAAACAAGGTATCAGCAGCTTGCTGACCTATATTGTTGATTAAAAATACATACTGTGGCAGGAATGAATTCTGGTTTTGCAGTTCAGAATATATGAAATATTTAGTATTTCACTTCTCAGCAGCTTTTAAAGGGTTTGCATGTAAATTAGGTAGCTTATTGCTTTTTATGACATTTCTTTACTGCCTTAGCTCAACAAAAGTTTTATTGAAAGTAGTAGCATTCCATTTAAGTTCCAAATTGATGGGAAAAGAAGGGGTTGTGGTTTTTTCCACATTGATATTTTCTTTTCTTTTTTTTTCTTTTTTTTTTTTGTATTTGTAATACTCTGAAGCTGCATTTCTTTATAATTGCAATTGTTCAGCACATGCAAGCATTCATATGCATTCACATATGTTTTGATGCATAGATACCTAATCATTTTAATTGCTTTCTCTAATTAGCTTGTTTTCAAAGAGTCTATCATGCATCCCACTTTCCAAGCCAGCCTACCTTGTCAGGGTCTATTATTTAAGTAGCTGGAGAGGTTTAGCTTGAACAAGTTCCCCATCTTGTACTGTGTTGCTGTTTCTTTTCAAGTGATATTTGGTGAGACAATTTATTTTTATGGTCTTTTAACAAGCCAGTGCTGTGTAATACTTGATGATAATTGTAATACTTGATGATACTTATAATACTTGTATCTATGATCTGGATTATGAGATCAAGGGCACCTTCAGTAAGTTTCACAGAGGACACCAAGCTGGGTGGGAGTGTTGATCTTCTGGAGGGTAGGAAGGCTTTGTAAAGAAATCTGATCAGGCTAGATCAGCAGGCCAAAGCCAATTTTATGAGATTCAACCAGGCCAAGTGCTGGGTCCTGCACTTTGGTCCAAATACCCGATGCAGCGCTACAGGCTGGGGGCAGAGTGCCTATAAAGCTGTCCATCAGAAAAGAACCCTGGGATCCTGGTTGACAGTTGGCTGATCATGAGCCAGGTGTGCCGAGGTAGCCAAGAAGGCCAATGGCATCCTAGCCTGTATCAGCAATAGTGTGGCCAGCAGGACCAGGGCAGTGACTGTCCCCTTGTACTCAGCACTGGTGGGGCTGCACCTTGTGTGCTTTGTCCAGTTCTGGGCCCCGCACTACAGGAAGGACATTGAGGTGTTGAAACATGTCCAGAAAAGGTTAAGGGAGCTGGTCTGGAGCACAAGTCCTGTGAGGAGCAGCTAAGGGAGCTGGGGGCGTTTAGACTGGAGTAAAGGAGGCTGAGGGGAGACCATATTTCAGGTAGTCTACAACTACCTGAAAAGAGGTTGTAGCGAAGTAGAAGTTGGTCTCTTCTCCCAAATAACAAGAAACAGGACAAGTGAGGACAGCATCACCTTGTCAACTGGACAGTGACACTAATTGCCTCATCCAGTCTTTTCTTAAAAAGCTCCAGGGATGGTGACTACACTACCTCCCTGAGCAGTCCATTCCAATGTCCAATCAGCCTTTCTGTGGAAAACCTCTTCAATGCAGCTTAAGACTGTGTCCTCTTGTCCTGTTGCTGGTTGCCTGCAAGAAGAAGCTGATGCCCACCTGGCTACAACCTCCTTTCAGGCAGTTGTAGAGAGTGATAAGGGCTCTCCTGAGCCTCCTTGTCTCCAGGCTAAACAACCCCAGTTCCCTCAGCCGTTCCTCATAGGACTTATGTTCTACACCCTTCACCAGCCTTGTTGCCCTTCTCTGGAAATGCTCCAGCATCTCTCAGCATCCTAAATTGTGAGGCCCAGAACAGTGTTGAAGATGTGGCCTTTAGTTTAGTGGTAGACTTGGCAGTTAGGTTAGTGGTTTGACTTGCTGATCTTTGAGGTCTTTTCCAACCTAAATGATTTTATGATTCTGCATTCAGTATCTTATATAAGCTTTTGGGCTGCTGTGTAATCACAGCAGGTGCTAGCTAGGTACTCAAGGACCATATTTGAATGTACTAGGAGCTTGTCTGCATCTCCTGATATATGGTATCCTATCCCTAGCCCCCAGAAAGTTTTATCCGAGTTAAGGAGATGTGTTAAACGTGTTAGCTGTTGCCTTGCAGTTACACAGAGAATACAATAAATATATCTGACATCCTTTTACTGTATTATACTGTTGGTATTTATAATCTAAAGCAAAGCTTCATTTTAGTTCCATGAGAAGTAGATTTGAAAATACACATGCATTTGGCTGACTGGGTTGTATTTTTAGCTGTCTTGGTTTTGAGTGCCGAAGCAGAGTTTCTGCTCTGATCCATGTTGAAAACAACAGGAGGGTGATCATAGCCTTCCTGATAGAAATCTTTTGACTCTACCTGCCTCTGAAAATAAAGATTGGCAGATACTTATAGGCTGTGGAAGAGAGAACCTGGAAACTAAGAAATGGTGTAGTGGCTGCCAGTATCAAGAATCCAATTCAAGAGATTTGGCTTTGCCTTTTTCTTAGGAGACATGAGAATGACAAGTATGTAGGGAAAACCTCCTCAATCTTGTCTTCTTGTCCTTGGACATAAAATAAGTGAATTAAAGTTACACTGTGAAGAGGAAATAATTTCTGCAGAATAAAATTCTGAATTGTTGACTCTCTTAGACTTACTCTAGGTGGAGATATGTCACGTGCCTTCTGGCTATGGAAGGCAGGAGTAATATGTTACACAAGAAATTGGTAATAATATGCAGGGGTTTTTTAATTGGTCACAATACCCTGCTTGATTTGTCTAAATCAAGTAAATGGTATTTTCAGTCTAATGGCATCAAATCCTAGACTTTCCTGGTATATAAAAGTTTACAGAATTCAGTTATTTATGTGCTTCCCTTATATCATATAATTGAACATTGTGAAGTATGGAGCACACTAAGGCTCTAAAGATACACCAAAAGCGGGCAGCTACTCATTAGCTTACATATGATTTTCAGGATTTAGGGCTATTATAATGGAAGCTCATGAATATTGTAAGGGAGGAAGATGCTGATATACGTATTTTTTTCAGTTTTGAAGTATGTTCACAGTGTAAGATATATATGAATTCATTTTTATTTCAGTACTTTGAATCTCAAATTGCATATGTGTTTTCAGGGGTGGAAGAAAAATAGTTTTATTTAAAGTTTGGGGCTATTGTTTTTAAAGAATATTTCTAAATTATTATACAGATCTACAAAAAATTACTCAAAGATAATTAAATTCTGGTTTTCAAAAGAAAATATCTTTTTCAATGAAAACTTATTAATTTGAACTCTGTCCTTCATTATTTGTGTTCTTGATCAGCAGGAGACTGGTTACTTTGAATATTTCAATTGAACTGCATGGTTGAAAATAAAGGGTGTGAGGATTTATTGGAGAACTTACATGAAAAAAAGTATTAATTATTTATTTAGCTGCTTTTCTTAGCTAGACCAATAACTACTGAAAATTGAAACACCAGTTTGCTCTCAATATAGTAGTGAAATCTAACTTTTGGTTTAAGGCTATCTTCTTTTTTTCTGAAAGATCGTGTTTAATTGTGCTTGTCCAGCCCAAGAAAGATGTTTAGTACTTCATTCCATTATTTAGTCAGTTGCCTCTGGCCCTTTTGACGCTGCACACTCCTGAGAGATTTGTTTCTTCAGAATTCTAGATAAAGTACTTTTTCATTCTCTTCTTGAAATTTCTTACTGATCGTTTTTGTTCTGCAGAAAGTTTAAACATGTTTCTTTTTTTTCTGAAGCTTTAGGAACTTCTGCTTGTATAGTTCAAGAATTGCTGTATTTTTGCTCTACTTTCTACAGACTGGCAGGCAAAATAGAAACCATGTAAATGTTGTAACAAAGTATTATCATGAAAATTCTCTTGACACTGAGTGGGGGACTATTAGTTCTCAGTATTGAAATTACATGGAAGTTTTAGCATAACACAGGTGATTCCCTACAATGTGTCCTAGCTATGGGTGAAAGAAAGGCCATGCAATCTTCTCTTCCCAGGCAAATGTTGCCCATTTTCTGTGCACTGCAATTCAGTTAACCTGGTTTCATAAATTTTTTAAAATTTGGCTATTTTAGGATCGGTATGTAGTTCCCCAGGACAGAAACTGTCGGAGATCAGCTATGTGGAGGAGGGTGAGTTGAGAGCCGAGGGTGTCCAAAGTGCAGGCTGTGCCCTCAGTGACGAGGCACAGTGCTGCAGCGCAAGCTGGCTGAGCAGCACTGAGGGCTGGTGGCAACCGCCTGCAGCCCAGCCGAGCTGCCAGCCGGGCTCGGGGAACACGCAGGGGCCACGTTAGGAGCAGCCGAGAGGGAGCTGGAGGCTGGGCTTGACAGACTCCGTGCGCTCTCGGTCTGCAGCCCAAGCCCAGGCAGCAGGGCTTGTAGAGCCCTTGTCTTGGAGCCCAAGCCCAGGCAGCAGGAGATCAGACTGGGTACAGGTACACATGTTCCAGAGTTCAGGCAAGGCCTGAGTGTACTCGAAGTGCTGACTGAATAAATGTAAAAGAAGTAATTTAATAAACAAAACAACAACAGTTATGATCACTTTTGCCCAGTGTCAATCACATTTTAATATAATGAATGTGAAGAAAATTTTAGGTAGTAAGGAGGCAGCCATGTTTATTTCAAAGTGTAAGTTAAAGCCTTTCAGTTTCACTTTTTTTCTTTTTTGTTTTAAACAGTTTCTCACCTTTACCAAATGTGGCGAAAAAAGTATGAGAAACAATAAAAAAGGTATTGTGGTGTAGATGTGAGCAGGTTTGGTAGCAGTAGCTTTCTGAACCAATTCTAATTGTCTTTTTGAATTGAGTAGCTGTCAAAACTGTTTCAAACAAGAGTCCCTAAACAAAAATGTGCTGTTCACCTGTTGCACTTACAGGTAAATAATAAATTTTTATACAAAACCTCTTATCTACTATGTGTATATTTCTATGTATATACCTATGTATCCATTTCCAGTATTTTAATTGTATTTCATGTGTAATCTATTTCCTTTAGTGTGCATGTTAAGTATTTTTCAAAACACTTATATAGTCATACAATCAGAGAAGGCAATCTTGTTAAGATTGGAAACTACTGTTAATTCCTAGACATTATTACAAAATATTTTAAAAAAAGAAAACAGACTGTGATTACCATGTGCAGATAAGGTAGGAGAATAATATAATTAGAAAAACCAAATCCATATTTTCCAGTAGACTGAATGCTTCTTGTCTGTAATACAAAGATAATTAGGCACTAATGTGGAAGCTGGTTGAGAGAATACTTACAAACACTGTTCATTGAACTTGAGCTTTTTTTAAAAGAGATGTGTCTGAAATTCAAGATAAACATATAAATAAAAATACCCATCTACATAAGGATATTTACTGCATACTTTTCAGAAACCATACACCTCAGACTGAATCTTCATTAGACACAGGAGTTCATATGAATATTATATCCTTTCACTTTCAATTAATGTTGGATAACCTATTTTAGTTATGTTAATTGTGAAAGAGCAAAGAAATGTGTGGCCTTACTTGTGCATTTACTTTGTATCACAAAGTTGTGATGTACCTACTGTTAGTTCCCTGTGCTGTCTCTATATTCCTTTTTGTTTGTCTTTCTAACACCTAAATCAACAAGAGCATCTTAACAATGATAGATGAAAAAAGTAGAAAGCTTCCAAGTCACTTCTTACTCCCGATATGTGGTTCTGAAAAGTATATGTCATGGTCAGCAACTGTGCTTATGAGAAAACTCTTCCTTTATTTCTGTTCAGCTTGACATTTCACATAAAGGAAGAACAATTTGATTCCTGGTGTCTGAAGCTCATCTGAAGAAAGACATTTTTACGAAGTTGCTCTTTATTTTAACACAATTACCTTGTGAAATTATTTGTCTTCAAGTTTTTAAGGAAATGATTAGTTAGTGAATCATTATCAATGAAAAAAATGAAGGTTCTTAGCATTTTATCTCTTTTTCCTTTTCAACTCTCAGCTGACGAATTTTACATTTCTATACATTTAGTAGTGTCTGGAGATAAAGCCAAGTAGTGTTTCTTCATAGCTTTATTTCTACCATGGCCATGGGAAGTAGAGGTATCAGAGAGCAGTGTCTTGTATCTCAGACTGTGAAGCTTCTAAAGTTATTTGCACTGAGAACAGGTGTAACTACAGTGAACTCTGTTCCTGTCCTGCAAAACTCTGGAAAACAAATAGGAAATGAAACCCACTGTTAGAAGCAGGTGTTACTGAGCCATGCCCAGATGCAGTCTTTTTGTCCAGTTTCAGTGCAGATGTTCCATCTTTTGTCTCTCCACCTTAGCCTTATATATTGCACATCACCATCCTAATGCCATTAGGAAGATAATCACCTCCTGTTGTTGAAGAGGGAGGGAATTGAAAAGGGGAGACTGTGAAGACTCATGGGTTAAGATAAAGACAGTTTAATGGGTAAAGCAAAAGCTGTGTGCACAAACAAAACAAAATGAGGAATTAATTCCATGTTTCCCATGGGCAGGCAGGTGTTCAGCCATCCCCAGCAGGGCAAGGCTCTATCACACATTACTGGGGAAGAGAAATGCTGTAACTCTGAATGTCCTTCTGCCTTCTTTCCCCGGCTTTTATTGCTGACTATGCATCATAGAACGCCCCTTGGGTGAGTTGGCGTCACTTGTCCTGCCTGTGTCCCATCCCAAACCCTTGTTCACCCCCACCCTCCTCACTTGGAGGTGCAGTGTGAGCAACAGAAGCAGCCTTGACTCTATCTAAGCACTGCTCAGCATTAGCTGTGACATCCCTTTATCGATGTTGTTCTGGCCATAAATCCAAAACACAGCACCATGTGGGCTGCTTTGAAGAAAATTAACCTATCCCTGCCAAAACCAGTAGTTTACACTTCTTTCCTCTTATTTTCAGCGTGCCTTGGTTTTCACTTCACACTTATGATAAGGGTCAGTTAATGCTGTGGGTGAAGAGGGGGGTGGAACAAGCCTCTGCATTCACCGAAAGTGTCTCTATGGCTTCTGAGAGATCACTTCAGCCAGCACTGCTCTGGTGCTGTACAGAACGGCTTTCCTCACACCCGTGCCGATGTGTCAGGCACAGTTCTCACTCACCCACTGAGCTGGACAGCTTAGGCAGTCCCAGAGACAAAGAATTCAGAGGCCCTCTCTCCTGGAAGTTCCAGATGTTTTATTCTGAAGGGGTCCAAGGCAGAAAGAGAGGGCAAGATGGCCCCGAGAGCCCCCAGTTATAGGGATGATCTGGGGCCAGATAACAGGAGGTGGGGAGAAACCCCTTTAACCAACGGGGAGCAGGGAAGGGTAGAATTTAGGGATAGGTTACAAAGATAGGGGATTACACAGTTTTGGGGAGAGACCATGGTGTTTTCCAGGGGGTGCTTAGATTAGGAGGTTTTCCACCAGTGAGGTCCTGCAGTGTTGGTATGACCCACTGCCACAGTCAGTATTTTAAGTGTGCAAAGCTTGCCGAGAGAGGCAATCATTAGAGGAAATATGATGTGAAAGACATGTCATAGACCAGAGGAACGACACACTTAAGGAGCATGCATCTTTTCTCAGTTCTCACATTTGTAAATTTTGAGCTAAACGTATTCTGAATTTGTCTTTGATGAATTGATCTTTCAATCTGGTTGAAGAAAGATGCATGGTGTCTGTGTAGAAAAGAAATAGGATTGTAAGTTCCTGATCTTACAGTGCAAATAATTCTATGACTTTTTAATTGCTGTATGAGATTATTGGTAGCTGTAACTTCAGTGGCTGAAACTTGTGATCACAATGAGAAATTTACTTTCTGTGTTATATAGATATATACAAGTAATAAAATTAAAATATTTGGACAATTATGGTCAAAGTTTACTTAAGATTTACTTGATTGTCTGAAATACATGTCAGAAATAAATCTTTTAAACTCAGTGCATTTTAATAGTCCTGAATGATAAAAATTTGGATATGAGACATCAATTCATACTCAGAACTGATGTAAAATTTTGGTATATTTTTCCTAAGAAGCATGCAATGAATTAAGAGAAGACTGCACCATGATTTCCCTATCAGATGCTAACATATGGCAGGGAAAGCTGGCACCCCCGTTTATTCTCAGTATCTATCATGCTGCTTAGTGAAGTGCAATGATAATGAATGCTGTAGCTTGCATTCTTTTCGGGGCTTGTGTATTGAAGATACTGTTCTAATACCACCATCTGGGACAAAAAATATGCTTTGATAGCTCAACTCTTTCAAGACAAACTAAAATCCTGTGTATGAAAGCCTGCAAGTGCAGTTCAGTTAAAGGTGGGTTTAATGAATTAATGGATAAAGAAATTAATGTTTTTCCTGCTCTGTTTTTGATGAATGATAAAGTTTCACCATTTTATGGGGTACTTGCTTCTTTTTGTTTTTAAGGGAGCATTCCTTTAAAAAAAAACCATGAAGAGTTTTTTTGCTTTAAAAACAAAGAGATAGTATTCCAATAGTTTTCTGCTTACACATAGTGACAGCATTGGGTTTGTGACCAGCCATTGGTGCAGCTTTTGGACACAGATTTTCCATGGAAAGATGTACAAGTGCAGTGCTTGTAGCATCTGTAACGTGTTCAGAATCAGCAGCATGTGCAGGGGGGGTTGTTAGTCACCATCATCTGGACACCTTTGAAACCACCACAGAGGATTGAAGGTCCTGCAGGGTTTGTACTTGTACCAGCTGAGCTACCAAAATTGCTTTGTTGCAGGGCAAGGGAAGGAGAGCAGTGTCTGAGACATCTGTTGGATTGCACTGGAGTGTTGCACTAGGGAGAGCAGCTAAAAAAGACTGTTTGTACTACTTGGGCTTCAGAAGGATGAGCCTTCTAAATAGGCTTTTGGGTGTACAAAATACCAGATGGAATACCTACAGTTCATTCCTTAGGGTGCAGTGGGAAGTGGTGGTCAGCTAAGACAAAGGCAAATTACAGTAGAATGTTGAACAGATTCCTCTTTTGGTGAAAAATGTATACACCTGTTTTAAAGTTCATCACATAATGCTTGGGTTTCCACACCCCCCCTCCCCCCCCAAGTCATTGATCTCTGCCGTGGAAAGGAGAGTAGCAAATATTGCTCCATTGTAGCTCACATATACCGTGTCTGGCTGGTTTTGTGTCAGATCGGGTTTAAATCTCTACAACATAGAGAGTGTAGTCTCCATTTCAAAAAGGGGTGATGCATCAAATCAGGCTTCCTAGCCTCTATGAAAAATTTAATCAATTTTTCTATAGTACAGGTAGAAAACAGGGGATTTTAGGATATTTTTTCCCAAGTGTAAATTCTAGCAAAAATTTAAAACTAAGACAAGAAATTTTTCCATTTCTTAAATAATGTTTTCATAGAAGAGTTTCCAGGTTTTTCTTTTCATCCACATATATACTTTCTACATATACATACAGCATTAGGCTTCAGAATCTACTTAAAATATTCTGATTCTTGTCACAGTCTGTAGTTTATTGAGTTCTTGGTCTGTGTGCTGTGGCCATCATTAGGACATCTTTACAGTAAAGACATAATCCTGTAAAATGGGAAGAAAGAATTGTAAAAAAACTCAAAATAATCAATACCTGACACCAACTTTCCAAAATTGTATCTCATGGTTAATTATTTAGTTTCATACTCCTGATTTTATGCATCTTATTTTAGTTTTCATTGGTGTATTTTAACTTTTTTTCAGATTCATCTTTTTTGATCTCGAAAGTACTTATGCTTCAGTGAGTGCTATCCTTCCTTTTTGTGTCTGTCTGAAACCAAGATATACCTTGAAAAAAGAAAAATAGTATTAGACTGTTGCTGTTGGCACAGGTGGTTTGCCAGTAGGGAAACCTTGCTGGCTTATTTCTCTTTTGGGAGACGAAATTAGTGATTCAGGTGGTTTGTTAGTGGTTTGGCTGTTTTTTGTCACAGAACCTGTTAACTTTCTGAAAAATGTGCGTAGTTTTCCTTTGCTAACCATTTTTCAGAATTCTTCAAAAAGGTGATAATCAGTCTTAGATTCAGTGTAATTTCTGTGGGCATATTCCTCTGGGTTTTTTGTTATTTTTTTCTTTGATGAATGTATCGATATGGATGAAAGTATTGATATTCAAAAATAAAAGGAAGGAGTGTTTGGGTATACAGGCCTACAATTAAATAATCTACTTTCCTAATGACACAGAAGGCTATCACTGTCTCACTAAGACAGTATCTCATTCATATACTTCCATAAAATAAGAAACATCTGTGTTGTGTTTCTTCCAGCAGGAGAGGGAAATATTCCAACTCTTCTGTACATCTGGTGCTGCTTTCCAGCATTATATATCACATCATTTGTGGCAAAATTCCTGAAGCTTTTAATTTTCTTTTCTCTCTCTAATTCCTGTGCTCTCTGTACAGTTAGCTTCCATACTGCTATTCTTGCCATCACCAAGTCAGACTTTCTGCTCTGAACAGATAATGGACATCATCAGCAAAGCCACAAACAGCTATAAGAAAAGTAAAGACAGAAGTAAAACAGTTACAGTGGAAAATATTTTTCATCTGAACTAAAGAGTTACAAAAAAAATTATAATTCAATGCACTGACCACAATGATATCTCTGACCGTGGCAGCTAAATCTGTAATAATAAACCACTTAAAGCCTCTTCATAACTTTAAATTCCACTCATCCCTTCCCCACCCACCCCTTTACACTCCATGACTTATCATTTTTTGATACTAACAATTTTTTTTGTCCAAAAAAACCGCAAATCTGCTCACAGGATTTTCCCAAAATTCCGAGGACTGTGAGTTGGACACTTAAAGTATATTTCTGAAGCCGTCTGAGTTGAATTACTTATGTATCTAGAACTGGTCTGATTCAAATGACTCAACTAACTGTTCACCAGGAGCAAAAAATACTGGGGTCATTTGGATTTTTATAGGAGAAAATGCTCTTCATGAATGTAAACGTAGCGAAAGCCCAGCTATTAGGATTTTCTTGGAACCAAAACTTGTGGTTTAAAAGACTAGTTTTTATCCCCATATGTACACTTGACCAGATATTAACTTGTTGAAGTCTATTACAGATTGAGCTACAATATAAAGATGCAGATAATACATTTAAATTTTTACCTCTTATTACAGCATCATATCTTCTTTCAAAAAGGCCATACATTAGTCATAATAGCCTCATAGTAGTAATTTCACATGGAGGAGTGAAAGTAGCAGTCATGAGCATCCCTTCATGTGATTGTTCCCTTCATGGGGATGTTCAAAGAGCCCACCAGCGTTTCACTGCTGCAAATGGACCGACTACAATAATGGATAGTAGGAGTGTGACATTCAGCAGCCTCCTGAAAGGTTGTGTATTTCTACATAGGGACATGGTGAAAGCAAATTTAAAGTTAACTGCAATTAGTGAACGTGAATCGGTGACGGAAGGCTGATGGCTGAGGCTTGAGATGGATGGCATTCAAATTGTTCACTTATGAAAAATAAACATTCCTTGGTAGTACAAAGATGCCTTGTTTGGCCACACGGGGTTACTGTTTGCTGTGAATCTCTCTGGGGTCAGAATTGTAAGTCTTTAGTGAAGAGCAGGACTGGCAATTGAACTCTAGCTTTTCCAGTGTGAAGCCAGAAATGGAAATTGTGAAGTCCTTCTGTCAGAGCAAGCAGGAGGGAAAAATCAGCTGCATAATGCAGAGTGAGTAGGGTAAATGCATTGACAGTTTACGGCAGGTGTAGCTGAAGTGATGCACAATGGTGATAAAAATGGGACTTTTAGTGTCTAGTGTAAAAGAAAAATTAATTAATGTCTTCAAAGTGGAACTAGTTCAAGTTGGAAACAGATGCACATCAGTTTCCTGCATGCATTCAGCAAAATATAACATTATGCTCAAAGGCACTTGCTCATAATGTATTCTTTAGATCATAATACATTCCTAGAAGCCTTATGGAAATTGCTATGGCTTGCATATAATGCTTATTTAATTGTACCTATCAACTCAAATGTTTATTAGAGCTTAAGTGTCTTGAGAAGATTGTGACACCATTTTTAGGAATCAAAGTTGGTGCAAACCTCAGCTTATTGCATATCTCTCTTTGCAGAATTGACACAGCTTCTCATGGATCTTAGTATTTAGAATTCTGCAGTGCTCTCTTTTTTAAATGGTACTTAAGACTAATTGTGCAAGCAACATCTTGTCTTGTAAGGACTAAGTAATATTAAGTGGACAAATGAAAAAGAATATTATCAGAGAGTGGTGTTTTCGCATTCCCTGTTGAGGAAATTAATAGAAACAGTTTCAAGGAAAATTGTTCACAAATGGCTTGCATAATTAAACTAAACTCTCTTGCATCTCTTTATCAAAAAATGTCCTCTTTTACAGCAAAGCAATAACACTCTTCAGTAAATGCCATGACATGTTCCTTGCTTTGTAGTTTTCACTGCTTCAGTTGTTTGCTGCTACTGTCAGTTACCATTGTTATGAATCATTTCTGTTTCTTTTTGCTAAGGTATTCTCAATTCAGTTGTCTTCTTAAGAGAAAATAGGAGCCTTAACGAACAGAAATTGAAATGCTGTTCTGTGAAGACTTGAAAACAATCTATCTCCATTTTATTTTGTCTCTGTATGTGTTTTTACTTTTCAAGTCCCAGACCCCTTTGTCAAAAAGGTATTTTAAACTCCTGTGGCCTGTACAAGTATGAAATATAAAATTTAATGAAAAATTACAATATAAAATTATTTTTAAATTTAGCAAGAAAGTTACAGCCCTTTGTTACTGTTTCCTTTGTCCACTTCTCTAAATTTTTTTTTTTTTTTTTTTGCTCTGGGTTTTGATTGGTTTTGATGCCGATATTTTTTGAGAGTGTTTTGCCATTTAGAAGATCTGTGTAGGGTGAATACATTGACAGCTTATGACTGTTCATGCATAAAATGGTGACATAATATATCAAAGCCTAAACATTTCAAAAGCAAAGCATGAAAAATAGATGGATAGGGCAATTAACTCTGCAATTTCTTACAGTCTGAAGAGTTAAGGAGACTGTTGTATTTTAGTGTCCTTTTATAAATATATATAAAGTAGAGGGTAGCTCCCAAAAAGTTACTTCCTCAGTGTGATGGGGAGACTGCAGATCAAGTGCTTGACATTAGCAAACCAAATGAATTTCAGGATCAGGAGACCCATAACACAGCACTTTAAGATCAGCTCAGCAAGGTACTTCACATGCCATTGAAGCAGATTCTCTCTCTGGTTCACTCTTATCAATTTTTACAGGAATAGGAAAGAACTATGTTGCTTTTTCAAGAAAGTAAGTTTTTTTAAAGTAAAAATAGGCTACCATTTTCTAGAGAAAAGTAGACTTTCTCTGCCATATTGTTTAGTTATGCTTAGGAACACTGGACCTTTTCAGTGCTAAGTTCTAAAATTTTCTTTAGAAAACCACTTTATTATCCTTGTCATTAATGCCTGTCCAGATCTCTACTAATGCCAACGGTTTACCATCTGTTCACAAATACTTGTGGAATAAATATGTGCAAAGACTTATCTACACCTACAGTTTTCCATGTAGGAAAAGACTGTCCCACAGGCTTAGCCTTATGTGAAGGCTGCCGTGACTGTTATATTTCAAGATAAAATAATTTTCAGGTGTCTGACTCAGAAATCTAGATGGGCAGAACTTTCAAAATGCACTCCTGCTTGGACATTAGTCAGTAAACAAACTGCAGAGTATCTATGTTGAATTATAGTAGACAATCAAAAACCCAAACCTGTGAGCATTAGCAAAAGGATATCCTTTCCAACAAATTCTTTTTCTACATAAAACAGCCCTATTTATCATAAGAATGAGCAGTGCTTCTGTTATATTTAGCATTTTTTTCATTCCTTTCTGAAGCATACTGAAAGCAGCATGTAAGTTGATTGAGTGCCTAGACTAATAGTCAGTGGCATTCATGTGACCTGCTGTTTCATATGCATGGCTTCTGTCACATGAAACACCTTAATCTGAAACCGTTATTACTTTACTTGGGAAAGGGGAAGTGTGCAGGTGTTGGCCTGGGTATTCACAGAGCTAGTGAAGCTGTCAAGATCCAAACAGAACTGCTGAGTCCAGAATGGTTTTTTTCTATTTTTTTTTTCTATTTTAGAAAGATGTGCTTCACATCAGCCTCAAAACTGAAGCAATCCATGAGCCTGGTGTCTGAAGTTAAAAGACTAGTACTGTATAAAGTATAACTGCTATCAGACTAGAAATCTGAGCTTCCCCAGAAGCAGGTACAATATTAAGTTGTGCTGAGAACAGTTCAAAATTGTGGGTTTTGAAAAGTCAATAATAATCTCATGGAGACAAGACAGGGATAGATGACCTAGAGATAAGACAAGTCATCAGCTTGTTTGTAACTACTGCAGGCTTTTGGGTATATGATCTTTATTTCTACTCTCATATTACCCTACTCTTTCACTGTCAGTGAGCTCTTTTGCTTCCTAAATTTTTTTTGTTGTGTTCTTACAGGTCTGCCCAGAACACCTCCAGCTGTCAATTGCACCCCATTTGAAGCTGCTACTATATATTTTTTTCTTTATAGTATAATTCAGCTAATGTAATCAAAGTTAGATCATTATATATTTGAGGAAAATTTCTTGCATTCCTGAACACAAGTCCACTGAATTTCCATTACATTGGAATGAGTCTTGCAGTACAAATTCTTAAAAAAAAACAAATCAGTAGAAATTTTCGATGTCTCAATACTTTTGCTTTCTTCCCTCCTGCAAGGTCAGAAACAGAAAAAAATGGTAACTGAAAAATGATTTGATTTTAGAAGAATTATCCAACTTCTCTGCCTTGTATATCCTGTTGGATAATGTTAAATATATTTAGCTGTTATTCAGCAACCAGCCTAACCTGGCAATTTCAGAGCAGAATCCTCACATCTTTGAAGAGACTATGTAAATAAATTCTGATTAATGTCTTCAAGCAGCCAGAGTGGTATTTTCAAAAGTACACAGTTTTGGTTGAAATCTATCACTGAAATCAATGCAAATTTTATCACTGGCTGTAACAGGAATATAGAAATAAGAGAAGTGCTGAAGTCATGGAAACAAGCTCTTGGACTCCAGAATGGCACAAACAAAGCAAGAAGTGTGTTTTTCATCCAGCCAGCAGTTAGAAGGGTTTAAGTATTCCAGGCAGTACACGCGGATGTTTAAAAGGCAAAATTCAAAGGAGAAAAGAAACTAAAGCCCCTTGTTGCTACACATCCACTATTAAAAAGCAAAGGTAGCCTGAGGCCAAAAAAATAAAGCTGTGCTAGGTATGTGTGGGTTCTGTGAACTTTTTTTCCAATCTGTATTTTTTTTCTACCTTGATGTCTTAGGGCTTGTCTGTGTGCTAGCTGCAATAAAAGGACTACCTAGAATTGAATTTTCTGAAGGAATAAGCAATATGTTTGGACAATATAAGGAAAAACTGTGATTTTTGAGGAGGTCTTCAAGAGCACGTTCTTGAAAAATGTTTCTGAAATCAGTAAAATGAAATATAATGTCTTAAAATAATGAAAAATAAATATTAGCAAGTACAGCTGTGAGACAAGCACAACAAAAAGGAGTTCAGTTTGGATGTCCTGAAGAAAACAACACACACCAAAAGAAACTTAGTTCCAGGCTTGCTAACATGGCTGCTGTTGTCACTGTGCAAGGAGGAAGGGACAGGTAGGACAGGAGACTGAGAGGGGGAAAAGGAGGGAGCTTCAAGGAAGTAGCTAAAATCTTGGGGAAGGCCTTTGGGGTAAGGGGGACCTCTGAATATTTCTTGATTCAAAAAGGTCATTGCCATGGTACATAAAGTAACTTATTTTTGTTGAAAAAGTGAGACAGTAAAGTGTAATCGTCACATGTAAACTCTTAAAGCTTGATGTGCTATAGGTTTTGAGCTGTTGTACTTGATGTAGAAGTACTGTAACTGAATAAAACTGATTAGCAGCTGAAAGCATGTGGCTGGTATGAAAACTCAGTTTAAACAAACAAAAGTAAATAAAAATAATAATAAAGAAAAAAATGTAGCTGAAGAATACTGTATTATTTGGGTTCTATTTTGTATTCCACAATGTCCCCAGGTACTTTTCAGAACACTTAATATTTCTGTAACTAATTCAGTAATTAAAGCAGAATCAAAAAGATGTATTTAGCTACAGTTTAAATGTTTGATTAATGTTACTAAATATTTAATGTTGGACTTTTTTGTTATGTGATACTGTAGGCAAAATCTCATCTACTATCCATTAGGCAATTAACCTTGGGTATTGCCATCTGAAAAAAATTCATCCAATGGAAAAGCTCCTATCCTGTAATCAAATCTGAAAAACTGAATAGGGTAAACTTCCTGTCTCCAGTTTTTCACAGGAAAACTGAAAACTAAAACTCCTGCCTGTGCTTTTTTTTTTTATTACAATGCTGTTGATTTGCTTCATAAAGCACAATTTATTTAGTAAAATTAATATGCCTTTTGTCCCTTCCTTTTGGGGTAGTAAAAGTAGCAACACATTAGGAAAAATAAATATGCTTCAAATATTTGATATTCACCAAAAATTGATGCTAAAAAGCTCTACGCATAGGGGATAGTTTCCAAACAATTGTGGGCCTGTCATAAAGTTAATGGCTTTAACATATAAATGAAATTATGTGATTAACATATGAACACAGAAAATTAATTATGGGCCCTTTAATCAGATTATCAAGATCAACAGGTCATCCTGGACTCCACCATTCCTCCTGGAAATCCAGTTTTGTGTGCATGTTTTTGTATGCATGTCCATACAGTTTAGTTTGTACTTATTTCAGTGGAGTTACTTGGTCAATGACTTTAAGAGAGGTTCATATACTACAGTAACTCTAGTCTCAGATACACAGCTATGGGAATCTGTTTAAAGATTCTTGTTCTAGCAGATGATGGCAGAAAAGGAGAGATAATGATGTGGAAGAAAGAGTTTGTAATAGCAGCTTAGTTTTAACCGGACTTGTCTTTGGAGGTTGCAAGTTCTAAGGTCAGGAGAAGATTTTTCAATATATCAATATGAGCAAATTCGTCAGAGGGCTGGAGGGGACTGCCTTTGCTGTAAGATCCTGGTGATGGTTTTTTGATGGGTCACTATTTTTGCAATTTCCATGTGTTTCAGAGCACTGAGGAGTGTGTAACTTGGTCCAACACTGGACATTAGGTGTTGAACTTATACAATGAGAAATTTGAGGCCTTATTACTCCTTTTGCCTACATGTAGAGGGAAAAACCTCCTGGATTTAACTGTAGTGGTGTTTTTGCATCTCATTGTTTCTCCCTCCAGACTAACAGGTCTTGGATAACGTAGAAAAACTATTCTGTGTATTCAAATATTTACACAATTGCCTCATAGCATATTCATTCTGACAGCAAATACATAACTAAAAAAGATGAGTTTCAAGTGAGTTTAAGGTGTGTGCTGTTAGTTGGATATTGTGCTTTGATAAATGTTGTTTTATCCTATGTTTATATGCACTATGCAGCTATATAATGAAGAAATAAACCAACCAACAAAATAGAAGATGGATAATAAATCTGGGTGGTCAAACTATTACATGCAAGTAATGATTGCATTTTCACATCTTCCTCCTCCTTGGCTGCACAAGTAAATCTGTTCATGCAAATGCAATTTAATTGGCAATACTGTTATCATTTACAATGTATATTTAATTTAATCTTATACTTTAACCTAAGTAATATATATTTAATTAAAATGCATTCTTAATTTAACACAAATAAAATTATTTTATCTTAAATTTTTTCTCTTAATTTTTTGCTATTAATTAATGGAAAGGGGGTTGATTCCCTCAGATAAATACTTGTACCAATGCATAAGATATAGCAAATCCCATGATGCATTATTTGCTTTTGCCTAATAAGAATATTGTTTTCAAGGGTTCCTGGGGTTTCAACATATAATGGTAGGTAAGGAAATGAGATTAGTTTTTTGCTTATAATCATTAATCTGAAAATCCTGTTGTTTCTGTTTAAGATGCAGGTATTTTAACTGTCAAACAGATGTACACTAGATTGTAAAGTACAAAGAGATAGAAAGATAGTAAGAAAAATATTAATTCACATCTGTCTTCCTGTGATCAGCATATACTAATTGAAACAAAACAATCAAATAAGATGTATTTACCAACACAGTGCAGCCGTGATCCTGATAAGAAATCTGATCAATAGATAATAAAGTCCAATAATCATTCATAAATATCCTGTAAGGGGACAAATTTTGATAACAATTAATAAAGGAGCAGCTGTGGCTTCGAAAATGGTATGTCATCTTTATTACTGCAACGCATTATCTATTTTTTAATAGATAACAGTATTTTTCCTAATATAAATAATTCCTTCACTAAGTTTTCTCATAGGAAATTTCTGTATATTATTTTCCAAATCTTTTATCTCGAGTCTCATAATTATATACATTTGAGTTTTCAGGTGTATTGGATCAGCTTGAGGATTGCGTTTGTGCATCTCAGGTGTTACTACCTTCAGAGAAGCGCTGAAGTTTGTAATGTAAATGCAGATGAACAACTTCACATAGTTCAGTTGAGTTTGTTCTGCAGAAATATCTTAGTACTGCTTTCAGTGCGCTCAAGGTTACCCTTATATGTCAACTTGTCATATTCAAAGGTAACACTTTGAAAGTGCACTTGCATTTGGATCCTTCCCAAGGTAACAAATGGACTTTGGAATTTTGAGGCCTCTGGTGGAAAGGCACATCTCTGGAGATCCATACTTAGTGTAGAAGAATCACTGCTAAGTTATAAAATATTATACGTGTAGAGCCAAATGTCTCTGTCAAGGGCTGAGTGAGTGTATGGGTATTATGCTTTCCAGCTCTTCTGATTCTGACTGCTGACTGCTGAGAACCCTAAACCTGCTCTGCATGGGGCTGTCCAATACTTGTCAGCCTTACTAATGAGTGCTGAGCTGCTTCCAAGCCAGACCCCAGATTTTTAAGGTGACATATACACAGTGAATGCCTTGCTAATAAATCCTTTTGGACCCTTGCTGGCCCGCATCAGACCCAGTTGTATGTTCTCAGTAGCAATGATTCTGTTTATCTGCAGTTCAGACATATTGCTCACAGAAAAGTGAGGCTGCAGCATATGGAAAAAAACCTATTAGTAATACTTTAAAAGCTTTTCTCCTGGATTTTTTTAAGCATTTTTCCATGCTTCTTGGAAGAGATTGAGTGTATCTTTTTTGAAACTGTGTCAGGAATTTTCTCATCTGTACTCTGCAGGTTAGCTAGTGTAGCTCTTAGCAATGACTAAAAATATTTTTTACAATGATAGCAGAAATGAAATTGCATCCTCCAAATATATGAGAATTTCTGCATTGGAGAGAATGAAACAAAGACATTTATTCTCCATTATTTTTCTGAGACCTAAAAAAAGTCCAAAAGTCATAAATTATCTGGCCCTGAGCAAATTACTTACCTTTATTATTCACTTACCTCTTTTACATGGAATCTAAAAGGCATCTCCTTTTGTTGTCATGTCAAAATGACAATGACTTTTTTTCTCTCTTTTTTCTTTTGCTAAGCTCTGATGAGGTGTGGTGATTTAGATATATTAATGGAAGTTTTATAAATTATATGACTGTATATAGGTATACTGTAAGTGTGCATTAGTTGTTCCTTATGACCAGAAATTAAACAAGAGAAAAGTTTGGAGAAGCCAGCCTTGTATTCCAGGGCTGGGATTTCACAGACCTTAAAATCTTTTATTACAAAGTTTGTAGTAGTTTTGCTCAACACTGTCTATGGGCCTTTTGGGAATTAGTAAAGAGGAAGAAAGGGACAGCCCAACTCGCAATCAAGAGCATGTAGTCAATTGAAACTGAGTAGCAACTCTCTCTGTTTTAACAAGTGAACTTCCTTCCTTCCTTCCTTCCTTCCTTCCTTCCTTCCTTCCTTCCTTCCTTCCTTCCTGTTTGTCCTTAATTCATGTGAATTAGAGTTCCAGTGGTAGTGCTATGTACAGTTGCTACAGAGTGAGTGGTTCTTTTAGATCAGGCAAGAAAAACTTCACTTCCTCACTGTGGTGACTCATTTTACTGAGGAAACATAACAGGAAACTGGTTTACTGCTTAGATTTTATGTAAGGAGTTTTTGGCCAGAGGAGTAGGGGGATTAAAGAAGTTGTGCTGTTGTGGTTGAGTGTCCAACTTGTGCTGACCTTGGAGAGAGAAACAGGTTCTCTGTGGAGAGAGGAAGAAGTTCTTTCCTACAAACTGGTAAGAGGTCTTGTATGTCAAAAGCCTGTACCTTCAAACTGGCTCTGGAGTATCTGTTTTCACACCTGTAGATGTGGACAGGGCCCTGGAATATATTGAATAGAACCTCTCCAGGAGAGGAAGCCATAAAGCAGGATAATAAAGCATGACTGAACAAGTTGATATACTATGAATTCTTTCTTAAAATGTGCAGCTGTAAACAAATTCTGTGTCTGAATTTCTCAGAATGTTAATAAATCCCTTCTAAGTCCTGGTCATTATCCTTGGCCTCTAGATGTTTTCTGAGTCATGGATTTATCTTACAATGCCAGGTTTCATCGTAACAAATGGTGTAGATCACATATTTGCAGTAAAAAATTGAAATGTTGAAAAAAATTGAAAAATTCAAATTGAAATGCTTAGGAAATCATTAACAAATAATACATATAATTTTATTTCTTTATTAATCTGAGATGGGTACCTTTGCAAGATTCTTGAGCTGGATTTCTCATTTAGTAAATAGGTACATGTAACATTTATATCCATCTGCCTTAGTTTTGAACACTTTGTTGCAACTTCACCTTCTTGAGTCTGGCTGTGTTCATGTTATCTCTGAGCTACCTTGATTTTGATGCAGTCTAGTCTAAGTCCAGACTAATTTTGATGCAATCTGTTCCTAAGATAATACTAATACAAAAAAAGTATCTAAAGTGGTCCCTGGCTTATCATTAGTTATCTGAAAATTTACTAATAAACAGCGGGTGAAGTCATCCATAAAATTTTCTTTTCAGCAGTAGCCAATCAAGAAAAATAGTGTTCGGGCATAATTTTTTACTCTTTCGAAAAAGCTACATATGTTCTAAACAAAGAAGTATACATTTCTATTTTATTTTTCTAGAAGAACTGCAGGGCAATATTGATCCCATAATATCATTTTATACAACTCTATAAGCAGAACCTTATGAAATCTATGTCTGCATCTCTGTTAGACAAGATAAATATTTTTATTTCTGATAGATGTCATGAGATAAGTATTTTAAAGGGAACATAAGCAACAGGTATGTTCTTGTGGTATGTTTAAATAAAGCCAGGAAACTGAATTTGTATGTGCAGCATAGGTCCTACTCACTTTATAGAAAATTTATTTGTCTAGCACTCAATTTCCTTTTCACCAGTGTTGCTAGTGTGAGCTGCAAGAAAAATTGTAACTCTTTTTCTTCATTTTACTGTTCAAGTTAATCTTGTGGATTTTAATATATTCAGTAAATGTAGTTTTGACTAGTTAAAGGCAAAACCAGTAGGGAATGGTGGGCTGTGATTCCTTAGTGGTTAAATTAAGTTTGTTGGGCCCAGAGTTCTATATACACATTTCAAAGTCCAATACTGTCATTTATTCTTCAGAAACGGATGAAATAGGGATATACAACAAGTCTGAAATTTCCATAGGGATGTTATTTTGACAACTGCCAGTACCAGAAACCATACTTTTAATCAATATTAAAACGAATCCACGGCTGTCTGTCTTAGGACAGAACAGTCTTAGAAGTCTAGCATTGCCTCAGGATGTAAAACATATAAAACAATCCTAACTGAATATTTTTATCGTAATGTGGCTCTAGATGCTATGCAGAATCATATTTTTTTGAAAGAGAGAAAATAAGTTTTTCTATAAATTACTTAAATCATGTAACATATTAAAGGAAATTATGAATTATTGATAGCAAATTAACTTTATTTCCTGTGTAACGTTGTCTGTCATAGCATTTAATTTATAATAAATAATAAATAAATAAATATTTCCATGTTTCAACTCTCTTTTTGCTTTTAAAACTTTGATCTCAGTAGGTTTTGGACTTTGTTCCAAGTGCAGCCTCAAGACTGCCATAGAAATGAATTACCAGCTGTGACCTAAGGCAATATTGGAAGTGACATGAATATCAGTTACTGTCTCAGATTCAAAAGTCTTGTCTCTTTTTGGTCTGGTTGGGGCAAACAAGGATCGCCTTGTGCTGCTGTGCTTATGCAGCCACGAGCATCTCTTACAATGGGTAAGAGAAATGACACCACCATATGTTCTAATTGCTGGAACAATGCACTGCCCTCCTCTGGGTTGTCATTATTTCTTCATAACAGCGCTGCCAGAGGTGTAATCATCATGCTCAGCCACTACTTATCATCCAAAATTTAGAGTGTCAGCTCAACATTCTCCACTACTCTCTTCCTTCTCCACTTCTCCCAAGGCTACACTTTCAAACAAGAGCTAGGAAGCTTTTGGTATAAGTGTAATATGATTTGCCTTTGCACAGTAAATATGGGTGATATGAGGGCTTTGCATCACGCTTCTTGTTTCCAAGTGTTGATGGGTCAGCCTGCATCACTGATGCATGTAGCTCTCTCCCAGTTTCCTGTTCTCACAGGATTTCTTACAGCTTCCTAAATAATTTCTTTCAGATAATGGTGACCTTGAATTCAAATGATGAACACAGATTTCCTTTAACTCACTGTAACTTAAATTACCTATGTTGTCTGGAAAGCAAGAATCTTTCCTTGTTTCATTTTCCCTGTGTGTCTCAGTTTAATTAATCTATTGGCTAAAGATGTATCAAAATTAATTTTAAAGGTATTCTACTTATGAATATCTTTAATTTGCAATTAGATTCAAACATTTGAAGATATAAGTATTTTTTATTTTAAACATTGCATTCATCTAGACTTATTCTAGAGAAGATTTTGATGTTATAATTTAAGCCATTTTAGAGCTGAGTGTCCTGTTCTTGTGTCGTTTGCTTAAGAAGGTAATATATTCCAGTTAATCAGTAACAATACTGAAATCCAAGACTGTTAGGTAAATAAAGTGAATTCTTTGTTAGGAAATGTCTAATAGGCATTTTGGGGGATGAAGAGATTACTTTTCTTCAGAGAAATTGAGAAGACCAGCAAAAAGCTCCCTTGACAGTGATAATTTATAAGAGTTCTTCAGAGTAGACCAGTTTGTTAGATTTTTTTGATGTATTTTTTGAAGAGGAGGATGTTTTAGAGGGACTGAAACTGTTTTTCAGATTTTGCTGCTGCAAGAATATGTAGAGTTCATGCTTACTGTGGCCAGATACTTGCAGTAATGACAGACTGAAAACTGAGTTTTGGAAGCATTTTTTTAACTGATATTTTTCAGGTTAGTTGATAAATGGAATAAAAATATCTTTAATAATAAATAGATAAAATATATTTTTAGTACTTTAAGTTCTTGGCAGCCCCACAGCTGTTAGGCTGATGAAAAACAGAACATTCAGATTAAAATTTCTGTATTTAAATCTGCCAGTGTTTGAACTTTACTGTATGTTTTTGATGACTTGGGAGGTTTGCTTACTAATTTGGAACTTTGCCTAATGTTTTTGTTAAAATAGAACATTCTATCTCATAATTAATCTCCTTGTTCTGTATCTTCATACAATAAAAATGCAGAACAAATGAGCACTCAAAATGCTAGATGTATAATGAATAGTTAGGGTTTAAACATAACTATTTTCCTGACAAGGACATGGTACTGCTATAAGCAATTGGCTGTCTTATGTTATTCTTCTGCCAGGTTCCTTTTTATTTTTTTTTAAAAGAGATTACCCAATAAGAAATTGCATATAGTCAGGCCTTTTCCAATAACACTAGAAGAACTAGTTCATTTCCAAAAACAAGTGAATCTACTTTATTCATTGTTTATTTAAAATTCAAATTCACTGGTCTTATCTCCACTTGTATCCAGTGGGAATAAATGAACGTTCCTTATCGATTTATAAATAGAATTTCCAGGGGGAATAAAACAACATAGTCCGTCTGCTCATGCAGAGTGCCATCTTCCTTTCCTTAATGAACCCAACCAGTGACTTTAGTCAACCATGTAGAACTGTATAAAGCTGAATAGAGAGGTAACAGACTAGGTGTCAAGTTCAAGAGGGCCTGTGCTTCTCGAAAGGGTGCTATAGATTGAGTGAGAGCTTTAGATAAGCCCTGCCTTAGACTCAGATTGTGGCAGCAGCTCTCCTTAGGTGACCTGCACCTAGATCACTCTGGCTTGCAAGTTCTTAAGAATGGCCAATCAAGTCTTTTATAAAATGAGTTAATTTATTAAATAGAGAGGAGATTAGCAGACAAAAGGCCTTAAACAGAGTTACTTACTACACAGTATAAAACAAAAGAACTACTAGAATATTACATAAAACAGTGCATGACATAAACATACCTATATTATTGCCAGCACAGAAATAGTATAGATTAGGAGTCAATGTAATTTGCCACCAAATTGATGATGGTGTACACAGAGTCTTTCACTCAAGCCTCAAGAAACTCAAGTCAGGTGTCCCAGACCTTGAGAAGACATCCCCACACATTTCCAGGGAATGTGCAGAAGACGTCTGCTTTGTGAAACTTTGGTGTAGCTTTTATAGTTTGTAAAGTGAAGTGTCTGTCAGTCAGAAATTCCAACTTATCTTTTTACAATCTTGCTTTCAAGGCAAGGTGTTTATTGTCAGCTGGGAATGTCACTTCCATGGTGCTGAAATAATTCACAAAAAAACAAGCTGTACTGATTAAGTTATTTCACTGATTCATATGAGGGGGGAGATGCCCTGAGTTATTGCACCAGCTAGCAGGCAGCAGATAAGCTCTCCTGTGGCGGGGGAAAGACGTCCTGCTACAGAGGGAGAGAATTGTTTGACTTTATTACTCATGTTCTTCAGTTCACCTGAGCTTCTCTTGTACATATTTGGCTCACTGTTTCTTTTGATGCTGTCTACGTTCAAAGCTGGAAGGGGTATAGTGTCTCAGTCAATTAGATCTCCCATGTACAGAAACATCTTTTCTGTAATGTTATGTAGAAAGTATGGGCCTAGACTAAGAAATGATTGCAGTTCAGTGGGATGTCATGTGGTTGCAGGACTTTCACAGTACATCTGGATAGATGTATGTACACAATCCAGTTCAGAACCTTATTGAAGGAAACTGATGGTTGGGGTTTGACATGTCCACTATTGCCTTACATTTTTTCAGTCAAAGCTGTCTATTTCTGAAGCTGTCCAATGGCTGTCTCATAAATTTGATCCCATAATAAGATATGATATTTTTGGTGTGGTGTCTCTCCTTATCTACCTGACTATGCAGTGTGCCATAGAAACTTGATGCCATATTAAATGCCAGTCCATGTTTCAGGTAGATGAATGCCATCTTCTGTAAGCACATTTGTGCAAATTATATTTTCTTATGTGAATCTCAGTGTCACAGATTCATAATTTTTTTTCAAAGCCTTATAATTTAATTTGTTGTATGTTCTGGTGTTATTTGATTGCACTTTTCCTGATAGTAGTAAAGGACTGTGACATGACTTTGTCAGGTGGCTGAAAAAAAGGCCTAAATAAAGGGAATATGTTACATCATCTTATGCAGGTCAAAGCACTGCTATGTATTGAATACACATACTTTAGAAAACTTAGGACAGTGAAGAATAACATTATGTAGATTATAATAGTAGTTCCCAGCAAAAAGCAGAGATTTGCCAAAGCAGCTCCTCTTTCAAATGTCTTTGAAGAAGGCTTTTCTTCTCAAATTAAATGTGATTTTTAAAAAATTTGCCTGAAAGAAAACCTCTTCACAAGCTGGTGTACAAACATCATGGAGCCACACTGCTATTTCTGACAAAATAGCTTTCGTAATTGGAAGCTGGTTGTCTTTTCTAATTCAGGCCTTTAGTAGCTTACTCAATTGAACAGGATTACATGTGGCTGAAAACTTCTTTGTTATGCCATTTTTAGCATTTCTTAACCTAATATACTGGAAGGCAGCTCTATGGAAGTAGAAGGGAGACTATCACTGCTTCAGAATTTTTCCTTAAAATGTGTTTTAACTGAAATTTGCTGTGTTGCATAAAAAGCATGACATGCCCAAAATGCAGAACAGTAATAACTATTTCTACCTTGATTATAGCTAGGTTGTCTTTTACCTAGGATACCTTTTACTGTTGAAAGCTGTGTCAGGGGAGTTTTGTCTAGATACTGGAACAAGGCTCTTCACCCAGAGGGTGGATGGGCACTGGAACAGGCTCCCCAGGGAAACAGTCACAGCACCAAGCCTGACAGAGTTCAAGAAGCGCTTGGACAATGCTCTTGGACACATGGTGTGACTCTTGTAGCTGGCCTGTGCAGGGCCAGCAATTGTTGGACTCAATGGTCCTTGTGGGCCCCTTCAGCATATTCTGTGATTTTTGACTCTGTAATAAGTGAGGTTTCTCTGCATTTTCCTCATTCCTGTCCATTTATCTCTACTGAGATGATATACTAAGCAATACTATTTGCTGTGGATGATAATAAGATCATTGTGAGATTATAATGTGATATTCCAAATGGACAGTCTGCATGTTAGAGGTAAGGAAATAGGGATAAACCTAATTTGTTGTTTTGTTTTTGGTTTAACAGCTCTAATGGTACTATTTTCTGTGGACATTATCTACTGGAAGGTGAACAGAGATAATTTTTTGAAGGTTATTGGAAAACCAAGACTATGATATCGTGCTTGGGCCACAGATGCGGGTGCAAGATTTAGAGAGATTTCCTGTACTCACAGTTGTCCAGTCCTTTCAAAAATTAGTTCAGAGGGAGGTTGTAGTGAAAATGTCTTCAGTCTTTCAGGAAGAAATTTCTGTGTTTCCTGTAGCACTATAACTTGATAGTCATGAAAAGACTATCCAAGAAAAAGGAAAAGGAAACTAAAAAATCATTTTGGTCCATGAAGGCAACCTGTGCCAGTATCTCAAGATAATAAATTGCATCTGATTCTAGAAGTGGCTATGGCAAAAAAGAAGGTCAAAAGGGAAAAAAGTCCAGATTATCTGTCCAAACTGAAAAAGTTCCATATGTGATAAAATTGTCAAATATTATCAGGATAAATAAAGCTATTTAACATGTGGAACAGAGGGAAGCATCTTTGGTAACAGATGTCCTTCTGAATGCATATCCTGCACTGCCTTTTGTATGATGTAATGTGTTAAAGTTTATCAGAGAGAAAAATTCAGCTGAAATTCCAGACAGAAATTCAGAATGTGAACCCATTCACTTTTGCTGATGTTTTGGGTTTTCAGTTCAATTTTATTTTAGCAGTACATTCTTCACTTAGACTGCTATTGCTGATGTGCAAATTCCTTTTCAAAACCCTTCTATTATTACCAGAAGCTTTTCTTTTATCTTCTCTACTTGACTTTGAGTATATTTTGTGATGTAAAAAGTAGGGAATTAGAGCTGGAATGATTAATTTGGTTTAAAAACCAGATTATGGACTTCAATCAGTTAAACAGAATCCCAACATTTATTTTCCTGCTTTAAGAAACCATTATAAAATAATCCAATATTCATACACCATAATATTGTGAGGCTTATAACTGCATATTACTTTTCATCACTAGATATGCAGTTATTTGCATCTCAAAAGCAATGAATTGGACAGACAGAAGAAGTAGCTTTCTGATTAACACACAGAAGATTGAAGATTGTGTTCTACATTAAGTTCATGTATTCTGGACATAAAGTGAAATTCTAAGACCACAATGCTCTGTCACAGTATTGTTATATTTAAGTCTCCTTTTCTGGGTTAGAGCATTCTTATGTCCTTTTCTGCTTTTCAAAGGTGAAGCTGGTTGTGCTTTTGATTAATGCTTTTCCCAGAGCTTCATCATTTTTTGTTTTCTCCTAAGCACCAAAGAAAATTCTCTTGCTAAATATTATTTCATCTCCTTATTTGTTTTTCTATCAACATATTTTTCTATAAAAATACATTTTCAGATGCATTTTCTGTGCTTAAGTTCAAGCTGTGGATACAGTATTTTCTCACCTGTGAGATGACAAGGTTGTTGATTTTTGAGTCTTATGTTCTTCTATGTACTTCCTATGTGGTTTTTAATTCTGATTTATCACAAATACAGTTGTTCAACTGAGACCTTTAAAACAAGTTAAAATAGATAATATTAAGCTAAAGACATTCTATTTCCTATCTATTTTCTTCTGAATTATTGGTCATATATCTTTAACATAATTCTTAACTGAGCTTTGTTTTTATTTTGTTTTGTATTCTAGACAGTAAAACAGTAATATCTAATAGCATTACTACCTTATTGGTCAAACTACCATCCTTGGGCAGTAAGTATAAAAGTAGTAGTGGCATGAGCAAAATAAAAGGAATCAGCAGTTCAAATCTCTCATTTTGATAATGACAAAACACAGTTTTAGAAGGGTCCTTAGTTTCTTTTTACCCCTAACATTAAGAGTTGTAGATCTTGATGTTCATTTACATTTATTTATATATGTGTATGTTTATATATGTATATATAGCCAGAGATTTTGCTTATAATTATATAAAATGGGCAAGTAGGTTTTTATGGTTTTAGATGAGACTGGAAGTTCAAAGAGTTATGGGGACACTGTGTTCATACACAAGTACACTATGAGGAAGATTAAGCTCATCTTGAAATGCTGTATCTCTGCTATATTTACTTTAATGTCCCATAGGCCCTTGGATAGCACCTGAATTCCCTCCAATAATATAAATAATTTGAAACATCTTGTGCTTGATTTGAAGCCCATAAAAATAAATTTCTACATCAGACTGTATTATTTATGTCTGCCCTTCTTTTCTCCTCTTTCTCTTTCCAGTAATTGAGGTACCACAGATATTTTGGAGCAAGAGATTGAGATGCCAGTTCTACATATACTAAATTATGTATATAGTGGTCCTACAAACCTACTGTAGGACTTCATAATATTCCTTGAACAAGATCACACTTCAGTCTTCCTGGGCACTGAAAATGTCATTAGGCATAACAAAATTTTTTTAAAAAATTAATAATTTGTTGACTATATCCATTGGTTCTTTTATCATTTCACTTACAATACAGTTCCACAGTATGGGTCTTGAATGGCAAAGTTAGTTTTTCTTCCTATTTTTCCCCCATCAACATTGCATGGTCCCTTCCCTTCCCTTCCCTTCCCTTCCCTTCCCTTCCCTTCCCTTCCCTTCCCTTCCCTTC
>VZTX01006003.1:605226-677155 GCA_013400915.1 Pardalotus punctatus | reverse complement strand
TAGCTGAGGAATGAAAAATCTGATTTTTAATCCTGACAACTTGAGGCAAGAATAGGACCCAGGCCTCCCACATAGTCTGAGTGTTGTAACCAATAGGCTATTATGCAAATACCCAACGGCACTGAGATAGAAAGTGACTGTGATTACTGTGCTTTGTGCTGAGCTCAGTGCTATCAGTGTGTGGGAGGCATGTTCAAAGTAGACATGTTGGGTCCAACTGTGTTGGTTTGTTTGTAAATTGCCCAAAACCTTAGCTGTTCAGATACTGTCTTCAGTGAAGGTGTCTGATCTTCTGGGAGTGTACACTAATGCACCTTTTGGTGTCAGGGGAATAGATATGATGAAAAGCTAAGCACTCTACAAATTCACAGGCATTATAGTTAGGGATTTTTTAATTTTTCTTTTTAGTGTTTTAAATTCAGTTGCCTAGATTTTACATTGGCATACTTCAGTCCTTTTCTGGGCTGCAGTAGTTCATTACAGTTTAAGAAAACTTGTTCATCTTAAAGAAAAGTCCTAATATCTATTTATTTATATAAAGTTGATTTTCTGGTGATTATTATTGCTGCAGACAATTTGTTTCCAAGAATGATTGTGGCAGTTAAACTGATTCCTGATCACTCTGAGGGAGACCTATTGGAGAAGGGACAGGAAGGCAAGGCAAGGCAAAGCAAGGAGAAATATTCTGTGGAATACCCTTCTCCTCAAAACAATCTGAAACCTCTTTTTTTTTTGTTTCCCAGCTGTTCCTGGGTTTGTCACTCCCCTTCTTTTACTTTTTTTGTTTTTCCTCCCCAAAGAGCTGGGGTGGATTTTTTTTTTAATTTTTTTTTTNTGGTCACTAATGGCCCCAAAGAGTAAACCACTGATGGCTGTGATTAGGCTATGGCATTAGTAGAATCATAGTTTAGATTGGAAAAGACTTCTGAGATCAAGTCCTTTAACGCAGCACTGCCAAGTCAACCACTAAATTATGTTCCTTAGTGCCACAGCTACACGTCTTTTAAATATGCCAGGGGTGTTGACTACACCATTTTCCTGGGCAGACTGTTCAAGTACTTGACAGCCCACTTTCAGGGAAAAAAATTTTCCTTACTATTCCATTCAAATCTCCCCTGACGCAACTTGAGGGCATTTCCTCTTGCCCTGTCACTTGCTACCTGGGAAAAGAGACTGACCCCCACATAGGTACAGCCTCCTTTAAAAAATAGTTGTAGAGAGGGATAAGGTTCTCCCTGAGACCCCTTTTCTCCAGTCTAAACAACCCCAGCTCCCTCAGCCGTTCCTCACAGGTCTTGTGTTCCAGACCCTTCCCCAGCCTTGTTGCCCTTCTCTGGACTTGCTCCAACATCTCAATGTCTTTCTTAGTGAGAAGCCCAGAAATGAGCACAGGATTTGGGTGTGACCTCACCAGTGCTGAGTTTAGCGGGATGATCATTGCTCTTATATTGCTGGGGTTCCTCCATACAGTTCCTCAATTAAGGCTTGATCAATGCATATAACTTGTCTTGGCTAAATCACTTAAACCAATTAAATAAATTTAAAATAACAGCAAAGGTAATAAAATGAAGACTAACCTGGATTTGCCACAGTGGGTACGCTTGCACGAGCTGCCAAGTGAACTACTACTCTGATTACCTTGTTTTCAGCGTTTCTTTACTTAGCCTAAGTAATTAGCCTAACTAATTAGGCTAGTGAACATTAGCTTTTAAGAGCATGGGGTTGTTTTCTTTTTTTCCTGGGAGCTGGCAAAGGCAGAGCTACATAAAAGATATTATATTTGTGTGATTTTTAACTGGCAAGGGTTAGTATTGATGAACATACCATGCATAGAATTATCAGTTTGTGATAATTAGTTTATTACTTTTATTGATAAACTGAAACAGCCTGTAATTATAGGAGAGAAACCTTCAGAACCCTATTCAATGTTTTGTTGATTTATTTTCAAATGACATGTTGAGCTTTCCATGGATAGCTAATACAAATTACACAGCTTCTATGGGATCAAAATGGGTTAGTTCACTATTCTCCAACCAGAACAGGAATAGAGCAGGAAGCAATTGAAAAAGCATGGGCAGGGCATGAAAATTATTTCTTAATATAACTTTTGGGAAAAGAAAATGAAAAGTATCCAAAAATTAGTGTTTTCTTGGGAAGGGAGTGCCAGGAACAATAAGTAAATTTTCTCCAGTACTTAAAAGCCTGGAGGTTTTGCACAAATCTCTGCAATGGATGTTAACACCCAGACATTAAATGAAGAAATATATGTATTCTGCATCTCTCAGGTCTGTTATTAATGGAAGTAATTTTGTGGACATATCTTCTAAAAAGTCATATTAGTTTATCCAAAATTCCCAGGCAATTCTGAACAAAATTCAGTCCCATGAGTTATATATATGTTTTGGTTTGGTAATAGAGGAAATAGTGTTTTGCAGGGCTTAACAAAAATTCTTAGCTTTTCGTACATGGGACTTCATATGAACTGGAAGGCTTTTTATTAATTGCAAAAAACCCCAACCAAAAACCAAAATAAACTTGACAAGCAGATGAAAATTGTGCACACATGCGCACACACCCGTATATGTATATCTCCATGGATTTGTGCAGAAACATGATTTTGTCTCTAATGGTCTAATAGTAGATGAGTCATAAGCATCTGCAAGACATTGTTTTAAAGGCATATTGAAGTGGGTCTTTCAGGGTAATTGGATTGGCTTCTTGGGCAAAAGTGTTACAAACACCCCCTCTCCATTATATGCTAAGAAAATTAATAAAACACTATGAGCCAATTTTAACTTCCATTGGTCATTTCTGTGTTTCAAGGCCTTTAATCTTCCTCGGGAAAAGAAGTGCAAGTTGATCCTTAGGAGTAGGTTTGTTCAGCTTAGTAATATTGTTCTGGAAATACAGGTATCAGTACTAAACTCTATTTGAGTATTTGTTCTGACATAGATAAAAGACTTCTGTAATAGTTATATGCAGCAAACAATGTACTTAAGTATAAGCTGACAGTGCAAGCACGAGGTGAATAGACCAGATGGGAATACAGAGTTATGCATTATATAATATGCTATTACAGGTTACTCTGAACACTGATCCCTTTCCTGGGATAAATTACAAGGTGTAGGAAAATGATATTTTTCATCTTTTCGAAAAAAGAAGTGAATATTGCCAACATAGGTTCTGCAGTAGCATTGTATTCAAACCTATAATGCTGACTTGGTCTCAGTTTATAGCATAGTCCCCAGCATGCTACACTTTTATTCGTCCCCACAGCGACTTCAAGGCAGGCTATACCCTTCTCTGCTAAATAAATACACCAGCTTTCATTTCATAATGCCTCTAAATGACTGCTAAGTAGAACTACTATAGTGCTATTAATATGCTTCTAGTTAGTATTATGTTTTGACAGAACAAAATAAGGAAATCTTGACTATGAAATTTATTCAACAAATTTTTATCTTGAGAACAGAGTAAAAATAGATTATTCTGATCATTAGGTAACTTTGATATGCCTTCATATGAAAAGTTTTGGCATGATGTTTCAGTGAGCTGAAATTTAATACATATGAGAATTGCATAATAGTGCTAAACAGACTATAGAATAAGTCAAGACAGGCAAGTCTTGTTTTATCTTCTCCCATTAACTGTACTGCAAGAACAAGAGAGTTCAACATATGATTGACTATTACTTTAAATGCTTAAAGTTGTGCAGTCAATACTATATGAAGCCATTAATGGAAGGAGGTCATGTCATTACATATAGGAGCTTGGGAGACTTCTTTCATTTTTCATAGATGTTGTTGATTGTGCTGTTTAAGAATTTGTGAATTTACCCTGGCAGGTGATTTGAAGTACTGACGGCATTAAAAAAGTATTTCTTTCTTAGGTTCTATTGAGTCAGAATTAAAGATTTCATTTAGATAATAATGATGCAAAATTAGTATTTTTGAATACATATAGGGGACAGGCATACATGGGGAGTACCAAAAATAGCCCTACCTCTGTGAGAAATGCATGAGAACCCATGATTCTGAACTGCTGAAAAGAAATGGATACTCTCATGAATTATAGCAATTTCTTGATCTGAGTTTTGGTGTAGAAATACTTTTAGTGATGCTTGAATTCTGATAACTCAGTGAAATGCTATTTCCTATACTTGTGATCAGGAATTAGTTTTAAATATTAAATTCTTCAAAGATTTTGTAACTGCTTAATTTTCATGTATTTTTCATCATTTTTGAAAAACTTTGCTATGTTGGTGCAGGATTTACATGCTAACTGGGATGTAAATGTAATGGCAGATCTGTGTTAAAACTGTGTCTTAATTTGTAAATGAAAAGCAATGCCTTATTTTTAGGAAGGTTGCATTTTCTTTCTTTCTTTTTTTTTTTTAATGGCCTGAAACTACTCCAACTTATTTTGCTGTGCCACTCTTCGAACTGACATCTCCAATCTTTTCTGACCTCTTACAGATTTATGTATATATGTATTTTGGAAAAGCTTCAGAAATTAATTTTGGATTAAAGCAGTTCTTTCCATTTCATATAGAAACTGAATTCAGTTGCCAGAGTAGGATTTTGGACTAGATGATGTATTATAAATGCATAGGATGAAACTGATACATATGAACTTGAGAACTGTAGTGAGTGAAATGAGTTTATGCCACCAACAGACTAAATATGGAAATACACATTTACCAGTGTGAGGTAGTTATTTTACAAAATAACCATCCCTAAACTATCAATCCTTTTCTTGAAGGAAGCTTACTAGGTGCATGTCAAAATTTGGGGACTTACAATTCACAACTGCTGGACACGAAAGTCCATAGTTTCAGGTCCCAGGCTTGTTTTATTGTAGTTTTTCCTGTTTTCAGTCTTTCACCCCTGCACACTAGTTAATACTCTTAAGAGTTTTCAGTGTGCTTCATACATAATTACACTTTTGTACTCAGTTTCCTAAATAATTATTATATCTCTTAAACTGAAAATGAGAATTCAATTTATGCTCAATATTGTCTTAGTGCAAGCCACACTGTAGCATCCTCGCTGCTTCTTGTGTGCTTCATCATAAGGCCATGGGTTGAATTTCATTAGCTCTGTGACCTTATGTGCAATTAATTGTCTGAAAAATACCTTAGCTTTTTATTGAATGGACAAGGCAATGTTATCTCTAAAAACAACATGAGGAAAGTGGTTGAGGAAAGAAAGTAGAAGGAAAGCAGGCCTTCCATTTTAGCAGGAGTCTCTTCTTGTACTAGGTTAAACATAACAATGCACGTGGGAAGAACAAGCATTTCCAACCTGCATAAAGCTGGAGGTTTGTTTTGTTGTTTTTTTTTAATTTAAATTCTGACCCATTTATAGTTATCTATAGTCCAAAAGTATGACAGCACTTTTCAGCTGTAAGTAAACATAATTAAAAAATGCTACTTTTTCCTGTCAAAATTACTTTTCTTACATCAGTAATCACTTATTAACTTGTGAAATTTTATATATATTTGTATTTGGGTCCGAGGAGAGATTTAATATAGTTGTAGTTATGTGATAGGAGAACAATTATGAATATAACAAGAGGAAGATAGCTACATTTTAGGGGTCAAATGTTATATGTGACATAGGAACACATGCATAAAGGTGGTTTTGTAAGTACTTGCTTCCATCAAATTTTGGACCTGTGTCTTGACATTGATAAAAGGTTACAGACTTTATTTAATCTTGAATCTCTCATTCGAATGAATAGTTTTGCTGATGAGAAAAGGTCTGCTCAGTAAGCAAGAGCTGATAATAAAGACTGTAGAGTTTGTGGCAACCTCCATAAAAATCTTGCAGTCTTCCAGAGAAAGAATTAGGCTAGATACCTATGTCTGCAATATCTGTGCTCAGAGATAAGAAAAATATTTTATGACTGAACACATAAGTGACCGCAGGTTTTTTGGCCTTGTGCTTTGGTCTGAAACCAGCATATTTCATGACTAGAAAAGCATTTCCTGAAAGAAAAAATATGCATCTATTCAAACATATAGGAAATATAAGATTTACCTACTTGTAAGAAACTTTAGAAACATGCCAACTAATATGAGAGATTAAGCTCAGGGATCTGGCAGAACTGTCTTTCTCTTTGGAAGTTCTGGGACTGATTCAGGGCTTTAAATTCCCCCTTCTTGGATCGTTCCAGATCCAGAAGTTCAGTTTTGGTTAGGGTTTTATGGTTCATTTTGGCATTACAGTTTCTCGTTACTAAGTCACAGCTTCAAAGTTTCCAAGGTATTCACAGTAAGTCTAATATGCTGTAGACACAATATATTTTTTTTAGGAGAGTGAAAAAGAAGTACCTGAAACTTGTAAAAGGTGCCAGTCCTTTCCATAAAGGGTTCTATTGCAAGCGGAAAAACCTCAACAACCTCCACCTGCCCAATGGCGAAAGGGAACTGTAGTTTCTTGTCACTAGCTGTGCAAGTTCATCAGAGAGTGGAATACCTGATCCTATTCAAATGATCCTGTACAAACATCAGGGACAGTTTGGGTGGTGTGTATGGTTCAACCTGCTCTAGTGGAAGACATCCCTGCCCATGTCAGGGAGTTTGGAATTAGATGATCTTTAAAGTCCCTTCCAGTCTGAAACATTTTAAGATGCTATGAAACCTATCAAATTATTGTGAATTTCTGCCTATCATCTTGAGCATGACTATCCCCTATATCTAAGTGTATCACTCTTCTAGGTTCTTTTTTGATAATTTTCAGCATTTGGTTATCAGAAGGGACAAGGCCTTCTACTGGCAAGGAGACAATTAGAGACAAATCCCCTTTCCTGTGCAGATGAGTAACTCACATCACTGCTTCTGATACCAAGAAGGTTATGTACGTGGTAATTTCAGTGTTAATATTCGGACTGAGACACCACAACATTCATTATATGCACACTGCTGTAGAATTCCATGTCATCTGCAAAGCTACAGCGCGTATCTGCTGTGAAAAGAGTTGTGTGTAATACTTAATCTTTACCATCTGTTTTTTACTGTATGCTACTATGGTCAGATGATGTCACAAAATTCATGGAATTTGGAAACAGGAAAAAAAGCTTGGAAAGCTCTTTTAAATCTAGAAGACATATAGATTGTTTCCACTCTTTTATCATTAATGGGGCAGTGGGGCTCAGCATCTTTCCTATAATCCTCAATATATACGAGACTTGAGAATGGATAAGGGATTTTCATGTTGCTATTTTTGTAAACAAAGCATTTATGCAGCTTTTCTGATGCATAGAATAATTTTCAAACTGAGAATAGTCAGATACAGTTGAGAAAAAAGCTCTCACTTGAACAACTTGATCACAATCTCTCTATACAAAACATGATCAATATACAGAGCAATAGAATTCAACTTAAAAAATCAGTGAACATCCGAAAGAACATAAGAATAGCCTTTTATATCCTCTTACAACAGAAATTAGTTTCTTCCTTTTATTAAAGACTGATGTGTAAATTTTGCAACCCTAAAGGGTGTTCAGTGACTAATCACTTCCTCATCCTTGTGTCCTTGTTTAGTTTTATTTAGTTTCATTATTATTGGCAGAAGAAATTGCCAAGTTGTTTCTTTTCTGTTTATTCCTGGGCTTTCACAAGTTTTGCTTTTTGCTGATACTTTTTTCTCAGCTTTTGAAATTGATAGAGTTCTAATACTGTCAAAGTCAATATGCTTTGAAAGAATTGTAGTGATCGTAATGCCTAACTGTAGTATATGATGTTGGCAATATGATTTAATAAACAATTTATTTTTTTAAGTCAATTACAAAGTATTCCTACAAATTAAAAGAGAATATTTGGAATAATTTCCCTCAGAAAAAGCCTATAGAACTCTTTTACATGTGAAAACCATTTTATAAATGCAATTCTTGCTTCCAACATAGTCCTGAAAGTATTTGTGTCTGTGTGTGTATGTGTATATATGTATATATACACTATATATATATCAATACATACATTTTTAGCAAGTCTACTACTGCTCCTATTAAAAAGCTAAGTTGCTCAGAATTTAGTTGCTGCAGCTGTGGTATGCCTTCACAGGGTTGAAGGCAAGAGGTAAAGCTGCTTCTTCTTTTAAAGATTATAGACTAGGAAAAAAAGCAGTACTTTAAAATACAATTAATTCACAATTTCAACTTCTCCTATCAAGGGAGAAGTCTCTGCTTAGTTTATTAGACTAAAGCTAAATATGAGAGCAAATAATATTTTTCTTCTTTCTCAACATTAAAGAATATCTATTTATATGTACATTTTTCTCGAGGGAGTTCTCATAAATGTTTTGTCTATTTACTTACATGAAGGAGATTTTAAATTCTAAAGTTAGAATTAAGAATATTTATTTTGCTTTAAATTAAACCTATTACTGCTGGTTTGACAGAAAATAAAGATTTTTAAGGATTTCCTTTTCAACTTTAATGTACTTAGCAATCAATTTTGTCTCTGTAATTTAGGAAAATAATAACTGATATTTTGGTGTTAATTCCTTCTGATAGAATGCTTATAATTTCTGGTAAGAAAATGATCTATAGAAAATTGTTGTCAGGGTTTGTATAATAGATAAAATTAATTCATTATATAAATTTCACAGAGTCTTGAGAAGTACTAAAAATTTTTTCAACAGTCATGGGTCAATCCCACACCCAAATTGAGCATAAGAGGTTTCCTAGAGGGCAGAATGGAATCACTTGTCTTTTCTATGTTTGATGCATAGTTAAATATATTGCTGAATATAAAAGGTGAGATGGTATTTAGCATCTCATCAGGTAGCCATGTAAGAGTTAGACATCTAGGCTGATCTCAATTTGTGAAAAAGACAATGGAGAATGGCATTTTTAGGTGATTCATATCTTCATAAAGTTATGTCTAAGATAAAATTGAATGATTCACACTTCCAAAATTCTCATCTATCTCTAAAATGGCAGCCTTGATGACTAGTTTAGATTACATGACTAACTTTGGGTGTTTAAAGTTAAGTGAGAATAATCCCATCCACAATGATTTTACATATAAGCATAATCTGACATCATTAGAGGAAGACTCAGAAGAAGAATCAAGTTTGTGTCAGTCATGCATTTATAAATGACCACCACTCAGTGAAGTTTAAAGACTGTTCCCCAAACCAATAATGGGAAAAAGAGAACATGTAGAACAGGTCTGTATATTGAGGAAGGCCTTAAGGAATTGTTGTAAGATCTGTTCAGTTGGTCTGATAAGCTGTTGAATTTGCAGATGGAAGAAGACTGAAGTAATTTTGAAACAATGTCTTTGGAATATATTGCAGATGATGAAGAGATTGTGCTTGAAGATTAAATGATACATGACAAAGAGAAAACTTTGCTCATGGGAGAGTTTGAATTTTGTGGAATAAAACAGTGTTGTTAAGTTTGAAATGAGACTTTTTATATTTTCTTTTTGCATATTTGCACATGCTCTATTTTTGTTAGAAAACCAAACAAAAGCAAATCAAAAGCAAAAACCTGACATATTTTAGTCTCTACGGTATGAATAAGTAAAAAAAAGAAAAAAAGACAGTAAAATTTGCTAACTAGCATATATATTTGGGGTTCATTTCTAAAGCTTTTTGTCAAGGCAACTATGAATAAAAGTGAGGTTGAATATTCAAAGTGTCTTTTAAAAGACCACATTAAAGACTTAAGCAAGCTTATGAAAATAATGTATACTTCAGAGTGGAATTAATTTATGTTGATCTGAATATACATTACAACATGAAGGATAGCTCTAGGAAATTCTTTTTAAGTAGAAATATTAGCCAGCTGAGTACCATACTGTTCTCCCACAGAAGTACAGGCAATTTGTCTTGCTGAGGCAAGACAGAGGCATTCTGAGCATTTTGCATTTTTGTAATTGCTGATTTGTTTCCAAGTTTCTTCAACTGAAACCCTGCTAGTGGGTTTTATCCCCGTTCTCAGATCTTCTGCATTCTGTCTTGGATAGTCGTTAGCTAAAATTCAGAAATTTTTCGGGAAGCGGACTTGAATCCAGGTCTTCCAACTGAGTCATGAAAGAGCAGCCCTACAGAGAAGGTCTTAGGATACTGGTAGATGCAAAATTGGTCATGAGGTGGCGATGCGCACTTGCAGCCCAGAAAATCAACCATGTCCTGGGCTGCATCAAAAGAACAGCAGGCTGAGGAAGGTGATATTACTCTTATGACAGCCCACCTGAGTGCTGCATCCAGCACCAGGGCCCTCAGCACATAACATGGGCCTGTTGGATCAGGTCCAGAGGAGGGCCATGAAAATTATTGGAGGGCTGGAGCACCTCTCCTCTGCAGACAGATTGGGAAGGTTGGGGGTGTTCAGCCTGAAGAAGAGAACTTATTGTGGCTTTAAGCCTCCTTGAAGGGCGCTTATTAAAAGGAGAAACACTTTTCACTAGGGCCTGTATTGACAGGAAAAGGGCTAATAGTTTTAAATTGAAAGATGGTGGATGTAATGGAAGAAATTTGTTGTGACAAGAGTGGTGAGGCAGTAGAACAGGTTTCCCAGAGAAGCTGTGGCTGCCCCATCCCTGGAAGTGTTCAGGGCCAGATTTGCTGAGATTTTGAGCAACCCAGTAGAAGGCCTATGGCAGTGGGGTGGACTAGGTGATCCATTCCAATCCAAACTATTCTGTGAACTTAAACTTGTGCTTAATTGTCACTGGTGTCATTGTCCCATAGCTTTCCTCTAGTACAAGATTTTGAAAAGTGTGAGGTCTGCTTAATTAAGAAGCTTTGGTCAACTAGATCTCATGGTTTTTGAGGCAGTTGCCTGAACTCTAGGGGGAGCAGAATTTTTTGTATACTTTTCCAAAGTATTTAATGAATGCTACATTCCTGGCAGATTTATCTTAGTGTGGAAATTTCAATCCCTCTTTAGAGGACCCTGAATATGTAATAAGTCTACTTGTATAAATTATAGCAAAGATTAGATTATGGAAAAGGTGAAGCAGTAAAATTGCAATGACCTAAAAGTTCTAGATTTTATTTTCAATTACCTTCTACTCTTTTAAATAGCTTATTTGTGTGAAGAAGAAACATGTTTTTTTAGGAGAGAACTATAATGACATTGAACTGGAAAATGTTTACAAAGTAAGAGAAGTGGTTAAGGAATGGAAGGAGACTGGATATGAAGGAGAGAATTTTAAAAGTATGAATATGTGATCATACACCTGAAGACTGTGTCAGCGTGCATAACTAAAGAAGCACTATCTAAGTTTGTGTATTTTTTAATGTTTTTATTTTTTAATGGGCTTAAATCATATATTTATAATTTTCTCAGACTTAAAGCCCCCAAAAAACTAACAAATCTTTTGTATTTCTTTACCACAGCCTTTGCCTATGGATCTAGTTCTTTCTCCCACTTATTCTAGTTCAGTGTTTCCTAGTTTTTCCCAGTCTGTGAGTGGAGGGTGTGAGAGTTGTGTGTGCTTGTGTAGTACTCATGCACACTATGGTTATTTTTGGAAAAACAACCCCTCTTCCTCTCTATGATACCATACTTCACTCCAGTCCAAAGCAGCTGGAAGCATGCAGCACAGAGAAGTCAGTGACCCATCATGAGGCTGGGCTTGAATGCTTACTATTAATGAGTGAGGATGCAGTACACACGCTCCCTGTTCAGTCCCAGAAACCACATGGAGCCTTAGCATGCTTCCTGAGGAAGGAATCAGTGGAAATGTTGTCTGTTCTAAAATTGCAATTCAAACACAAAATATGTTGTCACAACTGACGCTATATTAGCTATATTTTCATACACATAGCAGAGACATACAGTGACTCCATCTCCCAAGCACATTTTAACACAGAAAAGTAACTGTTTTCTTCTAGTCTTGAATTTTTTTCTAAAGTAGAGCTAGAAAAATAAATAGATATTGTATTAGCATACCCCACAGAAATAATAAATTTTAATATTGTTTGAGGAACTGGGAGAAAATTGCCTTAAACATGTTTTGCCACTCTTGTAAGAAATGGTGCAGTTCAACAAAATAATGAGCACCACGAGCAAGTGCAATACCAAAGTGTCATCACGGCATTTATCCTTGATGAATGCTCTATGAACTCAAATCAAAATATTTGTATGGATGGAATTTCATTGGAAAAAGCTTTTATTTGCAACTGGTTTTAATGTTAAATAGGACCAAAAAACAACTGTATCCTAGTACAAAAATTCATTATTCAGGTTAGTAAGAACATAGCATGGTTATCCTGGAGAGGAAATAAGGACCTTCTTACTTGAAACATTAAAAAATACTCAAACTGAAATACTCAAATCAGTGTACTTATTAAAGTTTTCTTTATTTTCAGTCTGAAATGTAAACAGTTTTGTTACAAATGAAACAGATTATCAGCTCCTGTATATAAGATAAATCTGCAGGAATATATCACCATCACCTGCCTGCTTATTTTAGAAACACTGATTCACCCAGATTTGTTAATTGCACCCATCTCTCTTGTTTGCTGTTCTGTGAAAATATTTTTATCTTTGTAAGAGGCGAGCTCTTGTCTCTACTTTGGGTATACATTGGTTTCACAGTTCTGACCACACAACTTGTCTACAAATCTTGTCTAAAAATCTGTCTGCTAAAGATGAAAACTAGTTTTGTTCAAATACTTTGTCAATCGTGTCAATCACTACCCTTTTTAAAAGGTGTATAATTTCAAGAAGGCTATATGTGAAAACAGTGGTCTCATGAAGTTTTTGGTTCAAGGAATATCTTCCCACCATGCAAACCCAGTATTCCAAGGTTTCAGACACATTTTCCACTGAGAAGTTGGCTATGATCCAATTATTTCACAACTTGCTTAACTGATTGAAGAGCTGACCTGTAGTACCAAAAGCTTAGTTCTTTTATGAGAAAAATTTGTGGTTTTTCTCTATTATTAAAAAAACATTTTGTCTTTGTGGTAAAAGACTTTCAGAAAAATTACAGTGGTATTTAACTAAACTTTTTTTGTGGCCTTCTGCAACTTGCTGATAGTCCAACTAGTCCAGCAAAGAAATATCATGTGAATGCCAACATCCCAAAAGAAATTTCCAAGGTCATTCTTCAACTCATAGTGTCTGTAAATGTAGCAAGATGACATGTTTGGAAAATTCAGCACAAGTTAGGCATGGTGATGTTTAGTGAACAGGGTCTGTGAAAATCAAGGATGAAACTCTTACATTCTTACAAACTATTGTTTCTTACTGAACAGAAAGGGTTTCTTCCTCATAAATTATTTCTCAGTATAGTCTCATGGTGGCAGTCTAATCCATTTGTATTCCTTTCACTTGCTTCCTGCTCGGACAAACAATAATAAAATATTTTATGCAATTATTAGGTCTGCCAAATCTCGCATAGTATGAATGCTTCATGGGAAACTGGAAAATTCTTTCTTTTTTAAATGTCTGGTTTAAGACATTCAGTAATAACTACTATCACTATTAATACTGATCAGCTACTATAACTGTTGATCAGCCTGGCTAGCAATAATGCTTCTTTATATTTGGCAAAAAAAAGACAAAGTTCTCACAAAGAAAGGGGAACCAATGTAGTTAGCTCTGTAAATATTTTCTGTGAAGGCAATAACAGCAAAGGCTAAGAATGGCTAATATTCTCCTAAATAACCTGCAGCTTGTTAGTGTCTTTCAATGAAGAAGAGAACATAAGTGTTAAAACATAAAATGTACTCTTGGGTATTATTCAGAATCTGACATGGACAGCCTTAGATGTGTGGAGGTATATCCCTCCTCAGTGATACCTCCAGCTTGGTAGATTTGGATGAAGTTCAGAGTCTGGTATATTATATATGTCACTGACTACTATTAGATGTCTAGAAAAAATGTAAGAATGGAAACATATTTTCAAAGATACACCTTCTTTCCTTTAAGTCTGTGTGTCTGACTTGCTAAGCCCAAGGTTTATCTTTCCTTTTAAAATGCTCTGAATGTATCTTCCTTTCCTTTTTTTTTCCCCTTTTTTCTTTTGCTAATTTCCTTTCAATGCAGTCTAACTGCTTTCTTTTTAGAATGAGTTCCACTGTTTATTTATGCAGTAGGTGAAAATATATCTCCTTTTGGTTTGGACTTGCCAGCAGAAGGGGCGTTTTGAGGAATGAAAACAGGAATCAAAAACAGGACAGAACACTTTTTCTTACCCCTGTATGCTGTAGACCTCTCCCACCCTCCCCCTCAGCAGTCTCTTTTGCAGGCTAAAAAATTAGAGTGTATTTAGCCTCCCTGTGCAGAAGCTATTTCTTGCTTTTAATCATCCTTATAATTCTTATTTACACCTTTTCTGATAAGATTGTGGGTTGGAACTTGTATACAGACTGCAGATTAGACAGTGAGCTTATGCAGGGTTTAATTACAGTTCTGTTTATTTCCCCTAATAATTTTAAACATTCTGTTGACTTTTGACTCTCATGGTTTTACGAATTCCTCCAACAGTCCAGCTACTTCATGATTGAGTTCTAATAGGTAGCTTGGAAACCATTGCTGTGTGTGCAAAATTTAGATGGGCTTGGGCACAGCATTACTGTACCTGTGCCAAAATGGAATTTCTCAGTATCACAAAGTCTTCTTGAAGCTCTTCACATAGAAAAAGCAAGTGAAATTGCAGCTAAATTCAGTATCTCTTCTGTCCATCATGCAACTAAATAGCCAAATAATCTGGAAAAAGATTTAACAAATGCAGTAAACAGAATTCTTCCCTGCACTTTCTCTGATTAATAATTATGTAGATAGGGGTTTGCTTCAGAAGTGTAGAAATAACAAAGTGATTGCTAGAGTATCATTAAGAAGATCAAATTAAATAATAAAATGCTGTTGCCAACATATTTGAGGAAGGAAGGAAGGAAGGAAGGAAGGAAGGAAGGAAGGAAGGAAGGAAGGAAGGAAGGAAGGAAGGAAGGAAGATGATAGAATCATTGTATGTATTGGAAATTCAGCTAGTGTTACAGTTGATCCGATGTGATGTAGCTGGTGAAGACATGCCAGCTTGTATCAACTGAAAATCCACAGAGTGTGACACGAAGACAGTTGGCTTAAAGAGGGCGTAGGATAAATAAGATTAATCAAAGACATTTAATAATAAATATTAAAATAGAAGATTTTTTTTTTTTAAATGAATAGCACCAAAAGGAGATTTGGGAAGTGTGTGTGTGTGTGTGATGTTCTTCAAGTACTATAATTGTAATGTTGTGATACTTTTATATGTGACCTTTGATGTTCTCTTTGCTGGATCTATTTGTTTTTATAACCTACAGAACAAACACTTTATAAATGCAAACATGGGAAAATACCTGTTATGTCAAATGACAAGAATCACAAGCAATATTTGCATAATTTTGTAATAATTTTATTCATATTAAATGTGGTCTTTCATGACCAGATTTTGTTTATAAAGTATACAATGCTGTGAATCTTAAATTTGTTTTCAAAGTACACTGATACTTCAGATTTTTTTCTGTGAAATTGTAAAAACATTGTTTGTATGGACTGAATGACTGCAGCTTATGACTGTTCCTTGGCTTACACAGCTTCAGGTATAGGTTGCAATGACAGAAAGAAGACGTTCTGGTTGCAGAATTTTAGCTGAGGCATTTAATAATAATTTTCCCTCTGTCCTGCAAGCCATTGTGGACAATTTAGAGTTTCTACCACAGGAGCCATATGTTCAGTGTTTTTCACATACGTATGATCATGTTTTCCCTGAGTACAGAAGGCCATAGATAGAAGGGGGAACTGGGAGTTGGGTGTGCTAAGGGCATTACAAAAGTGAGCACATTCAGAATTTCAAGAATAAATCATGCAGCTGTAGTTTAGTACAGTGTACATGGAATTAATAATTGATAGTCAGTATTGTATAAAAACTGTAGAACTGATAACACCTTTTATTCTTAGGGATAAGAATCTTCTTAAACTAATTAGAGCTTGTGCTATGGTATCCGCTAATTGACTATTCACCTCAGTTAACATAAATGTGTTGTTTTGAAATCACTGCTCTTTTCTCTGTCTTTTTTGTTTTGTAACAGAAATGTGCCTGTCAGGTGGGATGTAAGACAGCATGACATAATGCAGTCTGATGTAACATGAGTGAAAGCTAACACTTTAGATTCTTATCCTGCTCTTGTCAAGGGCCGTGTGCAGTCTCCCAAAGTCACGTGCACTTCTGTTGGGCCATTTCAATAGCTGCCCACTTGGATTTTTGTCTCCTAGAAGCAAGACAGATATGTAAATTATTGGAGTCTGAATTTACAAAGCAGATTCTTCTGTCATGGAGGTCTATGGATTCCTTTACATTGACTTCAGTGGGTGTACGGTAACACCCCTGGACATAGTGTTAGTCAGACACACTGTGCTACTGTTCAGAAAGAATGGGATCTCAGGATCAACACCTTTCACCACTCATCACCCCCATACCTCAGCTATTTTGTTTAAGTCATGTCACCTGATTATCACAAACATCAAAGCCAATAATTTTAGGTCTAGAGAAAGGATGCAAAATGTTGTATTTGTGCCTTGTTTAGAAAATTGTTTGCACTAGAATACTTCTGGAGCCATAAGGGTATCTCCTGTGAGTGGTAAATTTAAAATATTCTAGAGAATGTCCATGCCATTTTGTGGAAGCAGTGACTATGAGCATTAGAATAGCTCACAGGTCTGAGAGCAATTCTGCACCACAGACACAGCTCTGACATGGCAGATCAGCTTATATTTCACCCACCCTGGCACAACCAGCTTTAGCAGTGCCAACATGAATATCATCTACTTGCTGTGCTGCTTCTGGCTCTGCATTTCCTGTCAGTCACATGGGTTCCTGAGGATGAGTCAGTGATGCAGACAGATTTTTTCTTTTGTACATTATTTCTCATAAAATGAACATAATAAGGTTTTGCTTGTAATATTCCTGCAAAGAGTAGATCTCTTCTGCATATTTCAATTATGCCTTAATCAAGGATTTAAAATCCCTTTGAGCAATTGAATTCAGGACTAGTCCCTGAAATAGTGCTTGTGTGTTGTGATGTAGATGTAGTATGTGAAGGCACGGGCTAGATGAAAAGGCCTGAAGTAAGTTCAGTTTCTTCAATTTCATATGATTTACCTCACATAAATAGTTGAATATTTGGGTGATATTTTCAATTTTTTATTTCAAAACAACATCTAGCATAATTCGATGAGAAACTATTGTGTGGTCCATAGTTGGAGTGTTGCACGGTTAGGTGAAATAATTTATGTAATAGCATAAACATTCTCTTGCATCTTCATAGTTCTAATTTGTACTATCATCAAAGTCTCTTAATTAATTCGAATTCAGCTTTTAATTCTGTAGCATATCTGAGTCGTGCATAGGCTGAAGGTGTTTATTTAGTAAATAGACATACTATATATACACTGTTTATAAAGTATTATTCTAATCAGCTGTACCTTAAAGCTAATTCTGATTGCATTTTTTTCACAGTTCACAACATTACTTGCTATTATTTACAAATATAAATAATTGCTTGAGATTTACAGAGTGGAAAACATAACACCGAAACATTCTATTTCATATGGGAGAAATAAAACTAGATCTTATGATGATACAGAAAAATATCTTATTCCTAATTTGTTTATTCCAGTATGAGCTGGGGGCACCATTTTGAATTCATGTAGATAAGGCCAAAGGATTTGGAGCAATGCTGAATCAGACCTATAGGTACTCATTCAATTGTCTGTGTTGTTGATGCTGCAAGATGGTGGTTAACTACTTCATTCTGAATATAGCTGTGCATAAATGTCAGCTACAGACATCATGACTCAGGCACAGCAGCTGCATCACCCTTCATGCCATCCCGTTGCCCCATTAAAATAAGAAATTACTTTAATACTGTGAAAACATATCAGTAAGATTCAAAACATAAGGTGCTAAATTATTGGAACATATAATTTCAGTTCCATTCATGAATGTCTTGCACAGCTGTATTTTGATTTTATAATCTCGAGGGACTGTCTCTCTGTTGCATCATTCCATCTCTGGTGATGTTAATTAATGTCATAGGTTGGATATATTTTGTGTAAGTTTGTGATTTATGCCTGCATGGGTTTCCCCTTTATGTAAGTTTTGATCATATTTAACTTTGCTAATGCTGCAATGCTGTTTGCTATCTTACATTGTTAATTTTTCATTCTTCTTTCTTGTATATGCATTGCATAGTGCAAATATTCTGCTTTCTATAAAACTCACATCTAAATCAGAAGCACAATTATGTGCATAGAAATAATGCACCTGTCCAAAAGAATGTATCATGATTTCTTGCAATAGATCCATAAAATATAATTTTTAATGTCATGGATAAAATTCTTCCTGTAAAACGTGCTTTTGTTAACAAAGTGATGCTTTTAACACTAAACCCAAATGTAATGTCATCTGATCTTTCTGAATTAAATTCTAAAAATAAGTATTCCATCTTTGAAAATGAATCTTCTCTAATGACTATTGAACAATTTATTGTCACTCATTCTTTTTCCTCATTATGACTTAGCAATTTAATTTGGAAGATAGTCTTTTTCCTTCTCAGTTGTTATTAGTTGACTCCACTTTGTTTTAAATGCAAAGAAAGGATGAATTAAAGTAACAGAGATGAACAAATTTGAAACCTTTTCTAGGCTAGTTGTGTGGTCATACCATGAAAAAGAAATGGTGGAAATCCTGCTGAATAACAGAAGTGATGCACAAAGTAATAACTGTCAGGGAAGAAAATGTAGTTAACATAGATGATGCTCATGGAGCAGTTACAATGAGACAAATGGATTTTTCCCAGCCTTCAGAACTGGGCTTTTTGATAGTAATTTCTTTATTAGTAGTTTAAAACCAAACTGCTTGAACTGTGGTACACCTTTCAGCCTGATCTGGTGAGGTGGCAAAGACAATCTGGTGACAAAGATTATAATAAGAAAACGTTCTGTAAGATCCTGACATGTGAGCAAGGCTGTCAGTGAAGTGGTCTGGGAGAGTAGCATCAATAGAAGGTATCAATAAAAAAATGAAAGTCAAAGTGACAGTGCTGAAGTGATCAGATTTGGTACATACAATTATCCTGGATTTTGCAGGAGCTTGGCAGAAGAGAAGTAAAGAAGTCCTCAGAGTAGTGTGCCTACAGTTGAGTTGCTCCTGTTCAAGTGAAGCTCAGAAGAGAATTTGATATATTGTTTGAATATTTCACAAATAATGAAATCAGCACTTTCCTTTTATCTACCTGAGCTATGCAATGCTCTCTAGTTCTACCAGCTGTTGGTAAGCAACTGTAGCAGCAATAGTGATGTTTACCTAAAGCCTCAGTTTATTTTACTTTATCTTAGAAAAGTAGAAAAATAAAATCCAACCTGTCCTCAGTGATCCCCATTTGCAGAATGAGTTTGCAGCTATGAAGGATACTATTTTTTTCGAGGGTACTAAATCTGCCTTTAGCTCGGTTTTTTAAAATATAGGATCTTACTCTCTGTAAAAGAACTTTTTCAAGACCACCTTCCACACATTTCAAAGCTGATATATGACTTGCATTGCTTTCCTCTCTTTTTGATGCATTTTCTTTCCTTCATTTTGATGAATCTTAAGAACAATTGGAGTAAATTCAAAGGAAGAAAGAAGACAATGAAAAGATCTTTGCTTTACTCAGATAAAATAATTATTTTTGATGGAAAAGGGATAAACCAACTTCATATAATCTAGTTGCTTTTAATTAAGAACTTATTGCTTTGTCAGAAGGAAGCACTGTCAAGCTGTAGCCTTGAAAGAGTGATTATGGTTTTATTATTTTTTTGCCTCTACTAACCAGTGGCACAGGATTGATAGTGTTATACACTGGATTTTTTTTTTAAAGTATTAAAAGCCTTTTTTTAAAAAAAAAGTGTTTCCTGCAGAGAGAATATTTTCCCACATTTTATATCCCCATTAACTTTTATGAATACTGATTTATTGGTCTTGAATGCTGATTTATTGGTCTTTTTGAACAATTCAGTATTGAAAAGAGGACATGAAATATCTTTTTCTCAATTTGTAATGGCAGCATAATCCAGTTGATGTATAATATGCATTTCAGTATTGAGAACTTCATTAAAATAAAAACTTTTACATGGCAGCAATTAAGATGTTTTGCTCTGGTACACAGCAAAGCTAGCATTATGGCAGAATTGTTTCAGAGTTTCTTGCTGAATAGTAGTATTAATCTTTAACCTTTAGGACAATTTAATTTCAGTCGAGTTCTGGATAAAGACTTAAATACACACAGGAAATGGTCCAAAAAGCTAGTGCCAGACTCTCAGTATACTAATCTGAGACTTTAAAAACACTACCTTTTCTGTTTCATCAGCACAATCAATGAATATATATCCCGTGGCTAGGTCTGAATTTAAAATGTTTTATAGATTGATAAAGTCCCAGTCACCTTGTGAATGTCTGCATCAGGATTTAAGGTTATTACATGCATTCAAGCATCTCATGTGAGATGGACTCCATGAAGGTCCTAGACTGGTCACAGCCAAAAATTGCAGGCTTTGAATAGATCTGTATTTAAAGGAAATCCGTCTAAATTTTGTAATTTAGCTGCCATTTTCCCTCTATTTTTACCCTTTGTGCCAAGCTACAGAATATTTAATGATTCAGAGGCATGATGGTGTTTGGAAGGGCTGAATCCAGCAGCCAACAGAGGTGAGGCTGCCCTGTCTCTTTCCCAGCTGCAGGCAGTGACAAGGCTGAGCAGCCTTTCCCAGCAGGTACAGGCACACAGAGCATGAGAATACACCACGTGTACACCTGTGCACAGCTCACTGCATGGATGAACCGTCTGACACGCTCACATCACCGGAGCTCGGGCAGCGCCAGTGGCCTCGCTTGGTTTCCCATCTCTGGCCTGGGGCAGTTGTGTTCCTCCCACCCACTCACCCACCCACGGAGCTGACCACAATTTCCCTGGGCTGCAGTAGTCACCCAGCCCAGGGTCTTGTCCTTGAAGAAACCTTCCTGTGTTCTTCTCCTTGTTCCCTGCCCATCACCACATCTGTCCAGACATTCGCCAGCACCCACACTCTCACTCTCACACCTGCCCTGGCTCGGAGTGTTGCACTGTCCTGGTCCCACTTGGGGCTGGCACAGGCTGTCACTCATTGGGGTCTCCCCAGTCACTGGCCCCCAGATATTAATTATTTCAGATCAAATAATTTTAAAACAATTTCTTGCTAATTCTCTTGAAATGAACTGGTTTTGCCTGGGTCTTGCGAAAAAAAAAAGAAAAAAAAGGGTAAATATACACTGTTCTCATTTCACATTGTGCTGGGACTGTCCTGAGTGTATTTAAATGTCTAAAGTACTGAAGCTCTGTGGCACTGATTTTCCCTGATGCTGGTAGGCGATGGTGGGCACAGCAAGCAGACTGTGGTATGGGGCAGGTGCCCACTTTGTGAGATATCTGTTCTGGGACATGCTCCAGGTATGCCAGTAAAGATGGTGGCTTGCAGTTGTGAATAAATCTTCAGTCATGCCTAAATTAAAAGGATTTCAGTACTTTCTGATTTGATTAATTCCCTGGAAAGTGCCTCGTAATGGTTTTATGAGGTTTTATTAGGGATTTTTAAAGGACACTTGAAGTATCTACATGGTATTTAAAACAGTCCTCGAAGAATAGTGTCTTTGCCTCTCTGGCCATTTGACATTTCCATTCTTGATTGAAGTTACTTTAGGAAATAGCAGTTTTACTGAGTAGTAAGACTGTCAGAGGATGGCTTGAGGATATACTAATGAGGAAGAAGTGATGAAGACCCAATGCAGAGCACAGCCAACTGATGGGAGGGGCTGAGGGGGCCTGCTGGTATCAGTGGGGGTAGGTAGTGCTCGGAGATTACATGGAGCTCAGAAGAGGAGAAAATACAAAGAGAGAATATAAAGACACAAGAGAAAGGAAAAAAGGGATGGTTGAAACAAAGTGTGCAAACCACCTGTTCATGTTGTACAGCTCTCTACTGCTCCACTGTCTCAATTGATAGCACCAGCAATTTAAATCTGTAGTTTATCTATTGTAGATCAACAGGAAATCTTTTTTGTTTTATGAATACATGACACTTCTGTGCATTATCAGGAACATTTCTTTTTTATTCTTTTTGTTAAAAGTTATATTTATGAAACTGTTGCTTCATGCACTTTGGTGCTCAAAGTCATTTAAGTTGTGGCTAACACTGCAGTAACAAAGTTCTGCAATTGTGCACACACTTGAGTTAAAGGAGTCAAAATTGCAGGCATGAGGTACTTCGGGGACATGGGAGGTGAGTCTGAATATGCTATGCAGGAGAGAGGATTTAAAATGTGTGAAGGCTCTAACCATCAACTCCAATAATTAAGGCCTCACAAGTAAGAATAGGAGAGAGATGATTAGACTCATCCTGCTAAATATACAAGGAAAGTGGTCAATGCTGTTTTGTGTCGGGGGGGTATAATCCCAAGATAAGGTGAAAGCAGGTGTATCATTGAGATTCCAGTACAATTTAGGGGCTGCTGGGCCCTCTCTGAAGGTTTTTCTGGAAATAAAATGTTAGTGTCCAAGAACACTAATGCATGCCAACATTGCAAAGTTAATTGCTCCTCTTCTGAACACAGGTGAAGTAAGTACCCTTCAAGAGACCCTTGCTGGGCCAGTAGATACTAAGAACATAAGGATAAGATTAAGGAAGACAGCAAAAAATATATATGCTTTGTAATTCCCATGCCTGAACTATTCTCGGTGGAAAATTCCTCAATGCCTCTGTTTAAAGTTGAAAATTTGGTAGAACAGACAAAACAAACAGTAATGACACAAGCGCCATGTGTTATCCAGAGTTTAAAAGACAATCTAGGAAAAGAAATGCTGCACAGCGAATGTAATCTCCAGCTTCAATTCACCTTAGATGTCCATATTTAAAAGGGATGGAGGGGCATTAAGGTGTAAAAGCTGGAACACCTGAAATTTGTGTTAAGAAGCTCTATTAAGGAAAAAAATCAATTGACCCATGATTACATAGACATATGGAAGAAAAAGTTTAAAATTATATGCTTTTCAAATCTGTTGAAGTTCTCTGAGTCAGCCTGAATGTGGATAAAAGTCATCAGAATGCCAAAAGACATTGAACAGGGCTTCCCAGTAACAAATTAAAGACAATAAATCAGGTAGGGCATAAAAAAGTTGTATATTGCTAAAAGGTCAGATAAAAATTGTGCATCAGATAAGAGAAAATACTTCTTTTTTACAATGGAAGGAGTCACCATGGCATCCCAGAGATCTGTGCTGGTGTCTGTGTTCAGCACACTCATAAGTGATCTGCAAAGCAGGGTAAGCAATGAAGTGACTGTGATGATAGGAAGTGATGAGTTAATGAAAATGAGAACCGGTTGTGAAGAATTACAAAAAATAGCCTTATGTGACCAAGTAAGGAGGTGTTGAAGTAGTTTACAAAATTCAGAGAGACGAATATGATGTGATGTACATAGTAATAAACTGTAGGAAGTCTAATAAATCATATTTGTCCATGTTAAATGACAGGCTCTAGACTCACTGTAATTCCAGAGAAAAGTAATCTTTGTTATAATTCATAGTAATATAAAATATCTAGCTACTACTTACCTTAGAAAGGAAGATTAGAAATTAATGGGAGAAGAGAAAAGGGATAAAGTTATGACTATGTAAATGATGTATACACATTTTGAATATTACAAGAAGTTTTGGTATCTCATGGAGGGTATAACAGCATCAAAATGGTCATAGAAATGTGATAAAATGGCTTAGGTGCAAAGAACAGCTATATGAAATAGAATTTTTGAACTTGGAAAAAAAAGAAGCTGGAACATAATAAAGGCCAGGAAGATGCTGAGCAGCATAGAAAGTGTAGGTAAAGATCATCTGTATGTTCTCTTTTAATACAAAAACTTGCTGGGGCATCAAATGAACTTAACAGATGGTAACTGCTGAACAAACACAAAAAGGGTTGATTTTTTTTTGTTTTAGGATTCCCTCTACAATACATTAAAGGCCCTAGAAATTAGTATAGACTCAGAGGATGACTAGGTGAGTTCATGGAAAACAAAATCTATCAAGGGCTATTAAACACAAAAACAAGGGTACTGGAATGTCTTCCTTTTAAGGAATCCCTGAGATGCTGCTCATGAATGGGAGGGAAGTTTTTTGTCAAAGTCCTCCATCCTTTGACTTGCTGTTAGAGAAAAGGTACTGAGCAGAATGAGGCTTTGATCTGTCTGAGCGCAGCTGTTTTTACTTATTAGACTTGCTAATACAACAAACTCATATTAGAAACTATTTCAAAGAGTGAGGAAAATCCAGTCTTGCTAGACGTATCTTCTCAGCCTCTGCAGCTGCAGAATGGGAGTTGCTACTTACAGTCATAAGAATAAATGTGACTTCATTTTCATTATGATTGGTCAAAATATCTTTGTCATCACTGGCTCTACTAGAGACACCAGTATTTAATTTTGATGCATTTTATAGTTTGCTTGTTCAAAATACATCTGTCTTCCAAAAATTCCTAGCTGTGCAAATATGTATATGTATACATATATATTAGTCTTCCACAGACTACCTTATGAATTGCAAGAAGAGAAGTGCTCCTTTTTGCATGTTTCTTGTAGAATCATTTGAAACTGGAAACAAACAAACAAAAAGAAATCAATGAATATGGTAAACAGGGTGGCAAATGCGTTTAGGGGAAGGATGAATAAACATAAAGGCCCAGGAAAATAAAAATCAGATTTTTTAGGAAGTATTTTTTAAGTTTGTATTTTATTAGGTTTGTTCAAAATCTTATGTCAAAGCGGTACTAAAATTTACTAATCTTAGTGATTCTACCACCCATTTGACACCAGTATTTAGGGCAAAATTGCAGTGTTTTGTTTTCTTCATTTGCTCTCACGTAGGGATCACAGCTGAGAAATATTGAGCCTGAGAAGGTACAATAGGACTGGTACAAGATATGCAAAGTAACTTTCAAAAACAAGCCAAGGCTGTAGTCAGTTTAAATATTTCTCAATTACAAGCCAAGAGCATCAGTTTTCTTAAATTACACTTTTTATATCATAAGGTTAAAACAGCTGTCCAGAAATATCTTCTTACAGACAACATATGACAGAAAAATAATAATAGCAGCATAGTTTATACTCATAAAAACAATGATGTGGTATCATACAAATAATGGCAGTCCAATACATCTTTAATATTAAAACAATTCCATGTACTTGTATTGTACTCAATCAGTGACTGCACATCTTGTGAAAAATGGCAATATATATTTTATTATTTGACACAAAGGCCAAAGCTAACATGAAATGTAGGAGTAGACTTTTTTGGGCATATTCAGTGATAGTCAGTCTACATTTCACCCATCAGAACTACTTAATCTCTGCCGATTTTTTTTTTTAAATTTTCCTGTTGATATGTTTATTATCATTTCTTTGTTGAGTCCTTCTTCTCTTGAAATACATATGAGAAACAAAATATTCTTAGTTAATCTCATCAGTGTAATCTTACTGGTCTGTGGTGTCTCTGCAGTCAGAAACTGATTTATTTCTTGTGGGATATTGTATATTTAACTCCTATCTAATATTCTGCTACCTGTCATCTGAAGGCTTTTTGTTCCTGTTCCCCAAGTATAACCTCCAACTGAATCTCTCTTAAGTGATTTGATGCTGAATTTACTCCTTGGAAGAGGTGTAACATTTGCCAGTTCTGAAGTTTTAGAATTACATATATTGACAAAATAGGTATTATGCAGATAGCAGCTGACCCTTCTTTTCACTACATTCTGCTCTGTTAACATGCTCCTGTCTTAACTAGGCAGCGACAGACTTAGAAAGAGATGTGTTTTCTGGGTCTGTATAGCTCTTAAAATCTCTGAGTATTGCTTACTTCAGCAGCAAAATCCTCCTTGAAATTGCTAACGTGCAGCAATGAGTTTGCTGGGAGTTAACTGTGTATTAAATTTTTTCTAGGATTTTTACTGGGTTTTTTACTGAATGCTAAGTAAATAAGTATATATTTTTATATATGTATATAAAATTAAGAACAAACCTAAATAGCATTTCACAGTAATCATTTTTCTTTATGATTCTCCTTTGCCTCATGTTTTCTTGGGTACAAAGGGAATAGGCAATATGTGTATGAATAGTTTCAGAACTGGAGGCATATATATGCAGGAGAGCAAAATCAAAGCAGAGAAAGAAATTACTCTAGGTTTTAAGAAATGCTTGAGTTAAATAGTGATAAAACAATTTCTGCCTTATTTCTCATTAGGGTTTGTTTGTTTTCCAAAATAATAATGCACAATAGCCTGTATCTACAGATAGGGGCACAAAACACCTTTTGGAATAAAACTGGGAGCAATCACTGGCAGTTACAAAAATGTCTGCAAGTAGGTAGCAAGCATTTGTGTAAGGAAACTGCTGAGTTATGGCCATGAGGGGGCTGTCAGGGTTCATTTACTACCCCATCAATATGGAGTTTTAAAATAAAAGATAATAAAGTTTATACTATAAACATTATAAACATATAACTATAAAGTTAATAAAGCTTAAAAATAAAGGTAAACAAAGTTTTATTTTAAGCCAGCTCTAGGGTTCCCAAAGAGATTGGGGACATAATTTGTTTGTCTCCCTGAAAGTCAGAAATGTAGTTAAGGTATTGCATTTACATAAGAAGTTACATATGGTGTACTATATTCTTTATACACTAGAATTACAAATTTCTGCTCCTAAAATGTGGTTCTGTCTTTGACAGATTTTAGATGAATTGCTAATGTGCACTTGATAGCTCTCCTTTTTCAGAGCAAACCTTTCACACCCATTTGGTAAGAAGGCTGCTGTGCAGCACAGCTTGCAAGGGGTACTTGACTTACAGAAGCCAATGCTGGAGACATGAGTTGGTTAGAGCTGGTTAGAGCAACAGGATGGTGGGCTGTCACTATAATTTTCCTTTTCTGTTTTCAGAACATCAGGTCTGTAGTAATTAAATTATTTTGTTTGTGACACTTGTATGACATTTCCCCTGTGGTTGTAGGAAGAGGGATACCATGCAAAGTATCTGCAAGAATGCTGATAAGTTTTAGTGAGTAGTACATAGCTGAAACATTCATGCTAAATTTATAGTGTAATAGATTATTTCTTTGTGAATGTTTAATAATACAGATCTCTTATTAAAGTGAATCAAATGGTAGGTGTACCAGAGAAGATATTTACTTGAAAAGCTTCCTGAATCCCCACAGCTTTTTTATCTCTTCATTAGAGTTGTTATTATATTTGAAATTTAGTAAAGATGATTACTTTTAAGTTCTTTAGTTTTAGCAGAAAATCCCTTTTATTAAATCCATCTTACTAAGATTTAGAAACCTCCCACAAGACTTTGACAGCACTTCTCTGAAAGATTCAGTCTCAGAGACCCACTGCTGGGAAGTTAAAAGCAAAATTGCAGTCAGAAATACTTTTCTGGTTTAGGTGTAACAATAAAATGTGGGTTTATACTTGTTTTGAAGTGCTTAAAATGCATATAATAATCCAAGCATTACAGTGCACAGAATGTCCTTTTATTTTTTTCTGTTCAAATATTTCATTAGTGCTTCTCTTCAGCTCAGAGTCAGTACAACTGTTGTATGTGGGATTAACAAAATCAAGTAGGAAACTAGCAACAGTGTGCACTGTAAGTCAAGGTTTCTTGCTGAGGACTTCCTGTTAATGAGCTATCATGCCCTCACAAAGTCTGTCGGGTGTACAAACCAGATACAAACGCCTGCTGAATAAACCCTTAGTGTTATTTTTTAAGAATCAAAAAACCCCAAAACCCAAAAAAGACCCAAAACCAAACCAAACAAAAACAAAAAAACAAAAAAAAGCCAAAAAGACAAAACAAAGAAGAAAAGCCCCACTTTCCTGATCACAACACACATGGCATTTCAAATATTTACAAAAGAAATTTTGCTGTGTTTTCAAAGTACAGAAATCTTGATGTTAGCTGTAATACAATGCATATTAAATGTGTCTACATTTTACTCTTCATGTTAAAGCAGGTTTCAGAACATCAGAAACTCTGATACTTTAGTATTTACATACAAATTTTAAATGTCATTTGCCAAAAAGTTCTGAACACTCTCTTGCCATTAAAACTGTCAGTCTGTTGAATTTATGGCATTCAGACTAATGCTGAAATTGCACATTTGAATGAATAAGTAATATATTGTTAATACCACACAACCTCAAATAATGATTCACTGCATAAAAAGATGGCAAGTGTCTCAGAAAATCCAGATATGAAGGGTTTTAATCTGAAGGAAGGAATGGAACAAATGCAATTTTATGTGCTGTTTGTAATCTAGAAAAAATATTATAAAATTAAGTTTATGTATAGGTACTTATGTAAGAATATATACTGGATGAGGGAAGAGAAAAACAACTGAAAATTTTCCTTTCTTCTTTTTCAGGTCAGAACTGTGGAGGCTTAGTACAGGGACCAAATGGTACTATAGAAAGCCCTGGATTTCCTCATGGTTATCCAAATTATGCCAACTGCACATGGATCATTATCACAGGAGAGCGTAACAGGATACAACTGTCATTTCATACTTTTGCCCTTGAGGAAGATTTTGATATTTTGTCAATTTATGATGGACAACCACAGCAAGGCAATTTAAAAGTGAGGTAAGGTACCTTTTTTCCATCCTGGTTTCTTTTTCTATGTTTGTCTCTTTACTTTTCTTTCTCTCTCCTGAATATATGTTCTGATGATGTGTTAGAACATATGTTGTGTTTCCTTAGTTCATCCCCCAGCCAAGGGGACAGCAGTGCCCCAAGATCTCCCAGTGAAAGGTGTTAATCCAAATTTCAGACCTTTATGGCCCTAGCTCGTGTATCAGTAACATCAATTGCACTTAAAATTTGCACAGTTAAAGGTCAGTTTTGGTGAAGGCCCTGAGCACAGAAGTATTCCACGTTTCAGTAGACAATTTTTGTCTGCTGATGGAATCCAGGTTTGGCCAAAAGTCCCTTTCTTGAAAGCACCAGTCACCAGTTTTTGAAAGCACTCTTACTGAGATGAGGTGAGCCATAAATTGTTTGACATTGCCAAAATTGAAATTCTTCTCCGTTAAGCAGTTAGGGGTCTTTAAAGGTCAGAAACTAGTGTGTCTTATCTGTTCAAATACCACTGAGGTCATAAACAGGCTTTATTGAAGATTTTTTATCTTGAAGCTTTTCACAGCTTCAGGTTTTGATGCATTTAATTTCATTGGTGTCTTCTTGTGAGTTCCTCAGTCATTTGCTGGACGTGGACTGCAGAGCTGGAAAGCAAACATTGCTTTCAGTGCTGCTCTGTCATTTTCTGTTCAGGCATGAGATTTATTGAGTACTGTAAAACACTGCTGTCAGTTCTGATGTCTGATTACCCTTTTACATGCAACTGATTTATACTATAGTGCTAAAACAAATGTGGGAACATCACCAATTTGTTCCGTATTTTATTGGGTATCATCACTGGGTATTTTTGACAAGAACAATGTTCTGATTGATTGTTTACTCAGTTCAAAAAGTTTTGAAAAATGTGGAAAATAGTACACAGCTACCAATGCTTAATTGTACAGTGTGTGGGCTTCATTTACTGTACTTAATGGACCTTTAGTACTTGTGTCGCCTGTATAAAGGATAAATATTTCTTTTTTAGTCAAATGCTGTTATTAGGAGTATCTCACATGCCTGCTTGTTTTGCACTAATCATAGTAGAAAATTGTTTAAAGAAAGTGCACCAACAAATGTTCTGTGGGTATGAGCACAGTAAACAGAAATTCCCAAGTATGGTCTTGATCCCTGTGAAGTCATTGTGATTGCTGCTGATTCTAGCAAAACAAGGATTTCACCTCCAACTTCCAGCAGTGAAGCAGATATCTTATTCCTCCTTGCTTGTATTTGCCAATCAGTTACCTTCACAAATGGCATAATGAGTAAAAAACCATTTGTTGGCTTTGCAGCATGCAGAGGTTAGCATAGCAGAATTTGAATGACAGGTTTCTATTGACATCTCATATCCTGTGTCATATCCTTTGTTGTACAAAGAACATTCACAGGTGTATCCCTCTGCAGTTACACATTTCAAGACAATCCCCTCAGCAAATATTGGAAAATTACAATCTTGGATTTTTAGATGACAGCATGCAGATGCAAGAGAACATCTTGGAAGCTGTGCTTCAGGGCATGCAGTTCTTTTTCCCCGTAGATAAAAATACTCCACTAGATTTTGGGTAATTGTGTTTCTTTAGCTATCATGCAAAATCTGGAGCTTTTCCTTAAAAATACCTGTGTAACTATGTCACTGTCACAAACTATAATAATTAATATTCACTCCATATTTTGCATAATATTTTTTTCAGCTGCTACAGCAAAATTGAGTAAAAATGAATAGTATATTTTTAAAAACTACTTGTAATAAACAACTAGTTTATTGTGCTGCCAGAAGGACCTTTCAGTATGCTAAATGTGCACCGGGATACTTTCACCACTTACTGTAAAACCCCAAAAAACAGAAACACATATAAAACATATTGAAATGATTAGGCAAAAGAATAAATTGGTTTGGGCTGTTTGTGTGGAGAAAGAAAAGCAAAATAGGGAGTTATAACATGTATATGGACTCCTTCATTTAGTGCATTATTAAAGCATACTCTGGTTTAAGGGATAAAGACTTTTGTAAGCTCTTAGGACATTGAAAATTAAGATAGTAACATAAAGAACAATGTAGATAAAAGACAAGGTACTAAAAAGTGCTATTTTACATCTTCCTATTTTTCTAGATAAAATCCAACTAGGAATCTGTAATTGTGTGTAATTCTGAGACCTCTGGCCCAAAATTTTCCTTAAAAAAATTGCTACAATGGCTTTATCATTGTAAAGATCACAAAACGGGATTTGATATAAAATATATAATTCTGTTTATGTATATAGTGCATACATTTATATCTATATACATATATTTCATCTAGGAGTGCAGCACAGGCTGGGATATAGCCAGCCTGGGAGCAGCTTTGTGGAAAGGGATCTAAGGTTCTGTGGGCAGCAAGCTCAGGGTGAGTGAGCAGTGTGCTGCTCCGGCAAAGAAAGCCAGTAGGGTGCTGGGCTCATCAACAACAGCATCACCAGCAGAGATAAACAAGTCATTGTCCCACTCTGCTCAGGGCTTGTCAGGCCATCCCTGGAATACTGTGTTCAGTTTTGGTCCCACAATACAAAAAAAGATGTGGACAGGCTGGAGAGGGTCCAGAGAAGGGCCACAAAGATGATCAATGACTGGGAAGTTGCCATGTGAGGAAAGGCTGACAGAATTGGGCCTGTTCAGCCTAGAGAAGGGGAGACCTTGTCACCATGCTCCAGTATTTAAAGGGTGGCTACAAAGATGGAAACTCCTTTTTCCTAAGGAGTCACATGGAAAAAATTAGAGGTATAGGGTACAAGTAACTTCTGGGTAGATTCCAAGTAGGCATATGAAAAAAAATTTTCACAAAGAGAAACATCCACCATTGCAACAATCTCCCCAAGGAGGTGGTGAATTCCCCAGTGTTGGACATTTTTAAGATTCAGCTGGACAGGGTGCTGGGTCATTTTAGTCAGACTGTGCTTTTGCCAAGCAAGTTTGTGTATAGACAAACATGAAGTTAGATAATTGATTTCACCATATATTATAACAAAAACAAATACCTCAGTTCTATATTATTAAAAAAATTAAACCAAAAATATTGCCTTATCAGTTGATGGAGAAAGGTTTCAAACCATAACTACATTCTAATTTTAATGAAAAAGAGGCAAAATATATTTTTTGATTTACATTTTATATTCTAAGGAAATTTTCATTTTCTATACGCAATTAATTCTCAGCATGTAGAATTCATACGGGTGAAGAGGAGATGCCAGTGTGGTGCACTGAGAAAACCGTTATTACTCAGATGTATTACTTGTGGATTGTTTCCCTAAGTAAGCATTATATTCAGTAATTCAGTGCAATACAGGAGCTAGCGAATATTTATTTTAACTTCTTTTCTTTGTCATATATATCAGATAAAATAGTAAATGGCAATATTTTTAAATAGAAAGGAGAAATGTATCAACAGGACGTAGGGACACAGCTGAGCTGCGAAGAGGCCCAGCATAAACGCAGATGTGAAGTGGCAATATTGACCTATTGACTTGTGTATTGCCAGTAGATACATTACCTGCCACAGACAAATGAATTCAAAACAGACATCTCAAGAGTTTATAGATTTCAAGACTCATTTTAGGGCTGTTTGCAGTACATACCTATTTTACACATCTGAAAAGATAAAAATGCTCATCAATTTTAGCATAATTCTTATTGCAATATATTTTTTTCTATACAGAGAATTCCTGAATAGGGGTTTCACAAAGAGGTAAAGGGAAACCATAACAGGACTGGACAAACAGAAAAGCCTGTGTCAAAACCTCTGTTGCTGAATAGGTGGGGTGGGGTGTAAGTGCTGTGGGGTGTAGGTGGGGTGTTAAGACATAGAACTATGAATTTCACCAACATGGTGAACTGAGACTTTATATGTGCAATTACCTCCATCTCAGTTTATAGCCTGAGGTTAAAATGTTTTCCTCTGTCAAATAAAGGAAAATGCTGTAATCTCTGTGCTAGAGTGTCTGTTGGTAAAAGTTACCCTTTTAGTATCTCACTCTTAGTTTACCTGAGAGTTATTGCGGACCTGTGTGATAAAATCTGGAAAATACTTTTTCAGTTAATCTTTCAGCCAGTCCTAAAAAACTTTTAAAAATTAATTCCAAGCAATTTTGTTTTTTTCTTACACAGAAAAGCTGCTAATTAAATTATATACATTAGTGAGGAGACATAGATAGGTAGATGTGAGTATTTTTTATTATATGTATACACATCTGTCAGTTAGTTTGGACATACATGATATATATTCTTTTGGAAAGTGATTTTAAAATGTGTGCTTGCATTCATGGCTTCTCAGGCCTTCTAAGCATTATTTAGTTTACTGCAGCCTAGCTAATAATGAAATAGATGCTGCTTTACTCATATTAGTTGAAATAAACTGTTTTGTTTTAATGGAGCAGTGATGCATATGATGAAAGTTGCTAATGTAACGGGTAATAAAATACAGCTTACCAAAAATTTTCTGACAAGAGTATATAAAATGTGTGCTTAATAGCAATACTTTCGCTCTGCTTTCGTGAATCATGCAGCAATAATAGGAATTAGATATGAATTATTCACAATATTCACTTTTCCCTGTCTCCAGCAAGCAATAAACCATATGTATATTCTGCACATCATAATTCAAGAATAGGAGTAAGAGTTAAAGTCTGAGCTCTCACTTATTTTTAAACCTCTTTTATCTTAACAAACCATGATTTATCATGTATGCAACATTTTAAATGCTTTTGTTTTTTTTAGTTCTGTTTCTTTGTTGTTTATTATTTGATTGTTTCTTCAGAAACCATTTCTGTCTTCCATCTCTCCAGGGTCAAGAGAACAGTGAAGCAATGATGGGGTGATTGACTTTTCTACAGAACTGCTGACACTGCAGCAGCAAGAGCTTTGTGCAGTTTAAAGTTCTTATTTCTTTTTTCCTTCCCCATGAAAATGACATATGTAATTTATTTTTTTACCTTTTTATTGCACATCATTTCCTACAAAGTATACAAGACTTTTGTGTGTGTGTGAGCTGCTGACTTTGTGAAGAAAACAGTATAGGAATGAGTATAGAAGCATTTTTCCAGGTGAAGCTTACCTAGAGCACAGCACAAAGTAGTGTTCAAATTTTTGAAACAAGATTATTGAATAATTTCAGGAGAACATTCTGGTACTTCATATATCTGTAAGAAAAGGAAATCTATTACTGTTCATTATACAATTATTACTGAGTTCCTGGCAGTGGACGTGCCAATCAATTAATACTGTTCCCTTTTTTATGTTAATCATAGAATCACAAAATAAAATACAGAATGGCTTGGGTTAGAAGAAACATTAGAGATCACCTAGTTCCAACCCCCCTGCAGTGGGCAGGAGCACCTTCTACAAGACCAGGTTGCTCAAAGTTCAAACTGAACTTGAATACTACGAAGGATAATGCACACACAGCCTCCCTGGGCAACCTGTTCCAGTGCCTCAAAACACTCTGAGTAAAGAATTTAACATCTAATTTCCTAATATCCAATGTGCAGCTTCCCTCTTTCAGTTTAAAAACATTGCACCTTGTCCTGTCACTCTTTACCCATATAAAAAGTCCCTCTTCCTCCTTTTTATGTTTTCTTGAGGTACTGGAAGGCCGCATTGAGGTCTACCCAAAGCCTTTTCTCCAGGCTGAACAACCCCAGCTCTCTCAGCCTGTCTTTGTAGGAGAGGTGCTCCAGCCTTCTGATCATCTTTGTGGCTGTCCTCTAAATCAGATTTTTCTTAGCTTTTTTACCTATTAATATATTAGGAAGAGGAAATTTTGTAATACAGGGCTAAAATGTGATTCATTATACATCACATAGGTGTTTAAGGAAAGGAAGGAAGCTGTGACCTGATCAGCTAAATGCTGACAAATAGTTTCGGCCAAGATGAAAATAGCATGCAACAGAAGGAAAGGTAATTTCTGTGTGCAATACTGGCAGGTTCATGTACGGGGTGTTGTTTGGGCATTTTTTTCCCACATGTGGATAAAAGGTAAAGTACCTATTCCCAAAATTTTAGCTTCCCGATTCAAAATCATAAGCTTGCTAATTTTGTTGGGAAGCCTACATGCTAAAAAAGATTTAACAAAAATTGCATTAAATATAAAGTCAAATAGGGAATCTTCTTACTAGCAAGCCATTTCACCAATTACTATAGGACATATTAATTACGTGTTTTAGGCTGATACTAAATGAGGGCCAACTAAAAAAGGATACGTTTTTTCCCCCAAAACCATGGAACTGCACCTAAAAAATGTACTTCACATTTAAGGAACTATTATTTCTTGGAGGAAAAAAATGTATTCATTTAAAAAGGCAAAATAGTGCATGAATTTATACTGTAATAGTCTTCATCAGTTATTTAAAGCTTTTCTAATGTAGTTCTTTAAATCAGCTTGATAAAATGAAGGTGAGACACACCATAGTAAAAATGTAGCTGTGCTCAAGTCCTTTGTCCTCTTGGAGGTAGATCTCTTTTTTTATCTGAAACTGGCCATAGTACATCTTCAGAGAACATATAGGTGTTGCTTCTTTGCCCCTTCCATACTTCTGAAACTGAACCTGTGTAAGTGTCAGCAGTGGTTTGATGAATTGGTATGTAGTACCGCACTATCAAAAGTATTGTTAGTAAGGATTTAGAAGATGAGTGTTGGGATATGGTTCCTAAATGGACAACTTTCCAACTAGACAGGTGATAACATTAACTCAATTAGTGGCTGCATAAGCAATTTTTATTCTAAAATTCATTAATTTTTGAGAGTGAGGACAATTGCTGACCTTTATTATCTGTCACCTAAACATATATTACACATACAGGGTGCATTAAGCAGTTTTATATTAGTCTTTCGTCATCTGCTAAAAAGATGTATGTGTTATTTTAAATTATATATGTTTAATCAATTATTTATGTTGAATCTACATGATATGTACAGAAGCCCTACAGAGCAGCATCCCTAAATAGTGTGTATACAATTATTATTGCAACTGTTCTTGGTCAGACATCAGTCACTTCCCTTTACTTATATTCTGACTGCAAACTAATAATTAAATTACAGCCGTTACAAAATTTGAAGCTTGAATTCACAATAAGAATTAAGTCCAGTTGTCAAAATCTGCCCCCTTTTGATTTGCTGCTGTGCATCCTTATTGTGGGATTTTTTTATCATTTCTATGTAACTGTGATAGATAACTTTTTAATTAGTACCTAACCTGTATGCTATGAAGAATTTTTGATACTTATTTGTTTTAGAGATGAAAAACATTTTATATGATAACTGTCAAATTAAAAGGGACCAAAAAAGCTTTATAAAGTGTAGTAATCATATTTCTAATGCATGTAATTAGGTTAAACTGTGAATCATGTTCTCACATTGTCATCTTGTAATTACCTACCTGCCTTAACTGAGCCTTGTGATTATCGACTGTATGATCACAGTCTGGTTTTGGATCATCCTGTGCTGACAGGGATGTAATGATCATGGGAAAGATACAACATAAGAAATATTCAGGAATTTGAGGGGAGTTTTGCAGTCCCTGATTTCTGAATTTCTGCAGTGGAAGTTCAGCATCCTCTCCCCTGTGATCCAGTCACACACAATCAATTCCTCTTCTAAAACAAATTTTGTAGACAAGTGTTCTCATAATCTTGCAGTTTCCAATATTACTCAGAGATTTTCCTGGTTTTCATCATGTTCACATTCACAAGAGCATCTGCTGACATTATTAGGGGCCTTGGATTTTGACAGTGACATGTTTTTCTCACTTAATGCAGTCTAAAGTACACTCCTGCTGACATCCCAGATTATTCTTGTGTTCATACTTCCATTTGAGTGAAAACTATGTATTCTCATCTCCATTCAACTCAATGAATTTATTAAGAATGCTTAATAGCCAGTGGCCAGCTGAAGTGCATATAATGAGACTGACTCTGATCATAAAGCAATTGAGGACAAATTTTGATGTAGGCCCAATATAGCCAGGCAGGGAATAGAACTCTTTAAAACTTCTCTTCCATCTACAGCCCTCATTTATGGTTCTGTCTTTCAACAAAAGGTAATCTAAAAAAACCAAAAACTTTTGTTTATCTCCCATCCCCCCACCACACACACATATGCACTGCCAGATTTTTTTTCAGAGTCTAGTGTGACCAGAATCATGAAACAAAAGAAAAATGACAAAGCAATGAAAATAATAGATGCTGAAATTAGACTGCTTGTTTATCTTAGTTGCTGAGTCAGGCTAGTTGTCTTGGCTTCTAAAGTTAAATTTGAATATTAAGATCATAAATAACAAAGTTGTGATGAATTTTAATGTAAATTATTAGACAATATTTTAAAAAATCCCCCTATCTCTTATTTTTAAGTACTTGACACAATTCTTAAATTAATGAGAGGAATTGGGGAGGAATTTCTGGAAAGTGGCCCGGAAGGAAAGGACTTGAGGGTATTGGTTGACAGCAGCTGAACATGAGCCGGTGTGTGCCCAGGGTGGCCAAAAAGGCCAATGGCATCCTGACCTGGATCAAGAATAATGTGTCCAGCAGAACCAGAGAAGTGATTTTCCGCCTGTATTTGGCACTGGTGAAGCCTCAAATCTTGCATCCAGTTCTTGGCCCTCACTTCAAGAAAGACATTGAGGGGCTGTGGCGAGTTCAGAGAAGGGCAGTGGAGCTGGTGGAGGGTCTGGAGCACAAGTTCGATGAGGAGAAGCTGAGGGAGCTGGGGGTGTTTAGCCTGGAGAAAAGGAGGCTCAGGGGAGACTTTATCACTCTCTACAACTGTGTGAAATTAAGTTGGAGCCAGGTGGGAGCTGGCTTCTTCTCCCAGGCAGCCAGTGACAGGACAAGAGGAAATGGCCTCAAGCAGCACTAGGGGATGTTCAGGTTGTACATAAAGAAGAAAATTTTCATTGAAGTTATGTGGCATCCACAAATTCTTTGGGCAGCCTGTTTCACTGCACAATAAACCGTTTCTTCCTAATATCTAACCTGTGTCTACTCTGAAGCCATTTTGTCTTGTCCTGTCATTACATGCCCTTGTAAATAGTTTCTGTCCATTTTCCTTGTAGGCTCTGTTCAGGTACTGGAACATTGAAATTAGGTCACCCCGAAACCTCTTCTCCAGGCTGAGCAAACCCAATTCTTTCAGATTTTCTTCATATCAGCAGTGCTCCTTCCATTTGATCATCTTGGTGGCCCTCCTCTGGATTCATTCCCACAGGTCAATGTCCTTCCTGTGCTGGAGACCCCAGAGCTGCATGTAGTGCTTCAAGTGGGGCCTCACCAGAGCAGAGTCAAAGTGCAGAATCCCCTCCCTTGCCCTGCTGGTTGTGCTGCTTTGGATGAAGCCCAGGACACATTTTGCTGTCTGGGCTGCAAGCACATGTTGCCATGGCACGTTTGGACTCTCATCCACCAGAACACCCAAGCCCTTCTTGGCATGGCTGCTCTCACTATGTTCATCCCCCAGCCTGCATTGATATCAGAACTGCCCCATCCCAGGTGCAGCACCTTGCACTTGGGCTTATTAAACTTCATGAGATTCTGGTCCCTCTTGATGACATTTTGTCCTTCAGGTGTGTCAACAGCAGCACTCAGCTTGGTGTCATCTGCAAATTTGCTGAAGGTGCACTCAATCCCCTTGTCTGTGTAATTAGATATTACCCTTTACTATGCCTAAAAATTATAACAGTTTGGTGTTTTGAGAGCATTCATCAGAAGGAAAAATGAGACAAGATCATCGCTTTGTCCATGGTGATGAAGTAATGAAGTAGGGATTCCCAAGAGAAACATGTAGGGACCATGTGTTCCCAGATTCAAGTTAAAGAGGACAGACATCCTCTTGTCTCATAGTTTATAAATTTTCCATCAGAAAACTAATTAAACATTCCTATTAAAAAATACAGAGCTTTTCATTTAGGCTGCTATATATCAGAAAATTAATGAGATAATCTTTTGTGATGATGAACAAAACATTTGTATACCTTTTTGAAATTCTGTCTTATTTTTTTCCACTAAAGGGAACATGGTGTCCCAATATCAATAGCAGAAATTACAAAATTTATTTACCTTATGATAGAAGGCAAATACTGTAAAAATCATTGATTAGAGGCATAATTTCAAGTATCAAAAGAGGAAGAGTTATTGGTATGTTACAGAAAGCAAAAATTTTAAAATAAACTTGCTTTTAAAGGTAAATATCCCTTTTTTTTTTTTTTTGCTGAGCAACCTGGTCTTGTGGAAGATTCCCTGCCCATGACAGGGGTTTGGAACTGGATGATCTCTAAGTTCTTTTTCAACCCAAATCATTCTATGATTCTATGACTACTTTGGAGAATTAATTCTCCAGGGTTTTAGTTAGATTACAGTTCTTGTGTGCTATTAGACAAACATATGCAGCCAAGTTAGAAAGTATCAAGGGCAATAGTAAAGCAACCATCCTTTCACACAGTGAAACCATCATTTCATAACTAATATTGTGAAATAAGGATTTTAGTCCATACTTCTCACATTTGGTTTTATATGTTATATATTTCAAAAACCTAATACCAGCCCACAAATGACATACTATATTAGATTGCTAAATTTTGCTTGATGCTATGAACTTAAGTAGTGGTATTATTGTGCATATATCAAACATCATACCAATCACTTTTATGCTGCACATCATTTTATTTAATAGTTGTAATAGGCAAGAGTTATCAAAATGTATACCTTCTTAATTTTGCTTTATTTTGAAAGAAGTAAAGTACTGAAAAAGAGGTTTTAAATAATTTCATATAACCTTGAAATTTCAAACAATGTCACTGTATAAACTTAGCATCACTCTGTTTAGTAAAAGAATATGTTGTTTGGTTAAAAATTACAGTGTGCAGCCCTTCAGTAAATGTTCCACAGCATGCAGAATGTGAGGCTCTGAGAAGCATAGCATCTAACAAGAAAACCTATCTCAGCCATAGCTTCATGTTTTTTTCCTGTAGAAATCACTGGAAATGGATGGAGAAAAGGCTCCTTTTCCTTATAAAGATAAAACACCAAGCCATTAAAACCCCAAGCCATCAAAATTTCCTTTGTGTGCTACAACCATGAAAGAACAAATTGAGCATAACAAGTAAACACAAGGATCATGAATAAGATTTTTTTTTTGTTTGTTTGTTTGTTTTTAATGTTTTAGGGCCGTTAGCCAAATATTCTAATATCGTGCTGTGTGAAAAAGATGTTGGTTTCTGTGCTTGCTGTGAGATGTTCCAAGTTTGGAAGAAGCTACCACTCCGAAATAAAAAATGATGAAAGAATACATTACCATGAATAACTCAACACTCTCTAGTGAGGATAGAAAAGCAAGTTATTTACATATAAAATGAAAAAATTACACTCCAGCAGTGAATGAGTATCTAATATCAGATTGAAAAGGGGCCAATTTTGGGTTGGCGCACGGGACGTTTGCATGTGAATTCCTAACTTATAATGAAGGCAGTCGATCGCAGCATTCAGTCTGCAGTGACCTAGCAGTGTATGCATTGACGACTGTGAATGGCAACAAATGTACGCAATTGTCTAGCAAATTGAATTCCAAACTTGATAACTGTTAAGCATCTTATTAATAAGGACTAAGATTTTCAGTCTTTCCATATCAGAAGAGAGGTTAATAAGACCTTGTAACAAGAGCAGAAACTCTGTCTTCAAGCAGAAGTTCCCAGCTCCAGTTTTGGAATATGACAGTGACTGCACAGCAGTGACTGACGTTAGAAAGGCTCAAAGAGCAGTGATAATGCCACTCTTTTCCCATTGTTCAAAACCTCCATAGTTGATCTGTCTCTTACTGTTTCTTTTCAACCCAAGGTTTCCTGAATGTTTTGTCTCCATCTACCCATCATTGCTATGGAAATTACTTTTGTCTCAACCTGGGACTTAACTGGTCACTTCTATGTTTTACCTAAGTTTTTATTCCTGGTCTTATTTCAAATTTCCTACCCATGATCTTTCCACATCTGCCAGAATAAAACTTGCCTCATACATGTACACTGATTTGTAATTTTTTTAAGAGACAGAAGCTTTTAAGTATAAGTGTTATGAGTCAGTACTTGAGAAGATGTGGAACTGGAAAGTTAATGCATTTGAGTGGACACAAACCAAGTCTGTGCAATGCTGCAAATTATAGACAACTATGCTCTTTTTTTAAAAAATTCCAAGATGCCTAGGATTCAGTGAGCAAAAAGCAAGCGAACTCCATAAACAGAAAGAATTTTCCATGCAAAGAATTAAAGGAGAAAATGGATTTTTTACAAATTAAGCTTTCAGAGCCTAACTTTATTTGAATGTTTACTCCAAATATGACACTTGGGAGGGAATGGAAAATCACAAAACACATATGAAAGAAACGGTGAATTCCAAAATATGTAGATGTGGATTTTAGGGAAGGTCTAGTTTAAAGTATTCAAAGCACTTAAAGAACACTTTTCTACTTCAAACAAAATCATGATAGAAGCATGAGACAAAGAGAAAGCCACAGCCAGGAACTCTGAATCCCCTTTAAAATGCAGCTTCTGAAATCCTGATTTTCAAATGTTGCTCTTCTTGCACTCCTAAGGTGAGAAAGAGCAGAGGAACAGAAGAGTCTGTGGCTGTAGTTGTCCTATGATGACATACTACAGGTCATAACAATATACCATACTGTGGTATATTTTGAGATTCAAGTTACTTTCGTCCGGTACTACAGCAGTGACAAGTAAGAGGTATAGTTCCTATAGATTTGGGGAAATAATTATTTACCTAATAAAATAATAAAATTATTTTTGCAATTATTGAATTATATATTTTAAGTTTTAAAATAAAGCACTTATTTCTAACTTCATAATAAAGAATACAGTGATTTGTTTTATAAAAGCCAGTTTTCAAATATTCAGCATATTTGGCAACTTTTTGCTAACTATTCAAGCTTGTAACCTTGTCCGCATTTATTTATTCTTCCTGCAACCATTAATAGGTTCTCTTATTCTTTTCATAAATATTTGCGAAAAGGAAAGCTTGTCAACTTCAGCACTTCAAGATACAGAGCACAGAAAGGAAAAGATATTTTAATATTGTGCCTTAATTATTGGTACTGTTCCACTGTTTTCTCTTTGTCTGTTTCACACCCTCTGTTTTGTCACTGAGGGAGAAAGGATTTTTTTCTTCACCCAGTCTGAGTAAGTCTTTGTAAGCTTATAAGTTCATGACAGATCTGATAAGTTCTTCTTCTCAAGAGGAATGTGTTAACACATTCTTGCCAATAAGCTTTCATTTCCTATGCTCAGAGTTGTTGCTTGTGTGTAGGAAGATTCTTCCTAAAAAGAAGTATGAATATGTTTAGCTAAAGCTTTAGCTAAAACTATTTATTTTGTTTCATGGCAATGATATTTTAGGAACCAATTTATGACTTTGAAATTACTTATTTTTCTTAATTTACATATTTGATATAACTAGAGGCATTTGACATCACATTGTGGAAGTGAATTATGATGTATACTGGTACAATATTGATATAAGCAGACAGAGTTTGAATTATTGAATATACAATTTGAGGTTTAATTATCACCAGAAATTTGCACAATTACCTTATTCTTGATTTTTCAAGTAGACAGCTGTAAAGATGAATCCTATAAAACATCTTTTATTAGTCCTTACTGGCAGTATTTGCATGCTGTATTGATTAGTAGGAAGGTTTAATAAAGTTTCTTCATTGCAAAGCTGAGTCAAAAAGTCTTCAATTGGTATCTTTCAAATTTTGTATTTGACATCACTTAGTTGGTCAGGCATTTCAGTCATCCATAAAACTGTGTTTAATCTGAGAAAAAAAAACCAACAAAACCTGAAGTAATAACTCCATTACACAATGTAGGGTATGATACAATGCTTAATGAATGCATCTAAAAAGTCGCATGTATCAGAAATTCGAATGTAAGTTCGTTGGTGTCATCTTAACTCAATTTAACTCTTGTTTTCCTCAAATAATAAAAATTTAACATTCTTTCTATCAACATTCAGTGTGACTAAGTCAGGTCTTAGAAGCAGACTTAGAACAAGAGATCTTTCAGTTTTTTTAAGTAATACTTACTCTCTGTTTTATTGTTTCTGAAAAACAGTGTTTTCATCAATAGGTGTGTTCTATTGCTAAACACTGAAAGATTGTGAAGCATCTTGGAGTGGAAGGTGTAGAACTAATAAATATTCATTGTTTTCCTTTGGCAAAAGGAGATCCTGTTTCCAAAGTGTTCACATTCCTTTGCTGTTTTCAGAAGACTTCAAATTTCTGGGTCTGCAAATCTGTATTTTCTGAGCATCTTTTAACTTTATTTATGTTTAAAGGTTTTTAGAGCCCTGGGACCATAATCCAAGGGAAGCAAGCTGCTGGCACATGTGGAGCTTTCCCAGCTTGGCAGTAAGGCAGTCTAGTATGTGCTAAATCAAGTCTTTTGTTTGTAATTGTAGAGACAGGTCCAATGAAGGCAGCTGTACAAACACTAAAGTGATGTTTATGGACAATAAAAGACACACTTTTGACATAACACCTCTTGTATCTTTGAACAGAGGAAATAAAGTGGATATAGAGCAGGAAGTATATTACCTCAGTGAATGCACGCGTACAGCAGCAGCGTTGAGGCAGGTTGTAATGTGTACTTGTGTAAAGGATGATGAAGGGACAGGGATGCCACTGGAAAATATCTTCCTGTTTCCTCAGCCAGTGATGGAAATGCGGCTCTGCCCTGCTACCTTCTAGTGCTGGTAGTGCCCCAATACTACCAGACGATTTCATAGCAGAGCCAGAACTTCTCTCAGATTTTCTGAGGCCTTTAGGAAAATAGGTGAATCTTTGGGTGTTATGTTTCTTTTTCTTCCACCACAACTACTTCAGCTATTTTTTTTTTTTTTCTTAGAAAACATTGCGAGATTGAATGAGCCCTTATATATACTGGATGTAAACCCACTGTTTTAGGATTGGCTCTATGTTTTCTGTAATTTCAGATGGGCAAAATCATGTGGTTTAGTTAATTGGACCATGTTTATGCTGGAGTGAATTTCAGAGTTCATACTTAAATTATTTTCTTGTAAGTAGATAACTTACCTTTTTCTAGTAGACAAAAACCAATAAAAGTTTGAAATCTTAGCCATTCACCTAAGTTGGATAAACACCACCAGACGCAAAAAGAGGGTGACAGAGCTAATAAAAAGGGTTTGTGAATTGAATATCCATATTGATAGAGTTACCTTTAATTGGAATGGTAAGCATCTCCACAATGATTTTACTGAATGATGATTTCCTGAATGAGCCAGGAAACAAGACAGCTTACATCCTTGGCTAAAAATCTCTTAGTGAAATCCATGTGTGAGGCAAATAATGAAATATATTACTTCCTGTCCAATTTTAGCATGCGAACTTGCATGCAGGGTAACAAAGTGCTTTTGTTGAATTAAGCAAATCCCTCTTTCCCATCTTCATCCATTTTACCTTAATCTTGACCATGACTTCCTTCTTTGGCTTGTTGTTCTTTCTATTGTAATTGATTTCTTTTATTCTTGTATGTAAAATTCTCTTTAAGTACTATGAGCCTAAGCTAAAGCCTAAAGAATATAGTAAGCATTTATTTGTCTCATTTACACTGTGCTTCCTCTTACTTGGGGCAAATTTCTGATTCTGTCTCCCTTGACCACCTCAAAGTAGAACACAAAATAAGTAGATTGCTTGTATTGGGGCTCACCTGCCCAGAGAAATTAAGGTATGGTAAATTCAGGGGTGAATTTAGAGCATTCACTAACTAGATGGATAAGAGCACTTCGATTGCCCACAGGAGATCAAAGGCATTAGTTCATTGTGCCCTCCTTAAGCACTGGCAGCATCACATCCCCATATGACAAATGGAGTCCAACCTGCTTTATGCAGCTTTCAATTAGGTTGTACTCAGGGTGGCACTTCGTGTTACTAGAAAGTTTCCTGCCTGTTCAGAGTGTGGGCAGACTACAGCTTTTATCTGTCTGCAAAATACCTCCATAGGTGTAACCACAGAGCACCCTTAGGCAAAGGAACTTACTCTATTTAAAAATAATAATAAAAAAAAAAAATCCAGCATTTAGTTTAGAGTAAAAGGGAGAAATCAGTGAAGAATACCTAGTGTGCTTAATTTGGTTGTGCATTAACATTTATTGGCAGGTAAGCAGGTCTTTAGCATGCAGCTTTGTAGCATGTTTCAGCTGATATATATCCATGCTTAGACTGGAAAAATTGGTCCTGGTCCTGCTCTCCCTCCAGCTCCCATGTGAATGTTTTGCCACGCTGCCTTGCACCAGCACAGTGGTGCATCTAACAAAACCTGTGTAATTTGCTACACTGTCAAAAACGCCTTAGTGGCTCTTCTGTCTTTATTTAAATATTAAACAAATTTATAATGATTGAACAGAATGCCAGTTACCAGTGTAAGGCTGGAAGTGGCAAATGTCATGTGGTAACTTGAAATTAGAGATATGTGGAGCATTCTAGCTGGGTCATTCATCTTGTAGTCCTTCTCCTCAATCTTCAGTAATATCAGTTTGCCTGCTTATTATTCTCATAAATTCAGAGAAAGTAACATTAGGAGAAGGAACAGAAGTATCAGAAATTACCTGGCAAACAGATTTTCATTGGAAAATACTGAAAGTCATATTATTTGGACTAATAAATTAACTTTGCAAAAAAGGACAAAAGCAGAGTCTTCCTACATATTGACTGTGGTCAATAAGACGACAACTTTTTTAGGACAACCTGAGGCAAATGTAATATATCAAGTTTCAAACAGCTCTTGCCCAATTAAATTAGTGAGTAAATAAGTGAGTAAATTGGTATTGGAAATCCAATTCCCACCAATAAGCTCATTAAGCAGTGGGGAAAGGAAGTTGTTCCTTTTTTATTGTCTTTTTTTAGCTTGTGAAATGGATAGCTTTAAGAAATAGGTAGAATTTGTATTGTTTTGAAGATAATCAAAGCTTGGAAATAAGTATATAGGTAAGAAGCAGTAGCCAGAAGGAAAAGAAAAAAACTTTCATACCCAGGATATAGCTTCCATACAATCTTTCTTCCCAACATAATTGTAATTTAAAAAAAAAAAAAAAAAAAAGGTTTATTTGGTTTAGAAGAAGCATTTGCATTTTCATGCAGGTTTTTATTGACTTGTTTTATAAATTTATGAAAATTTAATATTATTTGTGGACAGAATGGTCAGGTAAAATATGCCAAATACACTACCTTGAAATTAAAAGGTCTCACTGAAGTGGGAGATAGAGAAATATTTAAGTTGTGCCTGATAGTACATGAGGCAAGGCTTCCTCCATTACTTTTGAGTCACAGTTCCGAATAATTATTCTTTTTGTGAAGGGACTGTCAGGGTTCTCTCAGATCCATTGCTGTGAAGTGCTTTGAACAGAAATAAATTGCAAACCATCTTTACATTCTCATTTTCTGATATATGACATGGAAACTTTTGTTCTCCCCTCTCTTCATGTGTGGAAAAAGAAGTAAAAGAAGTACCTTCTTTTCTCAGCCTTTGGTTTTGTTTCAAATCTTTGAAGTGTAAACAAAAGCTGCTTTGAAGCAAACACTAAAATCTACCTCTTTAAAACAGGTAGATCCCCTTAGCTTTGGTTTCCCTTATTAGTAAAATAGAAGATGCTGTCAGGTCTCACTGAGGTAAGATTTGCAGTGTTTCACACACTTAATGGCCTTTTTTATTTCATGATCACATTGAAGTGAGGCCAGACTGGTATCTTTCATGTCTGGTACTGGTTTTCTTTGCTTGACAGATAGAATTTTTTTACAAGCCCAGTCTTCCATTTAGTATATCAGTCTTTCTTGACACCATTAACTTCCATAAAACATCATCATAGAGAGGAAAAATGTCTGAGGAGTCATGTGTATGTGTCAGTCAGCATTCTTCAGTATAGTACTTCAGATGGGTTTATGTGGTAGGGGTTTTTTTTTAGTCTGGTATTCATTTACGTTTGTATTGAACTTTTGCAACTATTCTTGGTTTAAAAACGTTAAATACATTTGATTTGGACAGTCATAGTTAATATGAGGTTTATAGGACTGACCTCTGGCAGTATTCTCTCCCACATCATCAGTGGGGACCTAGAAGAAATATCAATGTAATAGACTATTTTTGGCTCGCTGGACTTTGGAAGACGAACTTGAAGAAAGTGACTTGTAGCTGAATATCTTTGAAGAGCAAAGATACCTGAAAACTTACTGCTTTTGTTACCTGTCAAGAATAGCTGAAAGGAGATGAAAAAATGGCTGAGAGGAGCAGGGAAAGACAGAAACTAGGAACCAGGAAATTTGAGGTTTATTTCTGAATCCTTCTCTAAAATCATTTGTGACTTGAGAGATGCCACAAATGATTTTTTTTCAATATGAAATATATGCTCAAGATAATTTTTGGATTAAAAAAATTAACTTTGTGTGAAATACTCTTTAGAATTGAAAGACATATATAGAGCATATATATAGCATAGCTTCCATTTGGTCTTCTCAATGTATTTATACAGTGCTGCCACTGTAGCATAAGTACATAAAGGCTTTAAGTGGGCAAGGATCACTTGGAAAATCTGATGCAAATTCATAGTTAAATTGCATGTAGTCTCTGACTCAAGAAAGTCAGAGATAGTAAGTGACAGCAGCAAAAGAGCAGCATCCAGAGAAGTCTGAAATAACACCAAAGTTCCTCTAAATGATTTTCCTCGGCAGTTCTCCCAAGGGTATACTGAGAAGTTAATTCTTGTGGAAAGAGGGAAGAAGTTTATGGAACACAATATGACCATTTCTTTTTGAAAACAAAGATATTGTCTAAAATATGGCCTTTTGTTACTGTTGTTTAATCTACACAACTCCGAAGAGCCAGTCTGGAAATCATCCAGGAGTATCTATCCTGGAGTAGAATATTCCCATGTTATCTTAAGGAAACAGAAACCTATTTAAAGATATCAGTGTCATGCCCTATAAAATCATTGGTGAGATTTGTTAGTAATAAGTTTTGATTTAAAACATCAATATATCCTGTTTTATGAGGACATAGAATACAGCTATTGAAAAGGGATTTTATGGAAAATTTTGGACATCAGATTTCTTGAGACAATTCTACTACCAGCTGTAGATTTCAGGTGCTTTTCAGTGGATTCACACACACCTTGAGAAGAATTGTAAATGTCATTTTAACTTCTGAACCCGATTTTGGATTTTGACAGAAAATAAGAGATCAGGTTTCAATTCTGTGTCCTTCCTTAAACCTCTAATGTCTGTTGGAAACTTTGTTGTGACAGTATCATGTATACTAAATTTATATGGTAAAATATTATGTCTTTGTTTATCTGTCCTTTGTTTTCTTTGCAATAAAGAAACATGGATTCATGTAACCTTAGCCGTACATATTATACGTATGAGAAACTGCTCTCTGAAATTGCTTAACTCCACTGATTAAAGAGACAATGTCAATCGCAAACCTTTTTTTATTATTTAAACAGCTACAGTTAGGTATGGTTAATCTCACCAAAATGAATGCTGGAGGAAAGAACAATAGCTTGAAATATAAGTTTAATCCTCAAATCTCTGTTTGGAGCAGTGTGGGATCCCAAAACTGAGATTTCTTGTACTTGTGAAAAAATGATGCTGTGATTCTATGATTTGATTGCTTATTACCAAGATAAAACAGGAAATGGAAGAACACCTTTTTCTGATAGTTCAATAGGTATATATTTATTCAATCAAAAGGTGATCTAAGAGGACAATACTGAGTTTCTGTATTATCTGGCTTCAATGGGAATTCAAGTTTTATGGCTTTTGCCTTCATTTTAGTCCTTTGACAGCTAAAATAATTTAAAAAAAAAACCCTACAAAGCACATTTTTTACAAGTACTTTTTTTCCACAAATTAAAAAAAAATTATACAGGTCTCTAAAGAATTTATTACGCTAAAATTAGCTCTCTGCTCATGAGTTTAGGTTTCCAGTGTGGGAAGAAATGTTAGATCATTGCCTATTTGTAATCTTGTTCTTTCCCAAAATAAAATGTATGTGATTTATGCATTCATCTTGAGGTTTAGTAGGAACTGTGAGAGCTGATGTATGTGTTTGGACAGAGCTGCATAGCAGCTTCTTTTTCTGATATGTGAGCCAGAGAAGATGTTTCATCTCTGTGTGCTGGAATGTAGCCAAGGACTGCATACCCTGGTAAACAAAGCAGAAAAGTCTGATACCCCTTTTGTCCAGTGCACTGGGAAGCACTGACTGCATGTGAATGAAAGTTTCCACAGGTTGAATGAAGGTTCCGTTTCTTCATACACGGTAGTGACATTGACCTTCTGGGTAATAGTAGGAAAGGGACCATTTTGCCACAAATTTTTTTTTATGACTGTGTTAACAGAGGCCATGTCTCTCCTTCTCTTGTCAGACCTGAAAAAGAGATGGTGCTGTCAAGCTGAGAGGTTTGGGGCTTGGCTTCCTTTTTGTTCATGCTTCATGCTGCAAAATTGCACTCAAGTGCAAGACTATTCTAGAAGGTCATGGGAAAATTTTTACTTTCAAACTTGTTTTGACCAGAGCAAAATACTCCTCCGCTGTAAGATATATTCCTATTTCAATTGTAGAACTTTAGAAAAATTGTATTTTTCTCAATAAATAGTTATACTGGTCATTTTGTTCTCTATGGAAATTGTATACTTCATTAATCACTGTCCCGAATTCCCAGTGATGATGATAGAGCTGCCCAATTTTTAAGTAGCCCATGTGGTGCTGCCTGCACCAAGATTTACTAATAGCAAGCAACAAAGATTTTATTCCTCCTGCTGCCTGTATCTGTGAACCAACTGCTTTGCAAATGGTTGCAGTCTGTAGCGCTGCTCTGGAATCAATGAATAGAGATGAAGTGTTTTTGTTTTGATGATGAGTGCAAAGAAGAGAGGAAATCCAGCACAGACAATACAGCATTGATTCAGATAGTATTCATTGCATTGCAGTTAATTTCTAATTGTTATGACTCACTTTGTATATTAGACTGAGTTGATGAATGTGCTTTAGAATCAGTTAATGAGTAGTGAATGTGGTATTTAGTAACACTGTTCACTGTATAGCAGGCAGAAATGTCACAGTGCTGTCACAGTAATCAGAATTCATTTGTGATCTGGATAATCTCATCTAGTGTCAAAATTCCTTGGGATGAGTACTCTGTACACAGAGCTTTCTCATAATGCCATGGGATTGATTTTTAGAGAAGCAAAGTAACTCCGTGCTTAGGACAGCCGGTCTCCCAGGCACTACAGCTCACTTTTAGTTTGAGCCTTCTAGATTAAGCGGCTTTCCAGTTGCAGAATTCTAGTTTTGCGTAACTGCATGTTGAATAAAGAGCTCACAGGGAACAGTGCTAGTAACAATTAACCAGATAACTTGGTGTTTTTAGGGAGAGTGTGTTTTTTCTGAGTTCCAGCAGCACTTCTTTTCTACTTAGGTGACTAGATCTTAGGAATTTTATTTCAGAATTTAAAAAATCTGTTTTCTAGGTAAGAAAGAACACCTTCTGTTATGGATATATTTTGAACTCATATAAAACAATCAGATTTTTTAATTCAACTCTATTTCCAAAACATGATCTGACTTAGTCAAAAGAACAATCCATAAACTTATTCACTGCTAAGAGTGAATTCTGCAGCTGAAGATTTTCAACGAAACTTTTTTTTCTCTGATCTGTGGCAATGAATGCTGTTTGTTTGTAAGAGGTGGCCAGCCTAGCTTAATTTGTACTTGCTTGTTTTTGAACTGCGCCAATAGAGAATTTTATTTAGGAACCTCAAAATGCCATGATTTTAATAATTATTTTCTTGATCCCATTGCTCAGTGCTAGCTATATGAGAATACTCAACATTTCTGTGAACACAAATTTAGTTCTGTGATTATGACAGCAGTCTACAGTGGCAGAACTAAAAAGATTCATGGAAGACTTTAAATTACTTAATTTAGGAATAGGCTAGTATGGACATAACTTTAAAATTGGACATAGTAACTTTAAAATAGTAGGCTTCATTAAAAACATTCATATTTCCATAAAGGCAGTGTGTACTTGAGCACCTCTCCATGGAAATAATTTAGGAATAGGCTAGTATGGACATAACTTTAAAATTGGACATAGTAACTTTAAAATAGTAGGCTTCATTAAAAACATTCATATTTCCATAAAGGCAGTGTGTACTTGAGCACCTCTCCATGGAAATAATTTAGGAATAGGCTAGTATGGACATAACTTTAAAATTGGACATAGTAACTTTAAAATAGTAGGCTTCATTAAAAACATTCATATTTCCATAAAGGCAGTGTGTACTTGAGTACCTCTCCATGGAAATTGCTGTACTTTTTAAAAAAGACTATCCTAACAAGTGATTGGAAAAACAGTGATTTTATACTTAATATTTTTATAAACAATATATTTCAGACAGAACTCTTCTGTTCTAGTTTAACAAAGATCTATAGTTCAGGTTCTCATTATTTTTTTTCCCTTTCTCTTGGTAATTTAACAGTCCTTAAATGGGAGTGCAAAGGTGCTTTAATCGAAATGTAATGTTACATTACACCTGTAAGGTGACCTGGTAAAAGTGACAATCTGATTGTACGTGTTCTAAAGAAGTATAGCTGTATAGATAAGGAGCTGTAATAATTATAAAGAGCCTATGACAGAAGGCAGTATGGTGTCTTTTATCACAGTAACAAGAACAGAGACTCAGTAGTGCACAGTGTTTAATTAGTTTGTTATGTACAAGAAAAAATAAGGATATTAATACAATGATGATCATAAAAAGTGTATTAACATTCAGGGTCCTGCAGAGACTCCATTAACCTTGCCTAAGAGCTGTCAAAGCATTTGCCAAGTTCTCACCCCTTCTAGACAAGGGAACAGATTAATTTTACTCTTGGATGAAGCAGCCCACTGCTGATGTGAAAAAAAAACCAATCCACAGGTCCAGAATTTCATTTCGTGGGACAGATCGGGTACATTGGAATAGATGGACATCTAGAATACCATGGATATTGTAGTCAATAATTTTAGTAAGTGAATCTTAGCTGCATGTTGCAATGGCTCTGAAGATGCTTTCATGGAGCACAGGGACTGCAAAAGGCTCTGTGTAAGCAGAAAACTTCAATTTAAGTTTGTACTGTAATCAGAATAAGAGTGAAGTTGGGTAAATAAATATTAATTAGCCTGATCTTAACTAAGGACCCAAACTACTAAGAAAAGATTTTTCTCTTCTTTAGAGTAATAACTGATAGAATTATATCTGCATTGACAATCATCTAACATATGCCATGGAATTAAGGCTAAGCCTGTGCAAGATTTGGGGTTTTAGCTGATGTTCTCTTTTTAATTTTTTTTACCTTATGAGATTTGTAACATAATTTCACAGAAAATGCTGTCCCACCAAATAATTCTTGAATTATCTATTTTCTTTTTAAAGTCAATATAGCCATATGTCCTTTGTGGAATGTCCAACAATCTACCATTTTCAGAACTGTTTTAATATTTCAAAATAGTGAATACCTATAAAAGTTTTTCCTCATTTTTACATAAAACAACTTTCTAAACCAACAAAACAAAACCTTTTTTTTTGCTGCTTCTAGTGTAAATTAAGTGAAATATTACTATATTTTAGAAACTTTTTTCTCAGTAGTCATTACTTTTCTCTAATATTGCTTGTAATTTCAAGGTCTTATAAGTTTAATCAAGAGTTCGGTGGCAAATGTGAGTTTTTCTCCTGCAAGATGGTTTTATAACAGGAATCTAGAATGTAGCATTTTATTCCAACAATTTTTTATAGAATTCAAAGTTTTGTGTGCTTATAGATCTTTATACACTGAATAGTTTCTTAATTTCTGAAAGAAAGACACATACATTATGGCTACAGATTTTTTTCCTGAAATATTTTCATAAGGGCATAGTTCAATAAAAGTTATTAATTCAGGAGAGAGAAGAAACACCAGTGTGCTGTGTTTGTTTGAAAGAAGTTTCCTATAGCAGATTCTTTCTTCAAAACATTTTCAAGGAATGACAAAATACTGCACTGCTCATCCTACCATTATGTCTCTGTCCTTTTGACTGCTGAAATATCTCTCCACAAAATCTAGAAATGCAAAAATTGTTTAACACTTGTCACACTTGCTGAAACATCAGCCACATGACATGACCTTCCTTCTAGTCTTCCAAATAGTTTTTGTCATCTGTCCTCAATGAGACTTCTGCTTTTCAGAATAAGCTTTAAATATTATAACTTGTCACAAAAATGACAAATAATTTCCCTTTGTACTGACAGTTATAGGAAGTATGAGATTCTAGACATCTGGATGATGGGATGAGAGCAAAGGATTAAATAATTTTTTATCACCTACCAGCAACCAGTCACCTCTAGTGAAAAGCACAATTTTTCACTCTTAAGGCACATATTCCCCACCTTATCTGAAGTTCTCAGTGCTTACCCCTCTTTCTAACCTCATGACATGTTTGAGTGTTGCTGATTAGGACATATATCTCAAAAGCAGAAGCAGTTATGGGCATAAGTACCATGCTAAAAAGCTTACATTGCTTGCAAATGTTTTCCAATTCTCACCTTTCAAGTATTAGGTACTTAAATATGTCCAGAGCTAGAAATAATCAGCTTCCTAGGTTATGCTGTATATTCCAAGGTCCAAGCTTTTTGTTCACAAGGTTCTTTCACTTCATCTGCCCAAAAGATGTTCTGGTTGGTCTTGGTTTCTCACCATCATACAGTAAGCTTACAGCTATTCTCTGCATGCAGGTGCTGGTCCTTTTTACCTCTCTCTGCATCGTATTATAGCCCTCATACATTCCTGCCTGATCTGCGTGCTGACTCTGGAACTCCAAGATTTGCACACAAGACCATTTCTGAACTGGTCTGAAACTTATGTTTCACTCTCCCTACATATGATGGTGACATACATAGCAAGTTGTACTATTAAAAATCAATTTTCTTCTTGTGTCTCCATACCAGCTGGATTAATCACGCTTCCATCCTAAATCCATAAGCATTTCTATTCAGGCCAACCTTGTGTTAGACCGAAACTATGTAAACAATCATGTACTCTGAATCCTCTCTCTCAGTTTTAGTTTAGATCATTTGATGGAGCTGAATAGATTGGACATTAAGCAGTCAAAGTTTATTTATTATCAGTACAAAAATATATCTGGCTGCCAGGCCTTGTTAGCAGCTGCAGTTCAACTTGTCACCATGAGTGAGTGGCTGTGAGCATGGGATTCATAAGCAAAGTGTATTGGGCCTAGATGAGATGGTTAATTCCATGGCAGCCCCAAAAATCCATCCAATAGCTTTGCTTATGTTGTTGTTTGTAATCACAGATGGATTTACCATCTTGCTTAGCTGAGCAAGGCAGCACATTTATATTTCATTTTCCTGTCCAGTGTCCTCTTCTGTGCAATTCTTGGTGGTGAAAGCTCCAGACAGATATAGTTATGCTTTTTCAGGAATGCTTTCTGTGAAGCATTTCTTTTTCAGAGGGTTCTTCTGCAGATTGTTAAAATTGCTATGTGAATGGAGAGAAATTTGGAAGTTTTACCTTGCTTTTGCCAATCAGTCTGTGGTTCAGGTTGTAAACTGAGGGAGGCCACTAGGTCCACCCAAGTAATGCCAATCAGAGCATTCCGCTGTCTTCTTAACATCCTTTCTGGAGCAGTCTGTGTTTGTGGCTTGTCTCATTTTCAATACACAAGTTTAGGGAATGTGAACATTTCCTGGAAGAGATCTGTGCATGCTCCCTCACCAATTATGGAACTGTGATTTCCATCAGATTAAGATTGCTTGACCATAATTTGCCACAAAAGCATTCAGATTGGAAACACTCAATTTTCTAAGTCAAAGAAACATGCAATCAAGGAAGAACTTCAAGGGGGGGTTTATTTATATACATGAATAAAGTGATTATATACATGCGAGATTTCTGCAAAACTAGATTAAACTCCTATATTATCTTGTTTTAGCTAAACATGCTTTCCTTTTGCCTTGACAGGATTCTTTATTTTATGGCAAAAGTTTCTGAATAATCAATCAGGTGCTAGGAAGGGTAGTCTAGAAATGGAGAAAACAGGAGAAAAAAGTCACATTTCACCTTCTCATAAAAACATTTAGAGTCACTGATAATACTCTAGGCAGTTGTGGGAGTAAAGTAGTATTTTAAAAAAACAGCAAATGCTATGGTGATTTTGGTGCTTTCAGGGATACTAAACTAGAGACATAAAGTTTTGGAGAGCCTGTTAACATTACAGTTTATGCTGTGCATATGGATCAAACCCCTGGGAAATGCAACACACCGAGACTTTGCAGAACACGACATCTCCTTGGAAGCCTTACAGAGGACAAGAGGACCCAGGAGTGAGCCCTGGAGGAAGCTGGTGGAGGAGGCCGTTTGGGAAGGCCTGGCTTGCTGGTGGGTGCTGGGAAACCTGTATGAGGTCCACAAAGGGACCCGAGTTGAGGGGTCAAGGAAACCAGGGCAGATGAGGCCCCTGTCCTATTTCAGTGTCCACTCATACATGTCAGCCTAATGAAATTACAGGTGGTGCTTCAATGCCTCTCTTCATCAGGCCATCTTATCCAACAGCACTGCCATCCACTGTGAGGGAAAGTGAATTTTCAGACTATTCTTTATTGATAAAAATAAAATTATGCATTTTAATATTGAAAATTGTCATTTGGGACAATTATTCTTTTCTGTGCATTGCTTAGGTCACTAATTTACACCATCAGGCTGATAAATGCTAAACTAATTGTGGTACTTAATTATCTGGTATTTTATGGAATGGAAAGTCTGAAAACATTGCATGCACACAGCAGGATCCCCATGAAGAAATGAATTTTCATTTATGAGTGTTAAAACTTAGCAATGTTAAACTTAGCAGTGTTTCATGTTCCTAAAAATAAGTGTGTATGAACTTGATGCAGTCTTTTCAGTGTTGTCATTGCAAATTTGTTTCTATTTATATATTAAAAAGATGAATTTTTTGTCAGTAGTAAAATTTTGAGAAATATGTCTGTCCTCCTTCCTTTTATTTAATATTTTTATGATTGTTCATATTTAACAGGATTTTGGAAGTTGATATTAAAATTTTCTTTCTTTCTTTCTTTCTTTCTTTCTTTCTTTCTTTCTTTCTTTCTTTCTTTCTTTCTTTCTTTCTTTCTTTCTTTCTTTCTTTCTTTCTTTCTTTCTTTCTTTCTTTCTTTCTTTCTTTCTTTCTTTCTTTCTTTCTTTCTTTCTTTCTTTCTTTCTTTCTTTCTTTCTTTCTTTCTTTCTTTCTTTCTTTCTTTCTTTCTTTCTTTCTTTCTTTCTTTCTTTCTTTCTTTCTTTCTTTCTTTCTTTCTTTCTTTCTTTCTTTCTTTCTTTCTTTCTTTCTTTCTTTCTTTCTTTCTTTCTTTCTTTCTTTCTTTCTTTCTTTCTTTCTTTCTTTCTTTCTTTCTTTCTTTCTTTCTTTCTTTCTTTCTTTCTTTCTTTCTTTCTTTCTTTCTTTCTTTCTTTCTTTCTTTCTTTCTTTCTTTCTTTCTTTCTTTCTTTCTTTCTTTCTTTCTTTCTTTCTTTCTTTCTTTCTTTCTTTCTTTCTTTCTTTCTTTCTTTCTTTCTTTCTTTCTTTCTTTCTTTCTTTCTTTCTTTCTTTCTTTCTTTCTTTCTTTCTTTCTTTCTTTCTTTCTTTCTTTCTTTCTTTCTTTCTTTCTTTCTTTCTTTCTTTCTTTCTTTCTTTCTTTCTTTCTTTCTTTCTTTCTTTCTTTCTTTCTTTCTTTCTTTCTTTCTTTCTTTCTTTCTTTCTTTCTTTCTTTCTTTCTTTCTTTCTTTCCCTTTCTCCTTTCCTTCCTTCCTTCCTTCCTTCCTTCCTTCCTTCCTCTCTTCCTGACTACACTTGATGAGATTTGGGTTGTTAGTTTACTCTTGTAGCAGAACTATGGCTAAAAACAAGGCAGGGATCCACGTATCACTTAGGTTGCTGGAGATTTTCTGTTAATTTCTGCCAAAACAAAATAGGTTATTCCTAATTCCTCTTGAGCAGTATATAATTTCTTTCCTTTTTTTTCCAGTCAGAATTTACATATATTGTGGAGAAAAGAAACAAAGGTGATCCTCAGTATTGAAGATGAGTAACTTGTATGCGAATCCTGAGAAATTAATTTTACAAATGCCTTCTTTTTTTTTTTAAATACCTTTAAAAAGCATTTTAAACAGGTGAGCTGTTCCCTAATGGTATCTAAAAAGAAAAAAACAATTTTGATAAATGATTTAATAGTTTTTAGAGAAAGGATTGAAAATTAAAAGTAAGAGAATATAAAATAATAGAAAGATAGAAATTTTCACTGAATACATATCTCCCAACTGAAATAATTTATTTTCTTTGAAATACCCTATTAAATACTTTTAGTCAGTGATGATCACAGCTTAAATCAATTAAATAAGATGTCAAGTGTGAAATGTGCCTCTGAAGTGACATCTTTTAACATTCTTTTTCGGCTTGTCGTGGTTAGGATATTTACTTACTTTTAGGAAAGAGGCCCTTTTTGTTATTAGCCATGAAAAGAACTGGGTTTTAATGTTATTGTGCATTATTAATAGCATAATTTTCTGAATTCTGTGGAAAAGAAATGAACTTGCAGAGATTATTATATCACTAGTAGTGATACTGGACAAGTTATAGAAAAACCTGATTAATTCTGCATGCGTTGAAATTTCAGATGTGTATCTCTTTATTGTATGACTTGAGAAATGAATACTGAAAATATTTCCTGCACATTCCTGCTTGCAATCATACCCATGCTATTCAAAATTACTGGGGAAATCTGAATGCTTAAATATTATCTCTCAGTGTATTGGAAAACTTGAAATATCTGTCATAGTCAGTTTAAAAATTAAATTCAGCAGCAGATTCAAGAATAGGTACAGAGCCATGTACTTGGAATTAATTTCTTATAAACATTGATTCCACAGGAAAAATGAGTAGGTAAAAAATGACTCATGAAAAGCCAGGTAGTTTTATGGGAGAAACTGTGCATGTGAGATGCTCAGGGTCATACGGCAAAAGTCACTAGAAGTCGTAGAGAAACAGATGGCTAAACCAACTGAACACAAATGGATTTCTCACCTGGAGAATTCTTGCATGCTTGTGTTGGTGGAGCAAAGATGACATTCTGTGAATTTAAGACTATCCTGGTCTTCTAATAGTCATGCAGTCAGGCACAGTTCATGAGCACTAATCTCATTCCTTGACCCATGAGCACTCAGTAGACAGTAAAGAGTATTGGCTGTTGTAAGCATGACTGTATAACTAAAGTGTAGAGCACATATTTTTCTAATGTGATTTGTATGTTAAATCGCATTTCAGTCATACTTCATTCTTCTTTACCTTGGCACTGTGCTGGAACAATATGTTTCATGTTGAACTTTTTTACCCTTTGGTGACAGTTCTGGATAAATAAAAACCTAAAACATTTCTAACTACTCAAAAAATGGAAGTGATAACTCAAGTTGCCCTTTTATTCTGCTGTATTGAGGTAGCCTTGTGTTGATACATTAATATAAATCCTTTTTAAAGTTGATTTTATAATTCGTTTCATAAATACATTCAATAAAATTCAAACAAGGGATGAGTCTTTTCTCATTGGATCCTATGGAGGAGTAACATCTAGTTTATATTACCTTTCTCCGATTTTTGCCAAGCTTGAAACATATAAACATTTTAATAACATTCCGTTTACTTTTCTCTGACGTTTTTTCAGGTAGCTGAAGGTCTGCTTAAATATGCTTTTGAATCTTGTGTTTAGAAAATACATTATTTGGTTTATTAATTTTAGTTTATAATTGCTTAAAAGGTATTTCAAATGTATAATCTTACTTCATATACAGTGTAAATTGAAATTATACCCATAAGATACCATTGAGTTACAAATTTTGGGAAGTATTTTTTTTTCCACAAAGCATCACATCAGACCACTCATGAGCCACTGCACTGTGATCCCTATGGATCTCTCAGAACTCATTTATGATTGGGGCATAAAGGATTAAGACATGTGGTGTCCTCTGAAAAACATGAAATCTTTCCTTCACATGAAAGACTCCTCAAATCCAATTGTCTTTTTCTAAAACCACCCACAAAAAGAAAAAAAAATGTGGGAGGAGGAGAAGAAAAATTTAAATGGGTCTATCAGTCATAAATGACACTTCTTTTTTTCCCAAGTGAAGAATTCCTTTTCAGTTAATATACAGGGAAAATTTGTCATCCTTAGATGAGTAAATGCACACAGACTGAACAAAAAACTTAAATCCCTTACTCTTGAAGGAAAACTATTTTCATATACAGTATTAAGAAATGGTTTTGATACTGAGAAGAATTAAATACCTGTGTGTTTCAGTCTTTTTATGCTTTCCTTGGTATATATTAGTCATGTACTATTTGAATGTCATCTTATCTTGAGAAATTGCAAAGAAGTAATTAATATCTCTATTAAAGAAATTAATAGCTGTTGCATGGGAATTCTTCCTAAGCAGCCCCTAGTTTTACCTGTGTGTTTCAACTGGGCTATGAGATGACTACAGTTTATAACTGGTTTTCCTCAACTGTCTCTTAAGACAACCCAAACCTGTTTTTAACCTAGTTATAAATCACTTCTCAACTGGAAATACATAAGAACAAAACACATAGGTTTTATGGATTTGATTATTTTCTAAGATGACTTAAGCACTTCAGACCTGCTTCTGAGGTCAAGGAGAATTATTTTGGTTGAAATGACAGATTCAATATGCATATTTTTGGGTTGTCCCATGTTGGTTAATTCAATAGCTGAGCTGTTAATGAAGAGCAGCTTTGAATAGAAATAAAGTAATAGGGGATTAAATTATGTATAAATCTTGCATTTTTCCTGGTTCAATTTAGAAGTAAGAATTGAATTCAGGCTTAATTAAGGAATCAAGTCAGCTTCAAATCCAAAGACTTATTGTGAATTTAACTAGAAATCTAATAAGCACCATTTCAATCTATTCATTTAAGTTCTCTTTTTTTATTTGTTTGTAGTTGTTGTTATTTTTGGGTTTGATTATTGAAGATATGGGGAAAGAGAACACAAGGAGAAATAGTTAAATTTACTATTAAACTTATCTTACCTCTGTGGTTATTGTGACATATACTTTAAAATTTGGGTTTACATACTAGATTTTTTAATATATATATGTCTCAATATTATTAGCAAAGGTTTTTAGGCATCGCTACCTCCATTCTACAGGAGAGGAATATTGTTATATAAACTGATATCAGAACCACACATAGAATCTTATACAAAGGTTTCAGTGTATTGGGTTTATCTCCTGTTCTCTAAATGGAGTACTGTTTGTGTTGTACAACATAAAATGTATACGTAAGGGTACAGCTTTAAACTGCTGTGTTTTGATGTTTTTATGCTCTCTATTAATTACATACCATGAAATATCACTTTATAGATAAACAGTAGTGTATAATAGAGAGTAAATTATGGACTACCAAATGTGGCTTGCTCTTGATTGATACAATTAGATGGAATTACTACATATATTCATATAAAATGAAAATTAGACTTAAAAAATCAATATTTTTGACTGAGCATGGAAAAATTCAGTTAACAATTCATGCTTATTGATTTCATGCAGAAGAGTTTCACTGCAATGATATGCAATCCAAAAATTAGGAACCAACTTTTGGATTTTTCTTTGGAACCGTGCCTGCCATTTCTATTTTTCTAGAAACTGAAAACTCTCTGCTGCTTTCTGCATTTCAAATAAATATGTATTTTTTTTTAAAATAGTATTTCAAAACACCTGTGTTCTTTACCTGAGTTCTTAATATAACACGTCTGTCCTTTGAAACAAAGTATTTCTTTCAAAGTGTAAGATTTGGAAAGGTAAAGGGAAAACATCAGTAGAATGTCTAAACTCTCCAAAGACAGCTGCAGTTTCAGAAGTCTCATCAACTAACTTAAAATAACACACAAAAAAAATTAACTCACAAAACTTATGTTTGGATAACTCTTATCCTAAAAATTTATTGTGCATATAAAATTGAATATCGAGGTTATTGCTGTCAACTTCTTTTATTGCATTTTCAAGGACTGGTGAATGCATGAGAAGTATAAAATTAGCTAATTAAGTTTAATCACTAAACTCTGTTCCTCTCATTTCCTGTAATAGAATGCTGGAGTCTCTCAAGTAACTGTTATTATTGTATTTATGTTGGTTTTTTTTTTTCTTTACAATTTATTTTATACATATATGGACAACCTGGCCAGCATATTACTTTTTCTTATTTAGAGAACACTTATGTTTTCATGTCTGTTTCCGACATTTTTTTTTTTTCTTATAGAGTTACACTTGTAATAAAAAATTTCAGTATGAACTGAAAAAAGTGGTCTGTATTCTAGTTACTAAAGTATTATAAATCTCTAGATTCATCAAAGTTCTGATTCTTCTGTGTAGTCATTCTTGGGAAAAATGGGTAAAACCACTTAAAGTTGCAGAAATATTACATCTGATCAAAACAGGTTTCCATAAGGCACTATAAAAATACCAGTATATTCAAATGATAATTTCTCTTTTATATCAAGTGCAGAATATATCATGGACTGAGATGAGCACATAACCAAATATGACACTGATGTTTTTACTCCTAGAAGAGTGATCATCAGCATAACTTGTCTCTTTGTTCATGACTTCTATAATTTCTCTCTCAATCCGTAAGATTTGCTATGCATTTTACGTTAATCCCAGAATCTTATAAAATAAAATGAATGCATGGAAATGGATTTTTGTGAGAGGAATTTAGCATGTTACAAATATTTAAGCTATGACAAGGTAGTAGAATGTGATTGTAATGTGAGAACAAAGTCTCTTTAATCAGTTACTTGTAGTTTAGAAATGTGTTTGGCCACTTGAGCCAAATTCTGCCATTAAGAGTTTTGAAAGCATTTTAATTGACTAGTTTGATTGGAAATTGGTTTTGTATGCCTCTAGCAGAGAATGAGCCAGAAAAGAGATTACATGTACTCCAAAGGAGATATTTTAGTACAGAGATAGCAACATACACTCGATGCCCTGGACTATAGCAAACACTGCTAAAAAAGCTCTCTAAATATCTGTTTGATTGGTAGATCATGGAACAATTTACTGTAAGAGACAGCTGTGCAAGGATCCTAAAAGTAGTTCTTCATATGTAGTTTAAATTTAAAAATAAGAATATAAATTAAAATATCCAGGTGTCAAGAAAATGTAATTTCAAAAAGTAACTTAAAAGTTTCCTTAAAGATTAAGAGTACTGGGTCCATTCTTTGTATTTAAATAGTTCCCATGTCTGTCAGAGAATATTCTGTAAAAGGTAATATCATATGGAATGAAGTATCATGCAATCTGTTATCTTTCCTGGATATTTATAGCATTGAATATGGCACTTTCTATTTAGTAAGACACAAGAAAATATTTAAGACAGGAGAAAGGTTCATCTAATGAACTTGTTCTTTAAAAATCTCTCTGAGAAAGAGTAAACATTGTGAAATGGTTCTCAAAACTAAATTACTTAAGAAATGAAAATTTAAGTTGTGATTTACAAGTGAAGTGATTTATTCTCAAAAGCTGAAATACAGTTCAATTATTTTTGCATTAAATCTTTAAATTTTAAAAATTTGAATTAAAACTTTTTTATGTATTTAGAATGGCAAATGAAAGTAAAAAGATGATTTTTCAATTCTTTCACAAAACTAAAAAAACTACTTAGTTGTCCCTTCCAAAAATGTTTAATACTAAACATTAGAATAAAGTGTGTCTTTCTCAGTGCTGACAAAAGTGTTCATTTCACTTCCTGTCATGTTACCATATGCATGTCAGTGTATAACTTCTAAGAAGTCATGTCATTTTATCAGCAGACAGGAAAGAAACATAGATTTGTAAAATTTAAATATATATGTTATATCTATATCAAGGGCTTATAAATAGGGAAGTTGAATGCACTTGAAAGTCTCATATTCTCAGACACAGTATCTGGTAATCACAGAATCATGGAGTCATTTGGATTGGAAAAGACATTAGAGATCATCAAGTCCAACCATTAGCACAGCACTGCCATGTTCACCATTAATCCATATCCCCAGGTGCTGCATCCACATGTTTTTGAAATACTTCCAGACATGGTGATTCCACCACTTATCTGCAAGCCTGTTCCAATGCCTGACCACTATTTTAGTGATGAAATTTTTCCTAATATTCAAACTAAACCTGCTGTAGTACAACTTGAGGCAATTTTCTCTTGTCCTGTCATTGGTTGCCTGGGAGAAGAGGCTGACCCCCACCTGGCTTTCGGGCAGCTGGAGAGAGCGATGAGGTCTCCCCTGAGCTTCCTTTTCACCAGACTAAACACCCTCAGCTCCCTCAGCCATTCCTCACAGGCCTTGTGCTCCAGACCCTTCACCTGCTCCATTGCCCTTCTCTGGATGCACTCCAGCATCTCAAGGTCTTTCTTGCAGTGAGGGGCCAAGAACTGGACAAGGGATTTGAGGTCTGGCTTCACCAGGCAAAGTTTTATGCTTGCTAATAAGCCTAATATAATTAACACTGAAGGTGTTACATTTTTCTAAGATGATGTTACCTGGCTTTCAGAGGATTAGCTCCTATCTATGTCCCTGTTGTGGCAATAGAGCTTGGGTTACATACTCTCTCAACAGTACCTCCACATTTTGTGGGATATGGACTATTACAGGGTTTCCCAGGAAAAGGGTGCAGTTTTTCTCCAATATTGTTGAACTGGTTAATCCTTTACTTAATATGCATACAGATGCCAATTAATAATCATCAGTAGAAAGACTGGTATTGATCCTTAGAATTGCAGAACAGTATGATCTACTGCCATATTAGGAAACCAAATAAGAGTGTGATTTATACATATCATCTGAAGGTGATTATGCTCTTGGCCTTTTTTAATTCCTCAGGAAATTAATAGGAAGGTAGAAAGTGGTCAGGTGAGATATTCCATTTACTTTAACATTTTGAGAACAAGAGCTTAGTAAGGAAAACGAACAATTATGTAGTATAAAAATCTTGTCAAAATTCTAAATTTGGTTCTTATCATAAAATATTCTTAAGAAATGTCTGGTCACTGGAATATTTTTCTCATCTCCCAGTTCTTCTGTATAAGATATTTTGGGATGCTAACTTTAAAGTGTGGGATGTAATTATTTTTTTCCCATTGTAACTTGACATCTCAGCTAGTACAGAATTTCTTGCTTCACACTCTTTCCTCCTCCATCTACTGAACTTTTATTTTCTTCCTTCTTTTCTTCTTGTCACTTTGTCTCATATTCTGATAGCCTCTGTCAGCCTTAATCACAAACTTAACTTTCTTCTCATCCATTTTTCATTTCCCTCTCCCTCATCTAACATGAGTGCAACTTGTGTATATATATTCTCTTAGAAATTTATTTTCTGCTTTTACATGTGCACAGACTCAGCATCAGCAATTTCCACATATCACAGTTCTTACTTTTTTCAGTTCATTTGGCCCCAAATGCTCCAAATTCAGGGAGGTTCAATTGCTTATATGTGGTTTAGGTACATCAATCCAATTCTTACCGTAAAGAAGTCTGTATATGTGGCTGAGTCTGTAGGAATAAACACTCTCAAAATATACAGTAAGGTACAGAGGTGATTTTGGGTCTCTTGAGGAATTACTTGCTCTCCTGGTTCCAGATGGGATCAAGTTAATTTCTTCCTAGTAGCTGGTGTCATGTTGTGTTTTGGATTTAGGATGAGAACAATCTTAATAACACTGATGTTTTAGTTGTTGCTGAGCAGGGCTGACACTGATGCAAGGACTTTTAGCTTTTCCTACTGCCCTGCCAGCAAAGAGACCAGGGGTGTACAAGAAGCTGGGAGAGGATGCAGCTGGGTCAGCTGATCTCAAGTGACCAAAGGGACATCTCAAACCATATGGCACCATGCTAAACATGCTGAACAGTAAACCTGAGGGCAGTTGGTCTGGGGGTGGCAGCCTCCTGTTCGGGGACAGGCCAGGCAGCCGTCAGTGGGTGATGAGCAATTGCATTGTGCATCGCTTGTATATTCTTTTATCATTTTTATTATTATTTTCCTTTCATTTTTCTGTCTTATGAAACTCTTTTTATCATGACCCATGGGTTTTACCTTTTTGTATGTTTCTTTCCTCCAATTCTTTACAGTAACACAATCTCCTAATGTCAGGATGGAAAAGAACTCTAAAAGACCTGTGCAAATATCAAAAATATTTAGACTAGGGAAAAAAGAAAACAAACCATAAACAAAACCCAATCAAAAAAACAACAGAAACAAAAAATTAAAAAAACCACAACCCAAACTGCAATAAAAACCAATACGCAAAGAAAAGGCAAAACAACCAACACAAACAAAAAAAAAACCCAAAAAACCTGGCAGAAACTAATACCCTGGGCATTTAGAGGAAAGATTCCTGCTTATAGTAGTATTTAGGGTTAGTAGGCTCATATCACCTTAAGTCATCTCCTGGGTTAATTTTCTTTTGCAACAATGGGAGGCTAAATATCAACAAATGCTTTTGGCATGTCTCCCCTTTTTTACCTCTCTACTTCTGGTGAATTAATAAAAAGGAGGAGAAATATGACATATGATGGCTTTTCTATGTGTTTGTAGGGACTGGTCCAGTGAACAACTTGCTATTGAATTCATTACTCATATTTCACCTTGACCATCCTAATATATCTGACAATTCTTATAAATTTGTCTTCCTTAGTCTTGAGTGAAGGATGAAATTTCTGAATTACATCAATGAAGAAGTGAAAATCTGCATGAAAATGTTTATCACTGTCTGCAGCATTCTGTGACATGAGATGTCAATATTGAAAGAAAGGAAGACAGCTATTTGATAATTACTGAAAGAGAGAAAATTCATCAAGCAGTATTTTAGAAGGCCATGAGGTTTTTACTTCTTTTTTTCTTGAAAGTGTACATATTCTTGTCTACATAGGTAGTATGCCTCTAAGAATTTTTCAAGTCTTCAGCAGTTAATTGCATTTGTAAGAAATCACAGGCATCCTTATAGTGAGATGTCTTGCAGAATTAGATTTTGCCTTGCCTTATCTCTAAAGTCACATTTAGAAAAAAAAAAAAAAAGAAAGAAAGAAAAAGAAAAAGAATAAAAAATGAAGCTCTAGAGCATGACATAGGTGTCAAAATGTCTTGGACACTATATCCAAATAGTCATTGCAATGGAACTGTTACTGTGGTCGGACCCCTGAGTTATAAGCCAATCCAGCTGTGACTTTCAGTACAGAAGTAGCAGTTATACTGTTCTCTTTTTCTCCCTAAGGAAAGAAGAAGGGAAAGGAAATGTCTGATGTTGTCCTTTGTTCTGGGAAGACATGGACTTTTGAGATGCTCCTCCCAGCATGAAATACTATTTAATTCTCAGGGAGGGAACCAAACTGGTGTACAGAAAGACAGATTGTAGTAACCTGTGATCTGATGAAAGCATTGCTGTATTTAACTGCAAAATGAAAGAAGACTTCCTAAAAGAGGATGGAAAAATAATTCTGTTCCACAATTCCCTAGGTAAAGTGAGCTATGTTTAAATTAGCAAATAATGTGTCATAGTAGGAGAATAGCTCTATCCTGGTCCTGTGAGCTGATGGAAATGCCCCTTTGTGGGTGGAATGGGTTCATGGCCTTCACAGGGCTCATCTTCCAGTTCAGTTTTGCCCAAAAGTAATATAGCACCACATAGAGTCCTCCCTGCCATGTCGAATCCAAGCCTGGTGAGTGTGAATGATCAGATTTGCTTCAGAAGCACATTTCTCATCCAAACTGAAACATTAATGTAGACACACACCTGTATATCACTTAAATACATTGGGTGGCAAGTTCAATCCCTGAAAAAGATGTCGCTGCTCAAGGTGTGCACAGTTAGACATTGTAAATCACAGTCACAGGATGCCAAACTCATAGTCACAACAGATGCCAAAATCTTACGGGGTTCAAAAACTCTACATACAAATTCATGAAAATAAAATGCATTAGATATAAATAAATAGAAAGATATTACTTCTAGCTGCAATGTTCCAGAGAAACAAATGACTGGAAGAATTAAGCAATGAAGTACTATCACTTTGTCCTGCTCTTGAATTGCTTTCTAGTTACCTGCTGTTGATCACCCTCAGAAACTAATGGGCAAAGTGTGACCTGGTACAAAAAGCCTCATGTTGACTGACCCCCTTAGTAATCTTATACAGCACACGAGATGCAGGCAAAAGTCCAGAAACATCCAGAAAGGTTACTTTCTCAGTCATTATTTTCAGTTTGTCCTATGTAGATAAATGCCAATGTGTACTGATAAGTTACATAGCCTAAGCTTCTGCCTCAGAAATGAAGGTGTTTGAAGACAAGGATAAATGTAATTCAGGTAGTAGTCTTTTAGAGACAATAATTGCAACATTTTTCTGGGTAGAACTTTACTTTTATTGTTGTATGTTAGCAGAGACAACAATAATTAAAATCTGCATTTATTTCTTAAATATTTCTGTGATACTAGAGCACACTTCTGCACTTCTGTCTTTTGTTTTCAAGTTTCACTATCAATGTGTAGGGTTTTGATTTGTAAATGTTTGTCTGATACAGTACCTGACAATAAATTTATTAATAATAGCTGATGCTAAAGACTACTTTTCTTCCGGTACAATTCAGTGTTTTGCTTATTTACTTGAAATTCCTGCAGTTCTGACTACTCCCTCTGGATATTAACTTACAAATATTATGCTTGAAAAAATCCACGTCCCAAAGGGCCAAAAAAGAAAGCAAAATTGTTCTCAGGAAATCTGTAAAAATCCTCACAGCTGTAGAGTGCACTTGAGGATAGGCCAGACTGAGAAGATTCTATAGGAAAGAGGCATATTCAGTCCAATTTAGGTGTCAACTGGGTGATTTAAAAAAAAAAAATCTGTAATAATAGGATGTAATTAATATTCAACTCAATGGAAAGTTTTACTGAAAATTGCACTTTGAATGTCCCAAGAAGTTCCTTTATATCAATTATCTATAAATAGAGTAACTATTAATAGAATGGATTTAATGGTAATCATCTGTACTTTACTGTACTGAGTTAAATATTTTTAAGCCATCAAGATAATTTCAAGGAGGTAATATGGAATTGTTAAATTTTTAATATTTAAACAAAATGCATGAAGGAATTAAGCAAAAGAAAAAAATAGTATAATGCATGTTTGTGTGTTGCAATAATGTCTGAGAACAGGTAAGCAGAAAATTATTTCAAGTGTTAATTATTTTCCATGGAAGCAGATGGAACCTACTAACTTTTGCTAACATTAACTGCAAAACCAGAAGTTATATTGTTTTATTCAATATGTTTGAACATATTTTGCAGAGCAGAAAATGAAATATCTATAATAGTAAGACAGTGGTTTCTACAAAGTAGATGATGCTGGTAGAAGTGATAGAGACTAGTTATTTAATATTTATTCACTTTCTGTAGAGAATCTTCCACCTGGCATTTGCACTTAGCATATTTCGCAATAACTGCTTTAGGCATTTAAAAATAATTTGGGTATATCTATATAATTTACTTTGACGATTTCTCTGGAGTCCCTTTGAGTAGTTATTCATTTATTACACTGTAATAAAGAAGATAGGTATGATTCTTGCACGGAGCTCCTTTGAAATGAAAAGGCTTACAAGCAAAACACAGTGTTTCTACATATGTGAAATTTTCAAATATATTTCTGTCTATAAATTTGCATGGAAAAAGCAGCCAAAGTGTGTGGGTGTATTTCAGATGCAGTTACTTCCAAATTTGAAAGGATCAAATACATGGGACAAATCTATAATCCTTTCATGATTATGTTAAAATTTAATATAAAATCTCATTCATGTTTTCTAAATAAAATAGTGCATGTGGAAAGCCATAAATCACAGAGCTCCCTCTTCCAACAACTTTCTAAGTTCATATAATGTTGGTATAAGAACTTTTATAATATTATTACTGTTAAACTGCATTTTTTCTATTGCGACATGTAAATAACAGACAACTAATAATAGTGCTAAAGTAAAATGCCCCTTTCTTTGTGTTAATCCAGGGTAGACAACATGTTTGATAAACCCATAAAAGGTGTTATATAAGTAAGAGATAAAAACCACCTTTGTTTGTGTCTTCCATGTCTTATCAACTCTGCAGACGGGTACTAGGTAACAGGGTGAGACTGAGCAAGAATCGATCAACTTTCTGATTATACAGTGTAGATAATTACCTTCCCCCAGGTCAGTATGCATTTTCAGTCATAATGATGTGTGTTCAGACAGGAATTGATAGGATTTCATTGTAAGAAGGATCTCCAAAGCTGAGAATTTCCAATTAGAGGATATTTAGGAAATTCTGTAAAGTTTGTTTTTAAGCATTGTTAAAATCTTGCAGCACTGACTTTAATGCCTGATTTTAATTTTAAATAAGATATACTCTAGATACTTCCTAGATTCCATGGAAAATGTTTGGAGGATGATTTAAGAATGTTAGTAATTTCAGCACCAGAAATTAAGGGTGTGAAAAAAAAAATCCTCTATAGCTATAATAAAACCACCCATGTGAAATCAAGAAACAGATACATATATTCATGGGTCTTACAGTCTGATATAGCAGTTGTGAAGTTTTAGTTAGTTTTGAAATAGTTTATGACAGAATCAGTACCTTTTAAATGCGAAATACAGTCAGATGAGATATATTGGCAAAAATCTAGAAATCTGTAATTGAATATCTTAGAGGTATCTATTTCTCTACTGGAATTTGCATAGAAACATTCACTGACAAATTTTAATGTATTCACTTGAAACACACTTCTTCATGACAAGAGAATTCTTTTCTTTAAGTGTATTGATTCAAAGTGTTTTTTTACTGTAGAGGCACTTACACTTTTCTCATTGCTGTGAAGGAAGTATCTGGCAACTGACTCAGAATCACTTTCATCTAGATTGGATCATATCTTGCTTCCTGAGTCAGTTGTCACAAATTATAGATTAGCAATCTTCCACACACAGTTTTCTTCCAAATAGAGTAAAGATAGTAATTTGCTTGGAATTGTCATCTAATTAGTATTTAAAAATAAGTGGGAAAAACAAAGGAGTTCCATGTCATTAACTACAAAGACGGTAAGACAGGAACCGTATAATAAGTTTCATAGGAATAGAGAATTTATGTGGTGAAATAAGTAGTAAAAATCTTTTTTTGGTTACCTTGAAGCATTTTAATATGCCAGAGTATTTCAGAAGAGTATTGCAAATATTACACTAAAAGGTTTTTCAAAATTATATTTATTTGAGGGGTGTATGTATGTTTTGTTTTGGTTTTTGGGGTTTTTTTTGAGAAGAGGGGAAGGGACTGGTGCAGGGAAATACCTGTTTATTATTAGAGGAATAGGGATTTAACACCATCATTATTTGTGTATGCAAAAAAGCAGTTACCTTCTAATGCACCTATGAAATACCAGGAAATGAAGTACAAGTCTAAATATTCTGTTGGCAACAGTAGTCTTTGCACTGATTTTTACAGGCTGTGGACTGGGTCTAGACAGTCATTCACATATTACACATTTACACACATTTTTTGACCTGATGTACTTTAATGAGATGTCTTAATCATGACAGAAATATTAACTGTGCACACCAAAGATATCTATGCACAATTTCCTAATATCATTTAATATTTCCATATATAGGGACAATCTGGGATCTTGTGAATAAAAGCTTTCAAAAGCAAAATTAAAAATATTCATCACCCAAATTTATGTAGCACAGAGAAACTGACATCTGTATCCACTTACATGCATATTAAACAGCTTACTAACAAATACATTTTAAAATATCTCTATATTTCAAGTTCTTGTTGGATGCTCTTCCTTTTTACAGTGCACTGATTGCAGTGATATTCAGGGTGGGATGCCGAAATGGCAGGATGATCTTTCTTCGCACTAAGCTGTATGATAGAACGAAAGTGTTCAGAGAAATATTTTATAATTAATGCTGCCTGCACAAAAAGGGCATCACGTCACTCTTCAGAGATGACAGACCCTATTTCACTGGCTAGACTACACATCTATTATTGTGTACAGTTCTGAGCACCTCAGTACCAGAAATATCTGAATCAATTGGGAGGAAATAGGAAAAGAGAAGACAAATATATAAGTACTCCAAGTATTAAGGAGGATGAACTGTTCTATTACATTTCCACAGACTAGGCAGATTTTCTGTAATTGGAACTGTATTATATCAATATTCCTTGAATTCAGTGGTCAGAACAGGTTTAAAGGGATAGTTTTTATATATGAAATACCTGTTTTCGTGTCATCCTCTGAACTGCCTCTCTTCATTCAACATTAGTTCCAGTGGCCTGTTCCTCTTTATTGCCAATTTCTCCTGTCCCCTCAATATTTCCATATCTCATATGGTCAACAATCTGATAACATAAAACAATCCAGCATGTGACTTAAGTAGAATGCATTTATTTTACTGTGCTGGCTGGGTGCAAGCATGTGTTTCTACATATACAAAAATTTACATGTATGATACAGCTTTTTTCTTCCTCAAACCCAAAAGCTAGGGAGTCATATGGAACAAAAAAAACACGAGGAAAAACTGTAGTGAAAGAATGTGTGAGAAAAGCAACCTCTCAAAAATTTAAGTTATGAAAATAAATCTGCTTGAATTTCTGTGTATTTGCACAAAGCCAAAGCCACACCAAACAAATAGTTGTTGGAGTCAATCTGGTAGTGTTCAATCAATTTTCATGATGTTTTGGTTTTTTAAAAGTATGGTTCCTGATACATATAGTGATGTATAGACACATAAGAGACAACTGTGCATAAATCAGATTTCCTCAGTTTGCATATTTGATTTTGGAATCAAACCAGTGTTTTTATGGCATAAATTTTATCCTACTAATTGTAATTATAGCATACCTAAACGTCAAGTGCCTCTGCAGGGGAAGGATATGTAAAATCAGTCCCCTAATTTCTGTACTATGCTCATTATTACCTAAATAGTGAAACTATCTTTTTTTTTTTTTTTTTT